>CM053593.1:313047153-313085179 GCA_028646575.1 Pseudocheirus occidentalis | reverse complement strand
ATTAGAGAAAGAGGGAGATGGAGAGAGAGAGAGAGAAAGGGGGGGGGGGTACTTTCTAGGTATGTGAGAGTTCTGTCAAGGTCCAGAGGTAGAAGATGAAATACCATGCATGGGAATCAGCGAGCAGGTTATTTGCCTGAGAGGCAGACTGTCTATGGTCAAGATGAATATATAGATTTAATTTATAGATTACAATGTATATATTGTAATATGTTATGTATATGGATATCATATAACATACACATATAATATGTAATATAATATGTCATATATGTATAATACATGTATAATATATGTAATATATATTATAACTATAAAGTACATAATTTATAGATTACAACTATGTGAGCTGAGACAAAATAAAGAATAATTGAAGATTTCTGAATTAGGGCAGTATAAGATCTTATCTGCATTATAAAAACTTATCTAGTTCCAAGTTTACCTCATGGAGGACAAGTCAGTTTTGACATGATGTCCCTCCAAGATAACGAATTCATAAAGCCTACTAAGAAGTACCTGAAAGTGGGTAGCACTACTTCCCAGATTTCGAATATGAACTTCCCAGCCTAGGAAGCAGAAAAATAGCCTAAAGTCAATTACGACTGACAATTTACAAGGCTATAACCAATATCCAGATAAACCCAATACTGGGGAGCTGATTCAGAAATGTAGCCATCACCTCAGACTTAAGACTTAATCCATATGAATTCAAAATTAATCCATAAGAATTCAAAAGATGGGTACTGTTGATAGATTTTACCAATAAGTTACAAACAAAACTACATACTGAGGAGAGAAACGTAAAACGAGTACATATTTACAATGTAGTCTTTGGGGGTAGAGGGAGTGTAGGGGGAATGAAACACAATTAAGTGTATGAGACCAGATTTGAACTCAGGTCCTCCTGAATCCAGGGCTGGTGCTCCATCCACAGCAGCCCCTCACAACATCATAGTCTTGATAAAATTTGTATATCCATTTATTTTTACTTTACACCTTAAGACACAAAGAGAAATAAAGGACTACAGATATGGGGAATTTTTTCAAGTGACTAATCACTTGTGTTTATGCAACAGACATAATACAATGAGCTATAAAATAATCCTATAATCTCTAAATGATTACATTTAATGTGGTATCCCTAATTTCCTCTAAAGTCACTATAATACTGTAAAGCAACTTGGTGCTTAACAAAAAAATAACCTTTTAAAATTTGTGTGAGGGAAAAATAATCCTGGGAAAACTATTCTGTAAATTATCTAAAAAAAAAACCCATCAAAAATATTCTCATTAAGAAATATAAAAAAGTTAACAGTGGAACAAATTAGATCCATAACACATAAAAGCAAACAAACTTGGCAACTTAGTCTTTGATAAGACACAACACCCTCCCTCCCCTGCCAATTACTAAGTATAAACTTATTTGACAGAAATTGCTGGCAAAACCAAAAAGCAATCTGGCTGAAATTAAGTTTAGACCAACACCTCACACTACATGCAACCTAAACCTCTATTGGAAACACAACTTAAATATGAACTATAACATCGTAAACAAATTAGAGGAACAAGAAATTTCCTTTGAATTCTATGGTTAGGAAAAGAATGCATGACTAAAGAAGGGACAGAGGATTTTAGAAGATAAAACAAAATTCTAATTACATAAAATTAAAAAGATTTTACACAAACAAAATCAATGAAGTCAAAGTTAGGAAGGAAACATTTAACATGGAGACAAAATCTTTACAGTAAGGTTTTCTAATAAAGGGGTCATTTTCAAAAGACATAATGAATGGAACTGATTCAAATGTATAATAATAACAGCCAATCACAACAGATAAACCATCAAATACGTATAGACAATCTTCAAAGAAAAAAATCCAAACTATCAACAGTCATATAAAAATGCTCTAATCACTAACAATTAAAGAAACCTAAATTAAAACAAGGTATATCCTTCAGATTAGCAAAGATGACAAAAAAAGGAAAATGAGGAATGTTGGAAGGGTTGTAGGAAAACAGACAGATTAATGCACTTCGGATGGAACTATGAATTGGAGAGC
Organism: Pseudocheirus occidentalis; assembly: GCA_028646575.1. Classification (NCBI taxonomy): domain Eukaryota; kingdom Metazoa; phylum Chordata; class Mammalia; order Diprotodontia; family Pseudocheiridae; genus Pseudocheirus; species Pseudocheirus occidentalis. The sequence continues at coordinate 313,083,119 of CM053593.1, read as the reverse complement.
CATTTTGAACATCCATCTGGAACTATGTCTCAAGAGTCATTAGAGCTTGATTATATATATCCTTTGATTTAACTACAAACCTATCTACATCAACTCTATCCCAAAGAGATAAAATAAATATGAAAAAAACTGTATGGCCAAAAATATTTATAGTTCCTTTTGTAGTGCAAAGAACTGGAAACTAAGGAGATGTCCATCAACTGAGGAATGGCTGAACCAACTATAATAAATGAATGTAATGGAATATTATATGTGTTATAAGAAATGATGAAAGACATTTCAGAGAAACCAGAGAAGACTTGTATGAAGTGATGCAGAGTGAAGTAAGCAGAACCAGAAGAAACAAAAATAACAATACTGTAAATACAAACAAGTCTGAAAGACTTAATAACTGGATCAATGAAATGCCCAGCAATGATTCTGGAGGATTAACAACCATAAGTCATCCTCTACCTCTTAACAAAGAGGTGATGAAATCAAGACATAGAATGAGACACACATTTCTGGAAATGGACCTTGTGGGAGTTTGTTTTCCTTTATTATGTATATTTTTATTACAAGATTTTTTTTCTTCCCATATCCTGCAGTGGGTATAAGAGGGATGAGAGGAAAATGAAATACTCTGTTGAAAAAAAATTATATATAAGAAAACCTACTAAATGAAATTATGTATTTAAGAGAAAATAATTCCTACCCCAACCTACCCCCAATATTCACAAGGAAAACAATATATACTGTTTCTAATTTTATTCCCTTAAATCAGTGGTATCAAGCTCAAGCAGTCACATATTGACTTAGAAAGCCACAAATTTAAAATATTGTAGTATTTTTTTTTATTAAACATTTCCCAATGATATTTTAAACTGATTCTGGCTGCACTCAGGAGTTCTATAACCACAGTGAATTTGACACTTCTGCCTATTTCCTATGATTAGGAACCTCTATTCCATGGCTAAATTCTGTTTGGCCTATAAGACAAGCATGAATTTTAAGTTTTTAAACTTAAGTACCTGAGAAGACAAACAGATAAGCATTTTACAGACAGAATGAAGACTTTCTGGATGCAATAAAAATCTGATCTTTAGCACAAAGCACTAAAAAGTGCTTCATTCAGCCTATATTTGTCAAATCTATTTTCACACTTCTTTAATCAGCTATTACATATAATGTTTTCTTTGAAAATATTTTTAAAAAATTAATTTTAGGGTCTTAGAATTTATACAGTTCAGCTTCATTTTAAAGATGAAAAGATTGGGGCCCTAGGAAATTAAGTGAAGAACCCAGGTCTTCTGACTCCTAATCATATATTCATTCCAATACACTATACTTATTGATGAGTACATGTTTCTTGGCCTTCTTTTTTAAATTACATAAAAATGGAGGTAGACTCAAGATGGTAGAAGGCAGACTTGCCTGAGTTCTCCCTCAAACCCCTCCAAATACCTTTAAGAAATGACTCTAAAGATTCTAGAGCAGCAGAATCCACAAAAAGATGGAGTGAAACATTTCCAGCCTAAGACACCTTGGAAGGTCAGCAGGAAAGGTCTGGTCAGAGAGGAGTGTGTGCCAGCACAGACCATAAATCTAGAGCAGGCCCCAGGGTGACTTAATCACTGCCAGTTTCAACACTTCTCAGCCCACAGACACCAGAGACAACTTAGAAAGTTAGGAGGGGTCTGTCACACCTGAGGTAAGAATGGAACATAGTCCAGTTCAGGCTGCAACAGTACAGCCCCAGCAAACCAGAGCAGGTCTTGAGAATGATTGAATTAGCAGGGGCAACGGTAGCAGTAACAGCTGTTTCTGGAGCTCTCAGCCCACAGATGGTAAGGGGGTTGAAAAAAATGGTCAGAAAGAGATTACAGGGAGGGGTGGCTAGGTGAAAAAACTAGCCATGTGACCTTGGGCAAGTCACTTAACCCCAACTGCCCTCCAAAAAGCAAAAAAAAAAAAAAAAAAGAAGAAGAAGAGATTACAGGGGTCACTTTGCTAGTACTGGAGCAGGATTCTGTTGCTTTGCCCATACTTGGTACCAAATTGCAGTCCTGAGTGGCAGTCCCAGGGTGAGGAGGATCAGCATAGCAGACCTTGTAGCCACAGTGAACAGAAAAGAGTGCTTGTGGTAACTCACAGACCACAACACAGGCCAGGAGAATAGCAAACAAACTCAGATCATACCACCTTTGAAGAACTAAAAACTTACAGGTCCCTAGAAGTTTCTTTGAAAACAGCTCTACAAAATCTCTGAAGCTTGGGACAATGTACCCGCCACCCTGGAATCAGAGCTCTACTTTAACAAAGAGTTAAAAGTTAAGTAACAGACTGGGAAAAACAAGTAAACAACAGGGGAAAAAAAGATCTCTGACTATAGAAAGTTATTATGTTGGCAAGGAACATTAAAACATCTCTCAGAAGAGGACTACAAAGTCAAAGCTCCTATATCCAAAGACACCAAGAAAAATATGAATTGGTCACAGGCCATGGAAGAGCTCAAAAAGGATTTTGAAAATGAAGTAAGAGAGGTAGAGGAAAAACTGGGAAGAGAAATGAGAGTGATGTAAGAAAAACATGAAAAACGAGTCAACAGCTTGGTGACACAAAGGATATACAAAAAAATACTGAAGAAAATAACAACTTAAAAAAAAAACCCTAAAATGGTAAAAGAGGTCCAAAAAGTCAATGAGAAGAATGTCTTAAAAAGCAAAATTGGCCATATGGAAAAGGAGGTCTAAAAGTTCACTGAAGAAAGTAATTCCTTAAAAATTAGAATGAATGCAGCAAATAAAGCACCAGCCCTGGAGTCAGGGGGACCTGAGTTCAAATCCAGCCTCAGACACTTAACACTTACTAGCTGTGTGACCTTAGCCAAGTCACTTAACCTCAACTGCCCCACCCCTCCCCCTCCAAAAAAAATTAGAATGGAATAAATGGAAGCTTACGACTTTATGAGAAAACAAGAAATAACAAAACCAAAAGAATGAAAAAATAGAAGACAATGTGAAATATCTCACTGGAAAAACAACTGACCTGGAAAACAGATGCAGGAAAGATAATTTAAAAATTACTGGAATACCTGAAAGCCATGATAAAAAAAAGACAAAGAGCCTAGACATCATCTTTCAAGAAATTATCAAGGAAAGAAGCAAAACGCTTTTGAAGAGGTATGGAGTGAAAGGAGAGTTAGAAGGGGGGATAGGATGGAGGGAAATATAGTTAGCAATAGTAACTATGAAAAAAAATTTGAAGAAAGTTTCTTTGATAAAGGCCTCAATTCTCAAACATATAGAGAACCGAATCAAATTTATAAAAGAGCCATTCCCCAATTGATAAATGATGTAGTAATCAAAACTTTCTATAACCATATGAAAAAATACCTTAGCTCACTGCTGATCTGAGAAATGCAAATTTAAAAAATTCTAAGATACTATCTCATACCTATTGCATTGGTTAATAGGACAGAAATAGTAAATGACAAATGTAGGAGGGGATATGGGGAAAATGAGATATCAATGAACTGTTGCTGGAATTGTGAACTGTTTCAAACATTTTGTAGAGCCATTTGGAACTATGCCCAAAGGGCTATAAAACCATGCCAACTCTTTGACCTAGTAATACTACTACTAGGTCTGTATCCCAAAGGAGGTAGAAAACAAACAGGAAAAGAACCTATATGTACAAAAATATTTATAGCAGTTATTTTCTGGCGGAAGGGAATTGGAAATTGAAAGGAGGTCCATCAGGTGGGGAATGGCTGAATCAAGTTGGGGTATGGAATTATGATGGAATGCTATTGTACTATAAGAAGTGATGAAAAGGATGCTCTCAGAGAAACCTGGAGGGACTTGCATGGATTGTTACAAAGTGAAATGCACTGTGCATAAAAGTGACAGCAATACTGTAAAATGATCAGCTGAGAATGACCTACCTATTCTCGGTAGGGCAACTATCTGGGACAACTCTGAAGGACTTATGGTGAAAGATGCTTTCCATCCCCAGAGAAACTGATGGTGTCTGAAGTATACTTTTTTTAAACTTTATTTTCTTGAGTTTTTTTGTCCATGTTTTCTTTTACAAGACCATTAGGGATATGTTTTGCATGACTACATATGAATAACCTATATTGAACTGCTTGCCTTCTCAACGAGTGGGTGGAAAGGGGGAGAACTGAATGTTAAAAATTGTTTTTGCATGTAACTGGGGGAAAATAAAATACCAAATTAAAAAAGACATATTGTATATGTGTGTGTAGATAATATATATACACATATCTATATACATATATATAGTCCTTTTAAAATGTGTGTGTGCATATGCTTTGTCCCCCAAGACCTGAAATTGGTGTAAAGCAAATGTTAACTCCATTTTACAGGTAAGAAAACAGGATCAGAGACAAGACTACAGCTAAGTAAGTGTTAGAACAGGGATTTGAACCCAGCTCCTCTAAGTTCAAGATAATATCCACTAACTCATATATTTCTCTTTATGACAAACATGATATCAAGTTCTCCACACGTATATTTTTTCCATGCTAAAGTAAGAGATCTGTAAGTAAGAGATCTAAAGTAAGATCTATACTAATAGATCCCCAAAATATTTTTAGTGAAAGGTGAATTAAACAGGCATTATAATATTAGGACTACCATATGTCATACAGAAGTAAAAGTGGTTCTCCACTTTCCTAATGCTGCGACCCTTTAATACAGTTCTTCATGTTGTGGTGACCCCCAACCATAAAATTATTTTTGTTGCTACTTCATAACTATAATTTTGCTACTGTTATGAATCGTAATGTAAATATCTGATGTGCAGGATGTACTTTCATTGCTACAAACTGAACATAACCCACAGCTTGAGAACTGCTGAACTAAAAGGTCTTGTATTAAAATCACTGGGAAATTCTAACTTAGGGAGTACTTTTTCCAAACTGCTGTCCTTCCTTGTAAATCAGAAGTGATGTTGATGATATATTTCTTAAGATTTTTCATGTTTATAAGAATGACTTTGATTAAAAGATGATAAAAGTCATAGCTATTTTTCCACATTTCTGAAGACAATATGGCATGTCCAATCATCTGTTTTACCACACTATACTACAGGACAAAAAAGAAAAAACCTTATAAGCAGGAAAGAACATATGGAAAAAAAACAAACTGCAAAGTATGCCCATTTCCTATATCAAGTTCTCTATTATCTAAAGTCAAAGCAGGGAAAACTTTTAGAGTATATAAATAAATAAATAGATCATAGGTACTCAGCAGTTCTGGAGCCACATGTACAATCATTAAATTGTAAATGACCAGCAACTAAATCCTCTAGATTTTCACACAATCCAATAAAGAAATTAAGAGTTCAGGGCGGCTAGGTGGCACAGTGAATAGAGCACCGGCCCTGGAGTCAGGAGTACCTGAGTTCAAATCCGGCCTCAAACACTTAACACAAAAAAAACTAGCCGTGTGACCTTGGGCAAGTCACTTAACCCCAACTGCCCTCGAAAAAGCAAAAAATTTTTTAAAAAAATTTAAAAAAAGAAATTAAGAGTTCTTGAAGAACTGTATGTTAAAATTGAAAGGGACAAGTCTGACTACTACTAAATAAGATGGAGTTATTAAGCATTTAGAATCAAGATTCATTCTCAGTGGTAACTGGCCACCTAGGCTTTAACCCTTCAGTCTCTAGGAACCCACACTATGAATAAGAACTGGCCTTAATACCAAAAAGACCTGAGTTTAAGTCCTATCTGTGACACATAATGATTGCGAGTCTAGGTAAGTCATTTAACTTTTCGAAGCGCTAGGCAAATCTAAAAGCTGGTAGTTGTAGAGCGTCAACTTCCATTAGTAAAGAGATTTTCTTTATCTTAACGTTTCCTATACCAATGAAAACACAGGTCCAAACCTATTCAGTTATTAACCTTATTAATTTTTTAAGACCTAAGACAAGGTCTCAATTCCTGTCATCAGGCTGAGCTGATCATAGCTATTTAAATATAAGGGAAATACAGATTCTTACTTTAGTCGAAATTCACTACCAAATGAAGCCAGATGGTGCATAAATGTTTAAAACATCACCCCAGAAAGGACAAAGCTCTCAAATGAGTGAAGTCTGAGGTTGATTCCCTTAAAAAACAAAGAGCCCATAGCTAATAATAGATCAGTAAAGGATATCTGTTCATTTCAGGATGCAAATTTATGACAAGGACTCTCACATTATTTATGTACTATGTTATTTCTAGACTTAGAAGACCAACCAACAGAAATTTTAAAGTTTGAAGTATCACTTAATTTCTAACCAGTATGCATGAAAAATCAGTTATTGATTTAAGAAAAAGTTGTAATTTTTAAATAATCAACAAATCATGACTATTATTACCATTTAAAATGTTTTGAGGGAAATTTTTTTCTGGGTGAGAAAATTCCTTTATCTAAATATCTAAATTATCTACACAGAAAAGTTAACAATTGCTGCCCTTCGATGGAGGAGGGCAGAGGAGAGAGCAGATTGGGGGAAGTGCTTTACAGGGGGATTGCTGTTTTGGGATTGTGGGTTGGGGAAATATGGGGAGAAATTTTGTAACTCAAAATCTCTTGGATATGAGTGACGTAGACAAGAACATAAATAAAATAATTCAAAAAACAAACAAAACCAATTGCTGCTCTTGTCAACAATTTATAAGTTTTATAAGTAGGTTGTTTAGACTTGTAAACAATATGGCTAGACAAGTATTTTTTACAAGCCTAGTAGGTCAATTTTGTTATCTGCAAAATTTGCTGCTAATTATGTGTTGTGCGGGGGCGGCTAGGTGGCGCAATGAATAGAGCACCGGCCCTGGAGTCAGGAGTACCTGAGTTCAAATCCGGCCTCAGACACTTAACACAAAAAACTAGCCGTGTGACCTTGGGCAAGTCACTTCACCCCAACTGCCCTCCAAAAAGCAAAAAAAAAAAAAAAAAAAAAAAATTATGTGTTGTGCTCTAATTTTATACTTCCAAGTCTGCTCAGACTGTAGTATTTAAGGAAAATTGAGATTAAGCTATTTTTTTTAGCTTAATTTTCTCAAGGCCAATTTTGAGAAGTAAAAGAAAAACAAGCAAAAAAAAATAGGCAAACTGGAATATGTGCCAGAGGTAATGGCTATCATTTCTTCTGATGACTTGGTCTCACCTCTCATCCCCTCTTTTGTGCTATGTGAAAGACCTGACAGACGAAAAGGGGATAGGTAAATGAGATAAAACCGTATTAACTCTAAAGAAAAACTACAAAGCAGGGTATTACTGAGATCAGCTATGCCCCATAAAGATCAAAGGTCATTTGTAGAAAAAAAATATGTAACAATCAATAAAAAAGCTTATTATGCTAACCCAAATAAAATAACTAAGAACACCTCAGGCAATGCCTCATTTATCCTGAATTTTCATGCAACAAAGAGCTACAAACAAAAGGTTTTTGTGGTTTTTTTTTTTTAATTTTGTCTTTGATTGAGAAATCTTTTTAAATTCAGAAAAATTCCTTACTAAAACAAGAAATGCATTTTCCTATTTTAATCAGAGCACGAGGAACAGAGCATAGCCATCAGGATGAACATATTTGGAACCTTACATTTCTGTGCTATTTCCTAAATTATGCTCATTTTTTGCCCATGTCTCTCTACAGGCTGTTGGGATGTCACCTCTACTTTCTTGCTAAAATGCCACTGCTTTATTCTCTTTTCATCTGTAGTTTCTAAATAAGTTCGGGAGTAAGGTACCTAAGTTTAGCAGAGTAAACAGCTGTACTGTTGACTAAGAGGAAGAGGGATGGATGGAGGTAGGTGTGCTTGCTTCTGTGCTCTCCTTTTTAAGTAAAGTATGTGAGAATTGCAGAACTTTGTGATGACCCCAGAAAGATAGGTTTTGCTTGCTTCCAAGTATGACTGTTGACTCCAGTAGTTGTGGGATGAGGCATTTCTGTAATTTTAAAAAATATCTTATAAAATGCTAAATTAAGAAATGTTATTTTGTACAGTTTGAGAATGTTGTTTCTGAGTCCAGACCAGACCTCTTCCAACTACATGGTAATTCCTCAAATTATGGAAACCTAGTCTAAGAACTGCATTGTAAATTGGTCATTTAAAGAGTAGAAAAATGTTTCTAGAAGCAAAATCACAAAAGACCCTTCAATTTCCAGCCAGTATGGCCCACAAATCGGGCACATGTACAGAAAGTACTATAGGAACCAATCACTATATCTAACAGTGTTTCCATGGAAAAATATTCATAGTTCCATATTAGGATGATAAAAATGTAGCGCCATTAGGAAGCAGTAAACTCCCCTTATTTCTCTCCACTTGATTTCTGGTAGTCACATGGGCAGCTCCCTCAGCCTGAGGCAGAGGCTAGAATAGCACTGGAACAGGGGATTAGAGTGGGAAAGGACAGAGCTTTTTTTTTTTCTTTGCTTCTTAATGGCAAGTAAATAGTAATAACAGCATCTGTTTTTCTATAGAGCTTTAAGGTTTGCTACATGCTTTTCTCCAAACGGTTCTGTGACACAGTAACCTTTAGAGAAGATAAAATGGTCTGCTCAAGGTCAACAACTGAATCTGACGCCTAAGTTTCTTGATTCCAAGTCCAACACTGCCTCCACTTCAATGCAAGCACTTAATATTTGCTGATTCTGTTAGAACAGAGACTGACATGATAGTGATGGTGAGTTAAAAAACAGAGGGTTGGGAATAGGTAGTTAAGAGACTGTAAAGTTAAAGGTTTCTTGAACAGAGGGTATTTTTCAGTTGAAGCTAGTTACTTCATTACCTTCTTTTTTTCTTTGAGTCCCCATGGATTAGATTTCCCACCACTATTCCCACTTCTTCATTACCTGCGTTCATGTTTCCTGGGCACACTGAAGAGAATGAACTTCCACGGAACCTCACCTGCTCTCTCTAAAGTACAGAAATCTTTGTCCCCCCTCCCTCCCCAAAGGCTTTTCTCATCCCATATACCTGTCTTTCCCATATACCACAATTTTCCTTCTTTCAAGGATATACATACCTAAGTGATAATGACTATGCAAAAGCCAGGAAAAAAACAAAGGAACCAGATTTGGTATCTATGGAATTTCTCAATAGGAGTTTCAGAGGGAGCTGCTGTGCTAAGACAGGGGAGGGGTTTAGTGCAAGCAACTTCACAAGGAAGGAAATCATGGCTGCTAGGGATTGGGGGTGAGAGTGCATTCCCCTTCCCAAATTCCTTGACAAGAGTGAGGGATGGGGCATAAAAGGAAAAGAAGTTCCAAATTGCTGCAGGTGGGAGGGAAGGAAGCTGGTCATTCAGGTAAGGCATTTAAGTCAAGAACTATTTGAAGAAGACAATTTCAGTGATTTTTTCCTGCCACCTAATTTTCTGAACCAAAACAGGTACAAGGGAAAGAATGTTTCATATGGAAATTAGAAGACCAAGGTGGAAATCCTGGTTTTCCTATCTCTATGGCTTTGAGTAAGCCACCTTACCTTTTTTGGAGGGGTGAGGGGGTGGTGTCTCAGTTTTCAAAACTGTAAGAGGGCACGACCAGATGACCTCTTAAGATCCTTTCTAACTCTCAATCTTAAAATGCTCTTGAGCTTCCTTTCCCTCTTCCCCACTGTCCAAGAACTGGCTTTTGCTCAGGCAATGAAAAGTAACTTATCAATGTGAAGACGTGTTTAGAAAGGGAAATCTGATTAAAGAAATCACAAAGTATTTCAAAAACAAATACATGACTTTAGGACTAACTAGGGATTTGAATTACTTTGTACTATTGTTTCTCCTTACTACTGTGAAAAGGAGGACTGTTGTAAGGATCAAATGAAATATGTACAAAGAACTGTGTAAACCATTAAGCCCCAATTCAACTATCATTGGACACACTTATAAAATAGACACTAAGGAGTACAAGAATGGATAAATGCTTCCCCCTCCCCCGCCCAGCTCCCTTTGCTCAAATGATACTTTTCCTGAAATTTCAAATACTATAACCTTTAAGGAGAGAATGTTATTGCTCACAAATCCCTAAATACCTCTTTAAATAAATTGTATATGCTTTTTTTTCTTATAAGCAAAGATATATGCTATAAAAGTCCTCCTAAGAAAACTGAATCACAAATCTGGAGGAACATTTAATTATACCGTTTTGAAAAACATAAAGGCTCTAAGTACTTCTTGAAGTACTTGTCAGTACTCTAACATATAAAAAAGTGTTCTTTTATGTAAACATTGCTAATGTGTCCCAAGTCTGGCATACACTGGCTAAATAACCATGGGCAAATCACTTAATCTCTTAATGCCCAAGGCAACTCTCAAAGACTAGGCCAAGGAAAAACTGGCCACCTGAATATATTAATGGGAATTTCCTCAAAGGGAGGTACCTACATCCAAGAAATCATAGGTCTAGAAATGTATATGTATACACCCACACCCACATCAAGCAGGCCTCACCTAATATTAATTGGCTCCAAGATGAGTTTAAGTGAAACAAGGTTACTGGGTGCTACTACTGTCACAGGAACAATTTAACAAGTGGAAGATATCTTTTTGTATGTGACAGGGACTGTGAGTGGCTGTGGTTATTCTTGAAAATAATTGCTGGGTTAGGAAGAGACTATGTAGGGGAAAAGGAAGGCTGGCTACAGTAAGCAGTGAAGAGTGCTAGGTGCCACACTAAAAGCTGCAAATTAGCTGCGTATTCCTGATGCTCCTTTATTATACAACACACCTGTTAATATGTAAAGGCATTTTTATTCTCTGGCTATAAAGATAAAAAAATAATAGTGCAATACAGATATTATTCCTGAGTTATCAATAAGCTAAACCCACTAAACAAATTCTATGGAAAACTAAAGTATTTCAAGAACTCCATCATTTTTTCTTCTTTCATCAACTACAAATACATTTTAGATATGTAATCTGCTCACTCCTCTAAATTCCTAGGTATTTCTCATTTGACAACTCTGGAATCATATTGTTCAGGAGACCAAAGCTTATGTTACACAATTTATAGTTTTCCCTATGTTGTCTTCTCCCTCTATTCACATGTTCTATTTTCATTCACTTTATTTTCTTAAAAAAAATGTTAACATTGTACAGTAGGAAGACAGTGTGTAGGGTTAGAAAACCTAGGTTGGAGTTCTAGCTCTGCTGCTTACTAGTCTTGTGATCTTTGGCAAGATAAAGGGAAACCAGATGATCTCAAAAATCCTTCCCAAACCTGCATGCTATTCTATGATGTTCCTTAGTTTAATTTTTCAGTACCTGTCTTTGGATACTCCTCACACATTTTAAGAGAGGTTAATAGGCACTGAAACTCCTGCGGCTTTTCATAAATGCCCCTTTCCAGGTCCTTTCTTTATACTCAAACATAGAAAAATTCCTGGATTTTGGATAATCTTTAGGCCTACTTTCCAGAAGACAGAATTATCCTGTGAGGGTACTACACTGATTCAAAAGTACTGATCAAGAAATCAGTGGAAACAAATAACACACTAACAACCCAGTCCAAAGATAAAAATGAAACTGCTCAGAGTTCTGAAATGCAAGCCAAATTTCAACCCTTGCCACTAATCGTTGTTCAGTCATTTTTCAGTTGTCCTGACTCTTGGTGACCCCATTTGGGGTTTATGGGCAAAGATGTTAAGAGTGGTTTGCCATTTCCTGCTTCAGTTCATTTTATCGCTGAGGAAGATGAGGCAAACAGACTTGTCCAGGGTAATATAGCTAGTAAGCATCCAAGGCCAGATTTGAATGCAGGTTGATTTTGTCTCCCTAATTCCAGGCCTGGCACACTCTATCCACTGTGCCACCTAGTTGTCCAACGACTAATGGTATCCAGGTTTAATTACTAGCCCCTGGTGCATTTAAATTGTCCTTCTTTCCCCCTATAGACAGATTCCCACTCCACCCCACTCAATCTGTCTACAATTACTCTAACTGCCTTCATGATCCCAAAGAACCTGTTTTTTACATTTTATTTTATTTTATTTGCTTTTTGGAGAGGGGAGGGCAGGGCAATTGTGGTTAACTGACTTGCCCAAGGTCACATGGCTAGTGTTAAGTGTCTGAGGTCACATTTGAACTCAGGTCCTCCTGACTCCATCGCTGGTGCTCTAGTCACTGTACCACCTAGCTGCCCAAACCTGTCTTTTGACAGATAGCGGAAGAAAAAGTGTGATCCGTGTTGGTGATACAATCACTAGTGCAGATAACAGGTTTGGCACAGCAGAACGATACAACACTTACAGGAGACTTCAAATACTTCTTTAACTTGCCTTAATGATAATTTCATCCTTCAAAAGCTGAAAGTATTAACAATGGGAAAATCCATTCTGGACCAGATTCTTCCTAAAAGAAAACTAGCTGCTAAGGTAGAAATGAGGGTGTAACCTTGGGGGAAAGTGAATTTGTAATGAAGAAAGGAAATCAGGATATCATTCCATAGGTACTTGAGATTTTGGAAAGCATATCTTTAAACTATTAAAAGTTTTAAACTGCACTAAGATTTCTGAGACAGCGTGTATTTAAAAGGATTCAGAGGAAAGCAAGGGAGGTTCCCTAAAATGCTTCAGGGGAGATAAATTTAGGAGAGATTAGAAATAATCAAGAATGAAATTCTGAAGACACAAAGGGAGATGATTTCACTGAGAAGGAAAACACAGGATTTATCTGAAGGAACTGAAATAGATACATAGGGAACTCTCCAGTACACATATTTTTAAAAGATGGAAGGCCCTATAAAAAAGCAACAAGAATGCTAAACCTAAGAATGAATGAAGTATTTGTTATCTATGTGAACAGAAGAAGCTGAAGGTGGTTTAGGAAACTAAAGACCACAAAAGAGTTTGTGAGACAAGGGAGAATCAGGGAAGGAATAATATCTTTGCTTGGAGCAGATGGGATGAGATAAATGGAAAAAATAAAGACATGGAGCTACTTAATTCTTAATTTGTTTTCTTGTCAAAAAATGATTTTTACAACAAGAACGACAAAAACATCTCAAATCCCTGAGATAAGTAAGGAGACAACACCTAAGTGACCCTGATGAATTCAAATCACCTAGCCCAGATAAACTATGCCTTCAGTTCCTTAAAAAAGAAAAAATATATATATTAGAGGTAAATGCTGAGCTACTATCTCTGTTATCTGAAAAACTGTGAATAGTTTTTGCTAAAACAAAACCAACACAGCTAAAATTAGAAGAGAACCTGGATGATGTTTCTTGATAAAGGTCTCATTTTTAAAATACATAAGAAACAGATTCAAATGTATAAGAATAAGAGCCATTTTCCAACTGATGAATGCTTAAAGGATGGACAACTGTCAGAGAAAGAAATCCATGTTATCAATAACCATATGAAAAAAAAATTCTCTCACCAATAACTAAGAGAAAACAAGGTAAAATAACTCTGGGTGCTACCTCATAACCATCAGACTGGCAAAACTGACAAAAAAGGAAAATAACAAAATGCTAAAAGAGCTAGGGGAAAATAGGGACAATAATGAATTGTGGGTAGTAATGTATTGTGAACTGGTCCAGAAAGTATGCCCAAAAAGTTATTAAACCATGTATTCACTCTGATACAATAATAACTACTAAGTCTATACCCCAAAATGATCATACAGCTGCTTTTTTTTCAGTGACAAAGAATTGGAAACTGAGGTGATATCCATTAACTGGGAATGGCTGGATATGTTATGCCATATATATGTAAAATAAATATTACTGTGCTATAAGAAATGACAAAAGGGATGGCTTCAGAAAAACCTGGAAAGGCCTGTATAAACTGGTGCAATGTCAAAAGAGTAGAACCAGAACAATTTATATAATAACTACAATATTGGTGAAGACAAAAACTTCGAAAGAATTATAACTGACCAATTCAATGAGAAACCGTGATTCTGGAGGAGGCATGATGAAACAGTACCCCTTTCTCAGGAGGGGTGATAGACTCAAAGAATAAAGTATATATATATATTTTGGACATGGTCAATGCAGGGGTTTATTTTTTCTGGCTATATATGGTTTTATTTTTATTTTATTTTTTATTTTAGAGGGGGAAGGCAGGGCAATTGGGGTTAAATGACTTGTCCAAGGTCACACAGCTAGTAAGTGTTACGTGTCTCAGGCCAGATTTGAAACCAGGTCCTCCTGACTCCAGGGCTGGTGCTCTATTCATTATGCCACTTAGCTGCCCCCTATAAATGCTTTTTAAAAGGAGTTTTAATTTTATCAATGGCAATTGAGAACGGTAAAGAAAGACTGTAGGGAGATAGAAGGGAAGATTTTTGCTTAAAATTTTTAATTAAGCAAAACAAAAAGAAAAAATATGGAAAACGAGGCAGGCATTTGAAGATTGGAAAAGGGAAAATGTCTTGATTTTCAAGAACAGGGAAGAAAATGGTCTGTAAACTATAGGCCAGTGAGCTTGACTTTAATTCCAGGAAAAATTCTAAAATGAATCATTAAAGAGATGGTTGGGGAACATTTAGAAAAGGAAGCAGTGATTAAAAAGTTAATATGGGTTCATTAAAAGAAAAAAGTCATGTCCCACTAATCTCATTTCTTTTTTTTAACAGGATTGTTCAACTAGTAGGAAAATGCTATGGGTAGTTTACTTAAATTTTGGCAAAACTTTTGATAAAGTCTCTTGGGCTATTTTTGTGGAAAAGATGGAGAGATACAGTTTCGAAGGATGGATTTGGATCTGGTTGGGTGGTCAATCTAAAAAAGTCATTGTTAGGGGCTCAATGTGAACTGTCAAGGGGACTACAGAAGAATAATTCCCTGGTATCTATGGTATGACTAATCAATGACACAAAGCTGGGGGAAGTAATCTCCTCCATACAGTAGATAACAGAATATAGATGCAAAATTATCAGAGCATTGAGCTGAATCTACTAAGATGAAATTCAATAGGGATAAATACAAAAGACTTAAACCTGTAGCAAAAGACAACTTCACAAGTAAAAAATGAGAGCATGACTGGATGGCAGTTACTCTGAAAAAGATCTAAGAATTTTGGTGTTCTGAAAAATTGGTGAGAAAATAATGTAATGTAGCAGCCAAAAAAGCTAATGATCTCCTGAGATTCATTAAGGCAGGCAGTTTCTAGGAACACAGAGGAAGATAATAATCAATGCAGTTATTCCCTCATCAGATCTCATCTGGAGTAATATGATCAGTTCTGAGCATAGTGGTTAAACAAGGACATTGATAAGCTAGAGAAATGTTCAAAAGGGCAAGCAAGATGATAAGGAGACCTGAGTGCATGACATATCAAGATCAAATGAAGGAAATAAGCATGTTTAACTTGGGGGAAAAAAACGTCAGGGAGTATAGGATAGCTGTCTTCATGTATCTGAGGGACTGTCACATGTAACAGGCATTAGACTCATTTTGTGTGACTCCAGAGGGAAGAACCAGAAATAATGAGTGAAGCTACAAACAAGGCAAATTTAAGCTTTATATCCGGAAAGATTTCAGAATGATTATAGCGTATCTATTTCTTATATACTGACTTCTCAAGATCAGTTCCATGTTAATTCTATATGGATGGATTTCATCCATCCTTCAAAGCCCAGCAGCTGAAACTCTGAGGATTCTATCTGACAAACTCCTTACTACTAAACCCTTTGATGAAATTTTACATTTTCAAGTCCTTTAGAGAATCAAACCTTTGATACATAGGTATTTTTGTATGGTCAGAGGATTACAAAAATACGGATTTATCCAGCAGGTCATTTTTCATTATTGGCAAAATCTGGTATCAAGAAGCTTGCTGAATTAAAATATTTTGGTCTCCTAATTTTTCCTTTTCAAAAATTATAGCAAGCCAGATTGATTAGGGGAAAAATTTGTAAAAAAAAATGTGACATGATCAATTCTGTAAACATTTATCACTTTATCACCATTTATCAATTGAGATATGACAATTTTATACACTATGCTTTTAAAGAGACACCTGTACTACTTCCTTACATACAATATAAAGACAGAAGAAATTTCTATCTATATTTTTAAAAGACTGAGCTCTTTGGAAAAGGTATTATACATATAATTTTGTTATTGGTTTAACTGATGGCACCTATGTACCAAGATACTAATACTTAATAGGTGGCTCAACAAATTATTGTTGAGCCGACCATATGGAATTTGATTATGAAAAGTCAAAGCTTTGGCAATAAACCTCAAATATTTTATTAGAAAAACAATTTCAAAATAATTTCTAAACTTTTAATTATATTCAGAATATAATTAAATATTTCAGGTGTATTGGTGTTTTTTTTTCCAGAACAGAAAATCAATACCGGACAGTAAAATTCAAAATGACATTTTCACAATGAACTGAATATAGGTTTTTAAAATTACATATGCAGAGAAAATGAGAGGTAGAGTGATTTAGTAGCTAGAAGGCCAGCCCTAGAGTTAAGAAGATCTAGGTTGAAGCACTGCTTCAAATACATACATAGCAGCTGGACAGCCATGGCCAAGTTACTTTAATCTCTCAAAGTCTCTTGCTACCTTTTAAAACCATCAGTTACAGATAAGCTTCCTGAGCTATACTGGAAGAAGTTAACGATGAAATCACACATCTTGACATGAAAAACAGTACGAAAAAAATAGTTGTGTTTTTAAAAAGTTAACTTTTCCTTAAGTGAAATGCAGTCTCTCAAAACAAAACCAAAAAATTTCTTCCATCAGCCTTTTTAAACAAATGAAGTATAGCAGTGACAATAAAATAGCCTAACCCTCTGAAAGTAAAATATTCTACACTTGTAAGAAGGCAACAACTTAAATATCAAGTAAAAAATTATCAAGGTAATTTTATGTAAAACCAATTGCATGATTTTGAGTGAACAGTTTCAAATTCTTTTGATCTTTCACTATGTATCTCTTTCAGTTATATATGCCTACCCTACAAATAATGAAATCAGTACGTAATTTTATCTATAACACGATGCAGCTAAAGACTACTTTGCTGTACAATAAGCTTTTATTCTACAATAATAATTGTAACAACTGTTGGCAACTGTAAAAATACAATATACATCTATGCTAGGAACAGAAGCCAATGTTTAATGAAATGTTAAGACATTTACAAAACGGTTTAAAAAAAATCAACAATTAATTCCTTCACTAATGTACATTGCAGAAAACCAAATAAGCCTGCCTTTCCAGCAAGTTACAAATGAAAATGATATTCTGATTTGGAATAGAACATAATTTTCATCTGCTGCATTTTAAAACCCTTTTGTTAGAATGGTGATACTTCCCTGCATGTTTCCAACTACCAGCATTATAGGAACAAAACTGATTAGAAGCATGGTTATAGAGTATGTGTACCAAAGTCAAACTCATGAAAATAAGATCAATTTGTTTTTCCCCCTTTATATGACATACACAATGGTGAAAGCAAAACTGCTAGATATTCTAAATGTTTATTATGAATAATATTTTCTTTCCTATATAAGAGCAAAATGAAAAAAGTACATTTGAGAAAATATTATTCAGCTGTTTTAAAAAAACAATGCATCACAAATTCAAAATGTTCGTGCTTACTGTGTTTCCACAAACAATACTGCTATCTGATTAAGTATCTTTCACTTGAACTTCCAACCAGTGCACTTTTTTAACATTTTGCCTCCAGCTTTATAGATTAAATAAAACTCAAAGGAGAAATAAGGCCAGGGACCAAAAATGGCCAAAAAGTACTCTGATATTTTATTACTACTTAATTCAAAGTGAATTTCACTGTCCAGACTTTAAAGCGGTAAGTAAAACTTAAGTATTTATGCATAAAAGAAATCCCAGTTCCTAAAAACTGAACTATAATGCCATAAAAAAATTTATGTTTTCTTAAGGTCTAGTCTAATAGCTTTCATGAATGCCAAGACCCTGAACCTTATGCAAACATATCACAGATCTCCTTTCCCTAAGAAAAGGTCTAAAAACAATACAAATTACTAATGAGAACGCATTCTCTTGGAGGTAAGGACAAAATTCTATTCTCATCTCTATTCCAGAAAAAGAAAAAATAAATACAATGGAAGATATATGTGTGTGTGTGTGTGTGTGTGTGTAACATATATCCTCTCTCTCTCTCACTCACACACACACACACACACACACATATAGGGAAAGAGGGAGAGAAAGACGGAAGGAGGATGAGGAAGTGAGGGAGAGACAGAAGGAAGAAGGGAGAAAGGAAAGGAGGGAGGAAGAGAGAGAGAAAGAAAAAGAATGTGTCTCAATGAAAAAGATTCTTCATTTTTGGCAAGGAACCTCTCTCTACAGCTCCAGATCCCTCCATGTGAATAAAACCTACACTAACTTAAATGAATGCATCTTACACCCCCTCCCTCAAGGAAAACGATAACTTCATTTGCAAAGGAATTTTATAAAATAGCAAATGATAATTTGTTGGAGATGGTTAATAGGGAGTATGTTACATAAGGAAATGGTTGAAAGTCTTACTAGATACCTAATTACCACCACTGGTTATTTCAAAACAAAAGAGAAACAAACAACAAATAAAGGAAAATAGAAAAAAATACTATTGATACTTGATTTTTCTGAGGCTAATCTTAACAATAGTACCCAGAGGTTCTACTTTACTCATAAGCCTTCAAAACACACAGCTCACTTTGTCTCTGGTATACAATTTTGTGTTTTAATCTAATAATACCGTAATAATTTTTGTGCAATAATTCTGGACTTTGGAAATTCACTTCAGGCAAATAACCAGTAAACAATTAATGCTACTGCTATCTATCCAGAAGACCAAACATATTGAAGAAAAAAAAAAGACAATGCAAACATTTGCTTAACATTTGGCTACATGCAAAGCTATGGTTTCATGTTTGGGGCTTTTTTTTTAAAGTTACACCAAACCTCCAGTGTATTCGTTCAGTGTTTCTTATTTCACCTTCCCAAAATAGTATGAACTGCAACTATGAGCATGAGTAATTTTAAGCAATTAGCCAATCTTCTCTAATTTTCTTTCTACCAAGTCTTCGACAGTATTTATTTTATATTCTAATTTTATTCAGTCATGTTTCTCTGTGGGTATGTATATAAGTACATGCCCAAAGAGAAATAGAAAATGTCTACATACAATTTACACAACAGATATATATACATACATACATTATATATACATACTAATGAGACCGCATGATTTTTGGTAAAAAAAGTACATGCTTTTTCTACCACACTGTTCTTGCATTGGTCTTACAAAAGTAATATAAATCTTTTGCAACAACTAAAGCATGTACTACTGCTGATTCAAGATTTTAATAACTTGTAGGTTAAAAAAAATACAATGCCTAGAACACTGTTATCAAACAAATATGTTTTATTGGCAGCTAAAAACAGAATTCACCCAACAATGAAACTTTTTTTATATATTTTTTTCTTTCTTTCTTTTTACTCACTGCAGTACGAGGAACAAATCACAGACACTTACTTTGGAGATAACAGAGACCATGGTGTAGATTTTACAAAATCATTTTTTAAAATCTCTGTATTGTGCTCCTCAAATGACTATGAGTCAGTCTTTGTTTTGTTTTTTGCCAAATAGCAGAACATAAAATATCACAGCTTTGTCTATACTTTAAAATTCTGCAGCAACCTAAAGACATGGACAGATACACCACCAACTGTTGTTTTCAAGTATATCAATTTCCATATCAACCTAATAGTAGTATCTAAAAAATTCACTTTCTTCCATAGGAAGTCTTTGTTTGACAAGCTGTTATTCATCTCTTTGACGTTTTAAAAGTATCTGGGGCAACATTTGAATTTTATCCGAAAATAAAAAATGTTTACCTACCATGTTCAAATTAAGAACAGTGTCTATACAAGTCAGTTGTACAATTATTTAAGTGAAAGATGAACATCAGATTAACTTAATTCTGGCAGACAAAAGTGAACTACTAAGGTCCAGTCAGCCATTTATCTATTACAGAGAGATGACAACTTTACAAAAGGTATCTTTTACCTACTGAGTGATGATTATGTCCCCTCAGTTTCTGTGCTTTCTACCACTGGTTCACTTTCTATATCAGCTTCTGTGTCACTCTTCTCTTTGTTTATTTCACTTGAAGATGTCAGTTTTTCATAAAGTTCAGGATCATTCTGTACTTGTAAAGGTGGAGGTTGATTATCTGTCTCTGTATTTTCACCATTTACCTGGGGTACATTATCAGCTTTTCGTTGAGAAGTGGCCCCTTCAAAATAATCAAAAACTCGTGGATGTGGATGTGGGACCCAGGTGTTCTGAATTCTGTCTCTTCCAAAACGATTTCCATTAATTTCTCGGCAGAAATCAAAATCTCTGTCATCTCTATCCCTTTGTCTCTCCCAGGGTCTTCTGCGGTCATCAAAATCTCTGTGAGCATCCTGTCCAAATCCTCTGTTCCAAATGGGACCACTTCTAGGATCAAACCTATAATTTCCATGTCTAAATCTACCTCTGTCTTCATGGAAGCCTTTGGGACCACCATAAAGAGGTAAAACACGATGCTCTCTTTCATCAAAATCTCTATGGCCCCAAGGCTTATCTGAATTAAAACCAAAGTGGTCTCTTCGACCAAGGTTATCTATTCCTGGTCTTATAAGATTTTCTCTTATATCTATATGTGGTCTTCCAAAGTGTTCCCTTCCATCTATTGGAGGCCTTACTGGACCTTCTCTTGGATCTACAGGTCGCCCGACTACGTCCCTAACATCCACTGGTGAAGGTCTACTAATGCTTTCCCTGTTTTCTATAGGAGGAAAACGATAATCTCTATCTCCTTCCTGCTGAATACTATCACTCCCAAGTGGAAGCCTTTTTTCTGGATTAGGAAGATGATCTATATTTTGTCTTAAAGGAGCTGGAAAAGGTCTCTCTGCCTGACCAAAAATATCTCCTGGAGCAAAAGGACCACGAGGTGGAGGATGAAGAGAGGCATCAAGGATTGCTGGAGGAGGGATTCCTCTTTGCGGTGGAAGTCCAGGCTGCATTAAAGGGAATCTTGGCCCAGGAGATTGTGGTATAAGTCCTGGACGAATATCTAACATTGGTATTCCAGGCATTCGCTGACCAGGAATATTTAATGGAGGTAAGTTTTGAGGCCCAGTTGGTGGCTGTAGTCCCAGAATTCCAGAATTACTTGGAACATTTGGTGGCTGAACTCCCAGGAGTCCAGAATTGCTAGGAATATTTGGGGGTGGTACCCCCAAGAGTCCAGAACTACCTGCCACATTGGGTAGTTGTGGTCCCAGAATTCCAGAACTACTTGGAATATTTGGTGGCTGTGCTCCAATAATTCCAGAACTACTGGAAACATTAGATGGCTGTACTCCCAGAATTCCAGAATTGCTTGATACATTAGGTGGCTGTCCACCTAGAATTCCAGGATTGCTTGACAAATTTGGTGGCTGTCCACCTAAAATTCCAGAGCTACTTGAGACATCATTGTGGATCACTAAAATAGAAAGATAGAAAGCAAAATTATAAATATTTATTAAAATTAAAGGTACCTAATATAAAATGCATTCACAATAGGAAATTTAAGTTCCTGAAAATGAAATGGTACATTATGAAAAAATTAATAAAGGATAAAAACACCTATGAATTTTGATAGGTGGTAGTAGGTAAAGAGAAGTACTTGATTACTAAAAAAGAATTTTACTTTTTAAAAAACCTGAATTTTATCTATAATACCTTGCCCTCATTTTTAATCTTACAGAACCTTGTTACAAACGTATGTGAGTTGGGTATGAATCTCAGAACTTTAAAGCACTCATCTCTTCATCCCTAGGTTCTACTGAAAAGCTACAAAGATGAGGCTATGAGTGACTTTTAAATACTTTTTTGGTGGTGTGGTATATGCTAGTTTTATTATATTGGGGGAATGGAGAGAAATAAGCTCTTATTTGGGAACTGGACATTACACTTAAAACAATTATTTTTCCATCTTAAAAATAAATTTAATGTCTAGAAGCTCTGGTCAGTCTGCTAAACTGAATATACTTTCTGTAAACCTAAGTCAACCCCATGTTGACTTTTAATACGTGCTTTTTTTATAAAGTAAAGTTCTAGATTTGGCATTGTGTGATTTTCTCGTTATTATTTTAAACCTTTGATTAAAAACAATTAATGCTGTTATTTTGAGGGAAAAGGGTGTCAAATTTTGGACAAGAAGTAGGAAATAAAAACCATAGGCTTCTTTTTCACTAGTATGTTGACTCATAGTAAAGGCAGAAGTGGGTCACTTGGGCCCACTATAATGTAAAGGAAATAAGTTTGGTTTGTTTTTTAATGTCTATTAAGACATGTTTTTTATATCCAAGAGACAGTGGTAACTATCGTTAGACATCAAACTCAGTTGACGGACAGATATAAAACTTAATATATCAAACTCATTTATTTTATTTAAACTTTTGCTGGTCATTTGCTAGAATTCAAAACAACTATATTTTTCCTTTACGTTTTGGCCTCAGTCATTTATAAAATATGTAAATATGTAAAGACTAAAATATCTATGGTTTCTTCTCATTTTTAACTTAATGATTTTTGGCTACAGGGTAATGACAGAATATACTGCTTTAAATAGAAATTTTAGAGGACTCTCAAGAAGTTAAGGTGGCTAGGTGGCACAGTGAATAGAGCATTGGCCCTGGAGTCAGGAGGACCTGAATTCAAATGTGACCTCAGACCCTTAACACTTACTAGCCATGTGACCTTGGGCAAGTCACATACCCCTAACTGCCCTGCCTTTCCTCCTCCAAAAAGTGAAAAAAAGAAGTTAATGTATAATGCATTTACCTCTTGCCACACTGCTTTGCAGCCCAAAAAGTGCTTAACGGCAAGAAATGCCAATTATCTATACTTACTGAAGCTAAAAATTATCTAGATATCTATTTTTATGTATATGTAAAGTCTACTGCTGATACTTTTCAATTTAAAATAGTATACCAAGAATGTTGGAAAAATTTCTACCTGACCGGCAAATAAAAACATAAATCCATTTGACTGAAAAATACTAAGTACCAGGGGCGGCTAGGTGGTGCAGTGATTAGAGCACTGGCCCTGGAATCAGGAGTACTTGAGTTCAAATACGGCCTCAGATACTTGACACACTTACTAGCCATGTAACTTTGGGCAAGTCACTTAAACCCCAACTGTCCTCCAAAAAGCAAAAAAAGAAAAGAAAAAGAAAAATACTAAAAATTTAGACCAGACTTAACAGTCTCATCAACTAAAACAGAATGGTATCTGATAGGTACATGAATATCACACTCTATAGTCCCAATCCCAATGCATTACTGTGACTGCTATTTTCAGGGTAAGGCTACATCAATTAGACAAAAATGTTATAATATTTTAGCTCATTATATTCCTCTACTTTTTCATTCCTTAATTTTTATTTTACTTTCCTTTTCTGTATGTGTGTGTTGTGTAAGAAAGGGACGGAGGCATGTAGTTAAGTTAGTGTTTTTGGGTCATGCTTCTGACATTTATTACCTGGTCTGGTATTTTCACTAGAAGAAAGCTGGTGGTCAGTGAGATGTGACAATTTTTCTTCTGACTCTGGCTGGTTATTTGGTGGATTAAAAACACTTCCAGCTGACATGGTTGAAGTAGCAAGACTGCTAGACACAGAGCCAACTGGCAAAACAAGGTTACTAAAAGCAACATCTTTCATTGTTTCTGGAGTCATGGATATTGGAGGCTGTACCAGAGCTGTTTAAGAAAAAGAAGAGTCTTATTAAGGGAATCTGTAATTAATCCAATTCAATAAACATTTTTAAAAGAGAACCTGTTGGGTAAAAATTTATGTTAGGAGTTGTAGAGTATAAAATGCTGAAAAAATAAAGTTTGCCTCATTTAATAAATTTCAATTAAAAATTTACATTCACCACTAAGTGACTTGGTCAATATTTTTGATGGCTCTCACTGTACTGTTTTTTCTATCCCTAGACTTCCTATATTTTCTCCTCACAAATATACTGTAGGGAAAACAGATCAACAACAGCAGATAGTTTTGTGCAGCCATTAGCCAAATCAATAAAATGATCATGATAATGAATACCAATAGTAATTCAGTGGGTTACTGAGAATCAAACAAGGTAATATATGTAAAGTGCTTTGGAAGTTTGGTATTATAAAAAGAAAAATGATGTAAGTAACAAAATATAAACTAAAAACTGGTTAAAGATTGACTGTATAGCTAATGTGTAAATATGTAAAACATTTCTTGGTCTTCTTAATGATTTCATATCTATTATTGCCCCACTTATTCAAGTCAGACGCGTTAGTCCCAATAATCTCAAATAGCTATGAAACCAAAATGCATACAAAAACTAACTGATGTAACCTTACCCTGAAAATAGCAGAGTCACATTGGGATTGGGACTATAGAGAGCGATACTCATGTACCTATGAGACACCGTTCTATTTTAGTTGTTAAGACTAAGTAATAAGTCCCACAAAACTGGTTTCACAAGGAGGCATATCTATGAAAACAATGATGTGTAAAATAAGGTAAATTACAAACAACTTGATGTCAGGACTAAGTGACAGCTAACAGAAAAAGGTAGAAAAAGAATAATTACCAGCACAATTTCAACTGAATTGGAATATAATAATATAGAATGGGGATAAATAGGTTTACATAACTATAGTTCTTCAGGCATTCATGGTATAGTATCAAAAATAAAATAATATGGTTCATACTGAGATTAAGTAAAAATAAATTATTTTTAATACTCTTTAATGGGCAATATGCCAGTTATAGGCAAAAGTCATTTATATGGAACACCACATTCTTTAGTAAGATATAAATAGATGTATAAGAATTTTAGTGGAGACCAAGATGAATTATAAAGTAGAACTAAATATTTGCCTAAACCATTCATAAGTAGGGACTCTTCTGAGCAGTCTTTTGTGAAACTAGATTAGAAAATAAGTGTTAACATCCCTAGGCCACAGTTTCTTTGCTTTAAAATGAAAAGGTTAAGAACTATTGGGTCCAGTTCTAGATATACTATCCAAAATAAATTATCACGCAAACCTAGCATTCTTTCCAAATTCCTTGTTTCTCTAATCCTCATGTGAAATAAAGATAAGGCTTAGTTTTACGAATAAGTGGAAATCTAAAATATCAATTTTTAGCATAACATAAAGCATATAACAATTGTTGTTACTATTGGTTCAGTCATGTTCAACTCTTTGTGACTCTGTGGACCAAATCATTTCAATACTGTTGATGGGGATTTTCTTGGCAAAGATACTGGCACAGTCTACCACTTACTTCTCCTAGAGATGAATGCAAACAGAGGTTAAATCATTTGTGCAGAGTTACAGACCTAGTAAGTGTCTGAGGATGAATTTGAACTCAAGCCTTCTTGACTCTAAGCCCAGCACCCTATCTACTACTAAGCCACCTAGCTGCCTAACAAGTGAAGAAGCAGAAGAGCTGAGGTAAGGGTACCTTTCATTGAAACTCTTTATGCAGATTTTAAACGACTATTTATACAGGTTATAAAGAAGGTTCGTAATTTGAGCCGGTAAATTTTTTTTTTATCAAAATAGAAAGACTTTGGAGGTCTTTCCAGTGCTAAGATTCTATAATTCTAATGCAGTACTAGCACAAAAAGGAGTTTAATAGAGTTCCAGAGAAAGACTACTAAAATAAGGCAAAGGGGAACTGGTAAAGAAATCTTACGACAAGTTCAGGACTAAACATCTAAGTTTCCAATCTCGATTCTGTTTCTACTTGTGTTTGCTTTGTGAGCATATTTCTCTTATAACATCAAGGGATTGGACTACATAATCTTTAACATCCTATTCGAGTTCTGTTATGTTACTAACAATAATGAAAAAATTAGTATAATAATCAAATGTTCAATGTGTGTGCATGTTAAAGGTATAATTTAAGAGCTGTTTTTCCAGTAAAAAAAATTTTTTGGTATGTTATTTCAAATTTTCCAAGCAGAATTTCCTAAATATTGTTACTTGAATTACTGAAAACTTTTAAATCAAAATTAGGAAAAATGAAGACTGAGAATCTTTGAGGAAAGAGAATTATGGTAAAAGTAAAGTATGAGAAAAATCAGACATATCAACCATATCTGAAATCTGTGAAAAAGATTTAAATATTAATAAATGATGAACTGAACATAAGTTTAATTTTCTTCCTAAAATATCAAAACCTTAATAATAAGCAAGACATAAAAATGTCAGCAAATCTGATTGTAGTGTTCATTACAAAGATACTAAAAATCAAAAGAATCACCTGATATAGAGTGATATGATCAGAGTTTCATAATCAAAACAAATAAAAAAACTCACATGTTGCTACTACTGGAGGAATAGCAGGGGGTGGCACAACAGGTGGTGGAACTGGTGGTGGCATGAAACCTAGACAAAAACACAAAGAATAAAAAAGGAACCAAATTAATAATTCGTTAAAAAAATTCCATAGCCACATGTGGACAAATTATCTCTAGACTAATTATTAACTTCTACATTCTAAAAATTATTACTTTATTAAAGATAGAACCTCACTTTTACCCATTACCTCATTTGATAATCACGATACTTCTTAGAGGTAGGTTGGATATGAGGCTATTTAATGTATGAAAACCATGAGCTTCTTTTAAATAAGGACTGTCTTTTGCTTTTCTATGTATCACCAGCACTTAGCTTAGTGGTAATCTCATAGTAGGTAGCTAATAAAGCCTTGCTGACCTGACACAGAATCACTGGTCATTTTTTGAGCAGAGTCTAGAATCCAAATCCCAAAGACTTATGCTCTTTAAAGTAGACTTTACTGAGGTATGTATGAGATATACAGAGACAAAATAAAAGAGCAGATGCCCATAAAGAGTTTACATGACATAATAAATATGTTCAAAATGTTTAAAATCACAGCAATACTTAATTCAGGGAACTTTCTGTTCTTAAAATTCAATTAATTTGTCATTGAAAAATACAATTAAATATTTAAGCAGTCAAAACAGGATACACAGAATATAAAACATACTTATATGTTTCAAAAGTTCCCCTCGCCCCCATAA
The DNA here is from genome assembly GCA_028646575.1 of Pseudocheirus occidentalis. Taxonomy (NCBI): domain Eukaryota; kingdom Metazoa; phylum Chordata; class Mammalia; order Diprotodontia; family Pseudocheiridae; genus Pseudocheirus; species Pseudocheirus occidentalis. Next base: position 313,056,047 of record CM053593.1, on the reverse strand, counting down.
AAATAAGATATTTTCTAGTTTATAATCAAACAGTATTTTTAAGGACAGCTGGTATCAGAATCAGGAAGACCTGAAAGTTATGCAACATTCTATGCAATGTTCTAAGAATAGAAATTTCAGAGGAGGTACAAGATTTGCATTGGCAGAGATTCTTTGCCCAGTAGTAATTTGCATCAGTGAAGTAACAGGTCAAGCCTCTATCGCTGTATTTGGTGGTACAGGTAAATCTGACCATGAATTTAGAATGTTCATTAAAAAAATTCTTTAACAATGAAAAAAAAAATCAAGTTTATCCATCTTCTAAAGTGGGGAAAAATAGAAAAGATACAATTTTAATAACATAGTAGAGTTCAAATAACAAGATTATAGAAGAATTTCTTACCAGGAGGGGGTTGTGATGGGTTGAAACTTGCTCGTAAGAAAGGAGGTGGAGGAATTGCACTAAATCCTGGAGGAGGAACGGACATTGACACTGGAAATGTTGGTGGAACTAAACTAACAGTTGGTACAGCTGGTGCTACTGGAATCTTTTGTGGGCAGAAAAGAAAAAGACAAAACATTCACTTTTCAAATGTTTAGTGATAAAATCTTTTTAAAAATGAAAATTTAGTCATTACAGAGTATCTTGATTTTAAGAAAAATCACAATAATGGTTCTTTTGTTTCTAAGACTTTAAAGTTCCTTTCACTTTTTTTTAACAGTTCTTCCTTTAAAATTCCTTTTCATTTATTCCCATCTTCCCAGAAATTCATACCCAGATCATAACCACTGCATTTAAAACTGGCTTTTAGAATAAATTTTTTTTTTTAAAAAAGGAAGTTAAAAGCAAAGTAAGCTTAACCAGAAAAGGAGAGGTGAAAATGTAGCAAAAAGAGCAGTGAACCTAAGTATTAATAAGTTCTGGGGTCAAACCTTGCCTCTGATGCTTTTTGGCTCTGTGAGCAGGACTAAGTCACTTAACCTGTCTTGAGTCTCAATCGCCTCATCTGTAAAATAGGGATATTACCTAATGTGCTTATTTTTCTGAGTTCTCCACCCCCATTATGCTTGTCTTCTAATAAAATGCAAGCTCCTTCATAGCAGGAATGATCTCATTATCTTGTCTTTGTATCCCCAGAACTCAGCACAATGCCTGGCATATAACAGGTGTTTAACGTTTGCTGACTTGGGTAGGCACAGTTACTGAGTCCTGAAATCATATAAATAACAAAGTCACTAGCATACTGATGTTTCACTCATTATTCTACTCCCATTTATTAAGTATGTTAAACACTGTTTCCAAAAACGGTAAGGGCAATGGTAAAATCTGACAGACGGATTGAATCTAGGTCAGGAAATTGACCAAGAGAAGTTCAGAGCTCAAAGATCAGGCTGTATGCCAGAGATTTACTTCACAAGATCGGACTTATAAGTAAAAACCAAAGCCTCTGACTCCCAGTGAGGTCCTGTCATATGAAAAAGTACAAACTTTTAGATTTCAATATTTTAAATTTTTTTCTGCTTCTTTCACCTCTAAATTAAATAAAATTAACCAAATTAAATATTCCCCTTCCTATATCATCATTTAACATAGTTCTCCATTTCCTACAACCTCTCTAGAAAAGCAAACATACAGCATAACCTTGGAACAAATCCTGGAAATCAAATATAGGAAAGAAGCAGAGTCTTTCACAGTACAGAAGTTCAGAGTACTTCTTTAGTATACTCTATAACAAAAAGTCATAACTTATTCTTGTTTCCTTTTTTAACCACTTTTCAGTTCCTCATCAGAATATAATGTTTGGAAATTTATTCTCCAATATACCTCTAGTCCAATTCTGTGATCACGGACATTTTCATTCAATAACACAGAAGACAGAGAGCTGGAAAAGTATAAAGAACCATACAGACTAGAAGATCAATAATAAGAAACCTAGATACCCTAAACACAGTAAGCCTGAATATAATATTCAGTTGGAGCAGGGACTAGACCTTTTATTTTAAACATGTAAACAAAGATCACAACAGAATATGTAGGAAAGAAAGTACTACAGGGTACAAATACTGAATGAGTGGAAGTTATAATAATATTCATTCATACATTTATATATGTATATGTATCACACGCACACACATTCATTTACTTCTTGAGACTTGTTCCTGATCCTCCTAGTTATTACTTCTCATTCCCTCTTAGAATTACTGCCTACACCTAATGTTTATTTGTATACAAACCGTCCCATTTCACATACCCTGGTCCTTCCAAAAAGAGTAAGTTCCCTGAGGATATGATATGGCCAGTTTTATTTTTATCTTTGGATGGCTGACACTTTGTATAGTAGACAGCAGATACTTAATGACTGCTCAATTTAATTTTATATGGTCTCTCTCTCTGAGTATATATAATAAATATACATGAATACACATATGCATATCAATCAGTGATTAAGCACTTAACAAGTGCATAATATGTGCCAGGTATTATGCTAGGCACTAGGGATACAAAGACAAGTTAAAACAGCAGATGCCCATAAAGAGTTTACATGATATAATAAACATGTTCAAGATGTATACAAAACAAATACAAAGTATTTGTGTGGGGTAGATAAGAAGCTAAAAGGATCAATTAAGGTCTCATAGAAAGCAGTGCTTCAATTGATGTTTAAAAGAAAGTCGGGTTTCAAAGAGGTAAAGGTGAGAGAAAGTACATTTCATGCACTCTGAATATCCAGCGCAAAGGCATTTACGTGAGAAATGGGAGTTCTGTGTGAGAAGAGATCACAAGGATAATCTGTCTGGAACTTAAAGAGTGTGAAGGGGAATAGGTTAGAGTGAGGTTGTGAAGAGCTTCAAATGCCATATATTTGATTCTAGAGATGATGAGGAAGCTTTGAAACTTATGCAGTAATGTGACATAGGCAGCTATAGTTCAAAATATCATTTTGGATATGTTTGGAACTATATGGAGGATATATTAGAGAAGGGGAGAAATTTGAAGCAGGAAGATTACTCAGCAGACCACTGCAATATTTCAGACAAAGGCACTGAGTATCTAAACTAGGGAGGAGTTATATGAGAAAAAGAGAAAGACTTGAATGATGCGGTGGAACTAATGATACTGAGATGTGTACATGAGCTACTGAAAGCAGAGTGTGCCCTTGCCAGGGCATGGAATTTTATAAGAGTGTGGGGGATAAGATAATGAGTTCTAAGCAAAGATAACTTGTCTTTTTGGACAAGCTGAATTTAAGATGCTTACAAGACATCCAACTGAAATGTCCACTAAGTAGCTGGTGATAGGGGGCAAAGGGATTGGACATACAGAGATACAGGTCATCTGCATGCCATGGCAAATAGTCTCCTCATCGTAAAATTAGAGTAGTAATAGCACCTACCTCCTAGGATTGATATGAGGAACAAAAGAGATAATATGTGTAAAATGCTTAGCATGGAACCTGTACATAGCAAATACTATATAAACATGTTAGTTATTGTTAATATTATTAGTTAAACTGCACTGACAGAGGGAATTTCTCATATGACAGATCTCTAAACAAAATTAAATCATTAGGCCTGCCCCTATCCTTAAACTGTTACTATAATTCTTCAACTTGCTTAAATTTACAGCTATTCATTATCTACTGTTCTAGGTTACAAATAATCTTGGCTTTCATTCTTGAGCTTAAATATAGAAATGATAGAACACACTTAAAAAGCTAATGACATTCTCTAGAAAGAAATTTTTTCAAAAGCTAAAACATGTGACTAAAATGAAGTTTGGGGAGAATCATTTAAATTAGAGAATTCAGAAAAATAAGTCTCATCCAAACATAAATAAATTTAACTTTGGTTTATTATGAATGCAATAAACACAAATATAAGACATGACAATCTGCTCATTAGTAACTAAATTCATTTTGCCCTCATTTGGAAAGGGTGATGAAATTATATTTATATTTATAAATAAATTAATTTAAAATAAATTAAATTAATTTACAATAAATTTATAATTTGTCTCCAAAATTCCTCACCTAAGTACTCTTTCTCTCCACTATAAAATGGTGATTCCTCTCTAAGTCTCTTCCTATTTCAGGGCATCAAATGTTTTTTGCATTTCTTTGTATTTCCCTCTCAGTGCTTCTTAGTACAGTAAGTATGCACTTACTAAATCTTTGTTGACTGATTCACTCCGATCTATCCTCCACATAGCTGCCAAAATGATTTTCCTAAAGCGCAAGTCTGAATGTCAAACACTACACTACTGTCTACTCTGTATTTATCTTCCATTTACTGATTTGTGTGTTTTGTTCCTCATTGCAATGTAAGTTCTTTGAGAGCAACTATTCTTTTAACCTTTTTGTTGTATCCCTAGAAAATAATAAAAGATCTGGCATATGCTACATTCCTAAATCTTTTCTGTGCCAAAAAGTCTTTGACGTCTAGTAAGTCTATGCAACACTTTTCTGAATAATACTTTTATATTCAGAAAATACAAAACCACAGGCTTGCAAAAGAAACCAATTATTCTGAAATAAAGGTGCAATTGTTTCCCTATACAAATTTGCAGAACTTCATGGGAGTCCATGAAACCCAGATTAAGAATTCCTCTAGTTAATTTCCAACGTATTTACTTTGTTTTGCAAACACTGAAATAACAATGTATAGCTCAGCTTACAAAGAACTTTCCAAACATAAAAATACAGTAATATAAATGTTCCCATATAAAAATCACGATGAATAAAAATGCTTCAATTCGTGTTGTTTCAAAAGGAGAGAGATTTGAAAGACATACCATATTCATATAAGAAATAAGTTCCATTGGCCCTTACTCTTTACTCAATCTTTAATTCTCCAATTAATAGTGCTAGGAAAACAAACCCTGACATCTAAACTTTCCTATTTACGAAAACATTGAACCAAATGATTTAGCAGCTTGAAAAAAGAAAAGGTAACCTTTTTATTACTATATAAATACTTTTAGTATAAACGTCACTTCCTTAATCAATCTTTCCCCCATGCTATTTGCCTTTGCTCATTCACTACAGGAAAACATGGCAATCTTAAACATTAGAATTATAGTATATAGGAACATGCAAAAACTTCACTACAGAAGAATAATTCAGATATCCTTAGGAATCAGTTATGGGATTTTATTTATACAGCTCAGGTCAAATTATTATAAATGCTGAAATGATCTCAATATGAACTTATATTTTCAAAATTACACTTTAGTCAATAACCTTATCCTCTTCTTTAACCAAATGAAAAAAAAAATTTGTAAAAGCAAAGGCATTTGGATAGCTTCACCCTCTGGTCAAAAAACTAGAGGTAATTTACAACTAAAATAATAATAAGGAATTAACTGTAATTTCAGAAACAGCTACTTTAAAAATAAAAATATCTATAATTAAAGATGAAAAGTGCCTAAAAGCTAATTATCTGACTAAATACAAACCATTTTAGGTAACTATCACCATACTAACCGGCAACATTGCAACAGGTGGAGGATAAACTTCAGCCTGTGTGGTCACCACTGGTGTCTTTTCAACTGTTGTTGGACTCTCTACAGTTTGAACAGGTTCTTTGACAGGCTCTGAACTCTTCACACTTTCCCATTCTGGAAAAAAAAATTAACATTAATTTAATAACTCAAGTATACAGTTGACTTTAAAGCATGTGCTTTGCATATTTAAGGCTGCTGTAAATATAACAGAATCCCTTTGTGCTTTGTTAGACACATCTAGAATGTGTTGTCTACTTCTGGATATTTTAAGGGGATAATGAAAAATGGAGTATATGCCAACAGGACAACAGTATTGTGTTGGTACTAGGAATCACACTTTATAAAGCTATAATTGAAAGAAATGAGGATCTTTATCCTGGAAAAGGACAAAAAAGAACATGATAATTCTTGAAAAATATTCCATGTGGACCAAAGTTCCTATTTATCCTTTGTTGCTTTATACAGAAGAACTATGACCAGTTGGTGTGAAAGCTACAAGAAACGAGATGTAAGCTCTCTGCAGGAAACAACTCTAACAACTGGAGTTATTCAATAATGGGAGAATTTATTGCATAAAGCTGTGAACTTCCTGTCAGTAGAGTTGATCAAGCAAGTTGTATGATCTTTGTTTTTGGGATTCCTTGCAAAAGAAGATTCCTACATGGAACAAAAAGTAGTATTTGATGACTTCTGAGATTCCCTCCAACTCTAAAATTCTTTTAGTCTCATAAAGATAAATGAAAGAAATTCCTCAATTTATGCGGTTTCATATGAAAAGAGATTTGAACTAAACACATACCAGATTCTGGTATGAATTCCATTACAACTCTCCTATTTTTGGCCAATCTTTACTTCCCTAAATAACTGTGCTGGGAAAACTTTTAAGCTTTGGTAGCTGGACACTGCACTAAGTGTTTTGGAATACCCTATACGTTATATCAGTCAAGAAATGTAATTTCAAATGTGTCCCGTTCAATTTGCTTTCAGTTGTTAAAGCTATTTTGAACCAAAGTATTTACAAGAATTCTTACCGCTATTTACAGTCTCCTGATCAATCATGCCTCCTTCAGCAAAGCCATCTAGGTCATCCACCTTTACTTTCTCCCATGGTATATAGGTAACTCCAAGATCTACATCCCAGAATTGTTTGTACTCTGTTTTGACACCTTTATTTAAAGCCCAAGCAATCTGCAAAAAACAAAATATCTGTGTATTTATGTATACGACAAACATATCTCAAAAATTTTATGTTCCCAATATTAAAATTTATTCAACTTGCCTAAAGGGCAAATTACTGTATGGTTTTGCACAATTTCCCCAAATCTGGCTTGAATAAAATCTGAATACAACCAATAATCACTATTATTTGTATTTCTTCTTTCATTTCAAAAAGAGCTCATTTACAGGTCCTACCTATTTCAGTACCATTACAGAAGTTCTTTAAAAATTGCTTTTAGGGGACAGCTTCTAATTCCTATTTCCCTCATTTTATCCTTCTTTTAAATAAACAGCCAGAACAGCAGTTCTTAACCTTTTCAGATATAGGCTAAAGGTAACTAACATTCACTTCTTGATTTTCACTATAAAAATAAGCCCAAAAAATATTAAAAAGAAAATCCATGTTTTTTGGATTAAAAGAAAAGTAACATATCAAATTCTTTTCAAGACCACAAAAATACCTTACCTTTATAACTTTGGATCCAATTTTATAAGATCCAGAACTAAGTTTCTGAAGTGCCCGATAGGAATCCTGTCGATGAACCATACAGACATAGGCACAGCCTCTTGGAGGAATCATCTACAGGAAAAAAACAAAAAAAACAAAACCCACTTTTATGATAAATTACAAAAGGAGTTTGACAGTAAAGGAAACGAACAGAGGAAGAGAATATTTCTCACAATCTATAACCATTAATACAATGCATAACAATAAAATAGAGCACTTACTGATATTGACAACCCTGGTAAATATTATACTAATAAAATGCTATTTCCAAAGCTAAGATACCCGACAGCAGTAGTTTGCAACCTTCCTAATGCCTGGACCCTTTAATACTCGTATGTGGGTGTATCTGCATGTGGGCAGACCCACCTGGAGATGGATAAAGGAGTAGTGTCTCAGTTCCTAAGACCACTGGGAATGTGTTTTCTGATAGTCTTAGGCGACCCCTGTGACAGGGTCGTTTGACCCCCCAGAGGGGTTGTGACCCACAGGTAAGACTAGGGTAAGACTATACATATCCTTCCTATTATAACTTTGAAGAAATATAAATTGTTGCATTTTTAAATTCATTTAAAAAAATGTGTTAAGTAATTTGGGAACTCTGGCAAATCCCTTATTAATTTATCACTAATAGTACCAACAAATGAATTAAAAATTACTAAAGTTCTAAAAACTACAGTCTTATGTTCTGAGATGAATCATAATTTTAAAAGTGTTTCTGAAGTGTTCTGTGTTGCATGTAGGGTCAGAATACAAATTTCAGATCTTGAGGTACTAAAAGTACCTTCAAGTACTGCCTATATTCTATTAGCAGATGAGTTTTAATTTAAAACTAAAATTTTTTACATTTTTTCCTCAAAATATCTCAAAAAACAAAACATTAGACACTTCCTTTCCTTTCCCACTCCCCAAAAAATAGATAGCCGAGTTTACTTTAAGAAATGAAACAATGGGGGCAGCTAGGTGGCGCAGTGAATAGAGCACTGGCCCTGGATTCAGGAGTACCTGAGTTCAAATCCGGCCTCAGACACTTAACACAAAAAACTAGCCGTGTGACCTTGGGCAAGTCACTTAACCCCAAATGCCCTCCAAAAAGCAAAAAAAAAAAAAAAGAAATGAAACAATGGAACAAGCAAAAAAAAAAAAAAACACAAAAAATTACCCCTAAATCTCTTTATACAAAATAATTTCAATTAACAGTGGGTACTACAGTCAAAGATTTATATAGAGGGCAGTATGTTCAAAGTTTATATAGATTAATCTGTGATTTCACTGATGTTAATATTCCCTCCAATAATGCAGATGGTAGCCCATCTATGCTTGTCCATCATGTGTAATCTCTTGTCCACTTCCTGCAATGAATTTACTACAGGGATCTTCTCAACACTGGGCATCTTCCTCACATTTTCTTAAGAATGCAAAGATAACAGTGACATATAAGGGCTGTCTATCACTTTTTTTTTTCCTTGTGACCAAGCCATCTTCTTTTTTAATCACACATTTCTTTGATGACATGCTTTACTCTGATGCAGAGAATATATTGTGCTTGCTTGCTGATTCTAAAAGAGCATCTGAGTCATTAGAGCAAAACATTCCCTTAGAAGCTTTCCTCCAAGTTGTCTCTTGCTACATATTTTTTTTTAATTTTAATTTATTTTCTTGATTACATCATTCATTTCCACAAGGTTT
>CM053593.1:313008871-313046653 GCA_028646575.1 Pseudocheirus occidentalis | reverse complement strand
TAAGAGATAAGATTTTTTGGATGATGCTCTGATACTGACGATCCAGTAAGGCAAAAAATATGGAAAGATATGCTCTCAAAAGGTGTTCACCACCAAAATCAAGGAGGATGCAGCACAGAATCCTAGTTCAAAATAACAGATGGGGAGGTCTTGAAGCTGCACCTGTTTGTGGGTGACTTCAGCTTGGTTGCATCAAGGCCTAGACCACTGCTTAACACTCCCAAACAAGATCCATAAATGTAGAACCTATATTATCCATCAGGATATGTCTTGGACAGACACTGAAATTGATGATGAGTTGGGCCTAGAATTAAAAAAGGAAGGGGATAGTAGACTAGAAAGCCTCTAAGTAATTGCAAAGTTCTTTTAATGACCCCATGCTTATTCCGGAAACAATTCCAATCTTTTTAATGCCAATATTCTACTGGTTATTTTTCTGTGGCTGCAAACATTAAACATATACAATACCTTACCAAAATCTTCATAAAAGAAGACTACTAAAGGCATAAGAAATTATAAGCATCTATTATACAGGAATTTACATTTCATACTTATACATTTCATGACATTTATTTTGGGAGACCCTATTTTTAAATTGTAAAAGAGATTATGATCAAGATCCAGACAGTCATGAATACTTAAGATTTGGCTTTAAGAAAGAAAAAAAAGATGGATTATCTTAAGTACTTAGATAACCAGAGGTACAAATCTATTGTTATACTTTTATAACAAAATTAGGGGAACTGTTCAACAGTACGAATTTGCTAATTCTCAATATAAAAAGGGCATGGGGTGTATAATGAAATATAAATTGTGGAAATTTCTCCTAATTTTGGAAACTGGTGAACATAAAAATTCAAACAACGGAAACCAAAAAATAGATAAAATAATTCAAGATAACATAATTTAAACAGAAACCCTTTTGAATTCTTCTCCCACATAATTATCAACCCCTACATTTTTTAAAATGTAGAAATATTTAATATAATAAAAGAAAATTTAATCTAAAATTTTAAACAATCATCCCAGCTTATGAATTCTAAAGAAGAAACAATAAAATAGCTTTTCTAGTGAGATAACTAACATATTTTAATTTATTTCACAGTATTTTAGTCTTAAGATCATGGAATTCTGTGAAGAGACCTTAACAATTAGTTCATTTAACTTCCTCATTTATACAAAAAAGGAAAATGAAGCCTAGAGAGGTTGACTTGACCAGGTTCACACAGCAAGAATTCAAATTCAGGTCTTGTGATTTTAAATCTAATGTTGTAATACTACCACTGAGGAAAAAAAAAACATATAACTACCCTAACGTAATAATTCTCATTACACACACACGTCTTAAATTTTTAAAAACTATTTTTTACTATTAAGCTACAGCTACCAACCAGATTGCTTTAAAAAAAAAAAAAGAATAAATTTCTTACAATCATAGTAATTCATTGTTAATGGAACAATGAATTAGTTCAAACATGCTAGAAAAAGATTTGGCATAATTCAAGAAAACTTACTAAATTGTTTCATAACCTTTGATGAAGAATCTACTATTACTGATATTGTCCAAGAAGATTAGTGATTACCAGCCTGATGGGTATAAAAATATTGACCACAGTATTATATATGAAATCAAAAAGCTGGAAACAAAATACCTGCCAAATGACAGCAGAAGGGTCAAACTATGGCATATAAAATGGATTATTGGTATGTTGTAAGGAATAAACACAAATTTAAAGAAATATAAAAAAATTTGCACAAAGTAATGTTGAACAAAAAAAAGCAGGATCAAAAGAACATTGTTATTATGAAAAAGTAGAAAAAGTCAACACTGATAGGCAACAGAAACATATTTATCTATATCAAACATAACGGTGAACAGTAGTGCTGTACATTGTATCTTTCTATTAATAACTAATAAATTAGCTCTTTAGGAAAAATTCTTTGTAGAAGGGTGTTTGCATGCCTGTAAGGAATTATCTTCTGCATCAATAAGAAACATTTTTAAAGAAAGTGGTATATTTCACTTAGGAAAATAAATTAGATTGGCTGCACACATAAAAAAGCAAAAACTACTTCCATTTTTAACTATCCTGTTTTTAATCTAAAAATTTACATTTTGGCAACTGAGAAATCCAAAAGTATATAAAGGTACATATTTCAGTAAAAAGTTTAGAAAAATTAATTGCAGTGTTAAAATATCTAGACAGTTCCCATATAGCATCAGAGTACATTCCTAAAACAAGTGAATAAGGATAGGATCTATGAATTCATTGGTAAAGAGAACTCCCAGAAAAGGAAACTTCTTTTACCAATGCAAGTAAACATCATATTTGCAACTTAAAGTCTTAAAAAGAATTGCCTAGACAATTGAGAGGTTAAATGACTTGTCCAGGATCATAAATCCAGAAACAAGTCAGAGGTGGAAGTTGAACCCAAGTCTTCTCAGCTCTGAGGCCACTTCTCTATTCATTAAATAATGCTATTTGTCCTAGGAACTACTCATAAAATAGATCTCTTCTCATTTCCTAATAGAATGATTGTAACTGTGGTTATACCACTGACCAAGTAACGTATAACAAAGGAATCAGATATGACTCAATATGTTGAGTTCAACATTCTATTGAAACAAACATAAACGATAAACCTCTAAAATAAAGATGGAACAATTATCCTCCAAATACCATTAAATGAGTATAAATATACAGTAAATCATAACAAAAGAACCCTCAATGTACTACTGAAACATATAGGATGAAACGTAATTCCAATAAACATTTTAAGTTCAACAACAATTATGTCTGCTTACTTAGAATGTAAAAAGATGGATATTCTTAGTCTCCACAAAAACCTATCCAAAGACACTGTTATCTACCAGAGTGCTCTCTGTTCAAAGATTTTCACAGCAACATTATAAATAACTACAAAAACAATGATTGTTAAACAACCTAAAAGTTCAACAAGAGTAGAATCATTAAATAGTGACACAAGACTGCAAGGAACACTACAAAGAGATTAAGATGAGGACAATGAAAGGAAAGAACATCTTGTAATAATGCAAAGCAAAAAAAAAAGCAGAACCAGAAAAATGAAATAGATGCTACCATCATAAAAAGAAAAGAAAATGAAAATAAAATTGCATAAAAAAATCACAATGAAGAAAAAGGCTGAAGTGAAAAAAGTGCTATAGTACTTCATGCATAGAAGTGAATTTAAATTGCTAATTTTGTTTTTAAAATAATGTTTAATGCTAAATTTCTAAGAAAATAATTTCGAGGAAATTTAATCTGAAAGCTTTTTATCTCATCCAATTTTACTCTATCAAATAGTTTGAAATTTCAAAATTATTCTTACTCTTTTCAAAGCTTCCTTACAGCCTTAGGTACTCAATACAGGTCAGTGGGTAATGGTGCTATATTTCTCATTTATATAAATACTTTCAAAAAAGCTGCTTCAACATTATTCCTCTTCCTCCTATTTCTACAACCTCTTCACTTTATACAAATCAACAGTTATAGCTGCTTAATATGAGACCAAATAAAGGCTGACAGTTTACAGATGCTCCTAAGTTTTGACTTTGTATACAATAAGAACTGAAGTGCTTTGTAATTTACTAGAATGCCAGGTCTTGTGATTTTAAACATTTAAAAGAACCTTCTTTTAAATGTTTAATGTTCTTTTAAATGTTTTAAATGTTTATTATAAACATTTAAAATAACCTTCAAAATACCTGTCACAGAATTGCACAGAACCTGTCACATTAATTAACTCAATTACAATGCCATTCATGTTATTAGATACAGGGTGTCTAATATTACTATTAGGCTGAAATGAAAGCTAAAAAATGGAGTGTTAAATTAGCAGATATCAACGCAAAATGGGAAAGGTTGGCACAGCCTCCATTTAAAAAAAAATCTTGAACACAGAATGAAGAATTAGTCTTGACTTGAAAATTAATACTTACATTGATGGATTCAATCTGTCCAAATTCTTCAAAAAGATTGGTCAAATCTTGCTGTGTAGCTTTCTTATCTACTTGACCAACCCAGAGAGTGGTACTACAGACTGAAAAAGCAATCACACGAATAGGTTAAACTTTTTGTGTATAATTTTTATTTTTCAGGAGTTTGTGAATGTTTATGTGAATGAGCGATGATTTTATTATGTAGAGATCTTAGTTAAGAACCCCACTAGTTCAATGGGCTATGACTTGGTAGGTAAGTCCTAAGTAGTTTCCTGGGGCACACAGAACTTAAGTGATTTGAGCCCAGATATCCCTAACTACAAAGCCCAGCACTCTATTCACTACACCAAAGAGTTGTTCAAAGTTCATATGATTTTAAAGGGCACACACAGTAGAAAAATGCAAAAAATGTTTAAAATGACCAAAGTTATTTTTTTTACACGTGATTAATCTGAAACCCAGGTATTTGGGCATGTGTTTCAAGCAAATTTGTTACTAAACACAACTTTCATCTGCTACATTTTACCTAAGAGCAACATAAGTCTCTCTTTCTTAATTTGGGCAAAAGTTCAAAATTCAAATATAAATGAATTCCAACTTTGTTCAAGCAAAAAGGAAGTGCTGACTTTAGGAATAAGGGTGAGCCTCTGAGTCAAGAGATTTGGGTTCATAACCCACTTCTAATACCCATTAGCTCTGAGGATGAAATCTTTCAGTGCCTTAGGCAACTATAAATTACACAACAGTTGCTATTCTGTATTAGAAGAGCAACTAGATTCTTCACTGGAAATTCCATATACTAATAAAATCACATTGCTGTTAAAAACAAAAATAAGAAATCTTTCAAAATATTTAATACTGGATAAACCACACAGATGGCAAATTCCTTCTTAATGGTAAGAATGTGAGCTTCTGTATAAATTTGCTTAAATACTCCAATTGCTCTATGACTTTAATGATATGGGTATTCCCTCCAATGTATATCACAATCTATGGCAATTTTGTGATTCCTGTCAATGATCTCCCATGTGTTCTCCACAGGGGCCCTACCCAACATGCTAGGGTGCTTTTAATTTTCTTGACAACATGTGGTAGATAACAAGGATACAGACTGCCTCATAAATCAATAAAGAAATTTTTACTGAGTGTCAGCTTTAAGACAGGCACTAGAGATACAAAAACAACAACAAAAACCCCTTTAAATGTTAGTCATAACATACTGTGAGTATTCCATTCTAGCCATCACATTTTACAAAAGCCACTGACAAGATGTAGCTCATTCTAAAGATTACGGGGATGATGAAAAGACTCAATAGAAAATCTGAACCAGAGAAAAGAGGACTTAAGAAGAAATTTAAATGTTATCTCCAAATACACGTGCTGTATCATAGAGAGTAAGGAATGGACTTTTATAGATGGACCATGAGGAAAACCCGTAACAGGAAGTTAGAGAGAAGCCTATTTTAGTTCAATGTAAAGAAAAATTTTTTTAATACTTCAAGTTGAAAAAAAAAAATCAAATGAAATGCTTTGGTAGGGTAGTGAATTTACCGTTCCTGCATGACCGCTTGGTGGCATGCTGAATATGAAATTTATGAGATGACCCGTAGGTCTTGATACATAGGTGAATTTCAGCCCTCCTTCAACATCCCTCCACTCCTCTCCCCCTTATCTACTACCCATAGCTGGCAACAGCAAAACTCTCTCTTTATCAAAGAGACAGAGAATAATAGCTCATAAATTTAAAACTGAAAGGATGTTTTAAACCATCTAGTTTAATAGTTGAGGAAACCGAGGCCCAGAGAAATGAAGGGACTGGCCCAAGGTCCAACAAATAGTGGATGGCAGACTCTCTGACTCTGTATCTACTCCCCCTCCTTCCCCCCCGCACTGAACCATGTAAGAGTACTGAATCCTAGGATAACATACAAAAAAAGGAAAAGTAATAACTAGTGCTGGAACCTAGAAGTAGGGTGAGGTGAGGGTGTGTCTAAAAGCCAGACTTCTTCCTATCCTACACTACTGGAATAAGACAACAAAAAGAAAAATAAATTTGATCTCCAAAAATTGAAGTAAAAAGATCCCAGGGCCAAAAACTATTTAAAATGCTTTCAAACCTTGTTCAAATATACACACAACTTTTTTCTCCCATTTTGTTCCAAAAGAGGTGCAGCAGGGTAACATGAACTTGATGCCCTTGCTATAAATAGGAGGGTTAATGGATAGGCTGACTGCCTTCTCTCACTGAACACTGTCAATTCCCTAAAAGTTTGTCTCTTATCTAAAATCTACACAACCTCAAACATATGATGCTTAATATTTTTTATTACATGCATGCAATAGTGACTTTTTAACCTGCTATATAAATGCTAGCTATTTATCAAGAGGTATATCATGTTGTCTTTCTATGAGAGAGGTGTACTTCTATCTTAGTAGTTTCTCACAGAAACAAAAAGTAATGTAATTTCATGAGAAAAAAGTAGTGTCCTTTAACAAAGGCTAGGAAGACACCACACTTGAAGTTTGAAATAAAAGGAATCAAATTCAAAGTTGGTATCATAGTATGTGCAGTATGGTTATATATGTGAAAAAGGAAAATTTTCTTTTATTAAAGACCTGAGAAAAGAAATATCAGTTGAATATATGCATTAACATTTTTCTGACTATGTATAATGTCATTGTGTTGTGATTTAAAACTGTTTTCTAAACTGCATTAATTAATTTTAATATAAATTATGCAACACTTAAGAAAGTTATTGCAAATGGCAGAAGATGTTAGAAAGCCATACTTCTTTACTTAATTCTAATGACTTGGGAAGTAAAATAAGTTCTTTTAGGGACTGTTTACTCCTTTCTCTTTTTCTACTACATTTATTATTTGTGTACTTTTCTTTCCACAAATTATCAAATGAATACTCTTAACAGGATTCACAGTAGAAAAGAACTTCTCTAGTTTCCCTCAAAGGTAAAGGATCTAAGAACGTATGAGTAGATGATACTTACCACTTAATGTTTTAGATCGGATTGGAGGCAATCCTTTTTTCTGTCTTTCTTTCTCCCTTTCCCTAGCTCTTCTTTCACTAGAGTAGGAACGGGAAGATTTTCTTTTTCTTTCTCTTGACCGTGAGCGTGATCGCTTTCTGTGTTTGCGCTTTCGAGAACCAGATCGTGACCTGGACCTTCGTTTTCTTGGTGATCTATTAAAAAATACACACATACATGTTTTAGATACTTTTTAATCACATTCTTTTGGAAGGGGCTCAGATTTCAGGAGAAAGGGGCAGTAGGACTATCTACTGCCTTAGTCCTTGTTACTTTGTCTATTACAGATGTGTCTCAAAAGATCTCATTATGAAATCCATATGTCAAAATTCATAATTTCTCCTATCTTTGCTCAGCCGGTCTGTATACTCACCAGACCCCTATGGTGTGTTTCATGAGGCGGGGAGGATGGGGGGGTCGGGGGAAATGAAACATGCTATCTAAGGAAGCTCTTCACCTTTTTTGTATCTCTTCCACTACAGCTTTCCTGGTAAGACAACACTGTTGACATGGGGGAAGAGTGAAGCAGGAACAATGATAAAGATATCACTGCATGTGGCAACTGTTAGGACACTGGATTGGGGTCAGAGGACATGAGTTTGAAGTTCATCACTAATTATCCATAAAACCAGCAAAGTGGCCTAGAGGACTGGTAAAATTCATTCTGGCTCAAAATTCTATGAATCTAATGGACCAATACGGTTTCTCTGAGACCTAAAATGACAGTTTATTACCATGAAGTCCCAGGGGATTATTTATCTTTTAAACATTTAAGCTTGCAAGGTAAATAAAATTCTAAGGGCTAAATATCACTACTTCATAAGTAAATTCAAATGTTTTTCAGTCGTGTTCAACTACTTATGGCTTCATTTGAGGTCTTCTTGAGATCTAGAGTGGCTTGCCTTTTCCTTCTCTTAAAGCTCATTTTATAGATGACAAAACTGATACAAACAGGGTTAAGTGACTTACCCAGGGTCACACAGCTATTAAGTACCTGAGGCCAGATTTGAACTCAGAAAGATAAGTCTATCTGACCCCAGGTTTAGCACTTTATCAACTGTGCCTCCTAGCTACCTTCATAAATAATTCCTTCTATCCCCTACTGGTGATGGCTAACTCAGTGTAATTATGCAATATCAGGTAAAATCCTAAGTCAAACACTGCTTTGTGACGTGATATAATCAATAGGCTGATTTTAGAAATCCTTAAATATACTTTCGTGAAAGTACTTTTTGAGCAGCAGAAAATGTTCAACAAGTCAGTTTCAAAGTTCTGTATAACTGTATCATTTTACTTAATTCTGAAGGAATTACAAATCGAGGGAAAGGATGTCATGCTAAGAACAGTAATATCCTTACATCTTGGGTAAAAACACAAACACTACACTTAAAGCACAAATGTCTACTTCCAAAGATTAAGGATTAAAAAACCTTGAACGAGATCTTGAATGTGTTCTTGATCTAGAGCGAATAGGCACTTTCTTTTCTTCTTGCTCAAAGATCTCTTCTTCAGCAACATCTTGCCCTTCATCTAACTCCATATCCTTGATAAAGAAAAGAACAAAAAAGTCAGTGAAATACATCCTAACAACATTCAAAGCAAATTTTATGCCAAAGAAGACAACCTTAAAAAATAATCATCAAAGCACTTCAATCTTTGTTTTTAGTTACCTTTAAAAGTGTACTATAAAAGTGGCAGGTTTTTAAATTTGTAATTTATAGTAGAAATCCTAGACCTATGAATTAAGTTTTACCTGTTGCTGAATATCTATAGAATCATCCAAGTTTGTCTCAGGTTCAAGGAATTGCTGTTGGCTGCTTCCCTGTGATGGTGATGCAGAGTGCTCTGAACCAAATGTACTTTCTGGATTCTCTTGAGTGGTTACCTATGGAAAAAAGTCCAAAGTGGAAAATGTCATCATATGACAGACACATGAATACATTCCATATGTATTCCAGTATCCTAATGTTATAAAATAAATAAGAAGGAAACATTTATTAAATTCCTCTTATGTGCCAGGACACTGTGCTAGGACACTGTGCTAAGTACTTCACAAGTATTTCATTAAATTCTTCCAACAATCTGAGAGTTAGGTATCCCCATTTTAAAAGTTAGAAAACAGAGGCAAAGATGAAATAACTTGCCCAGGGTCATATAGCTAGTGTCAGATGCTGGATTTGAACTTAGTTCTTTCTGACCCTGACTCTAGTGTTTGTTTTTGCTTTTATTTTGGGGTGTGGATGGGACCAAAGGTGGGAAACAGAGTAAAAGGGCTCTATGGAGTTGTTTAATAATTATTTCCATCCATAAAATCACTGACAAGCCAGCAATCAGTGTTGTTCGAAAACCTCCAGTGATGGGAAGCCAATATGTCCCAAGGAGTACGATGTACTTCTGAATGGCTCTAATTGTTAGGAAGTTTACAGTAGATCTGAAATTAGCCTCTATAATTTCCACTTCCCTGTTCCTAGTTCTGCCCTTTGGAGCCCCTCAACATAAATCTAATCCCACAATACCTCATACAGGTGCTTGAGAGGTGTTTAATAAATGCTTATTGTTTGATTCTATATAACAGTTCTTCAAACAATTAAAAACTGCAAGTCTTCTCTTCTTCAAGCTAAATCTCCCTATGTATATTAATAAGTACAATCTAACAAGTACTTCTTAAGGGTGTATACCGGGTGCTATGCTTGGCACTAGGGATAAAAGGATAAAGCCAAACAGTACCTGCCTTCAATGAAATTAATTCTAATAGATGAAACAATACCCGCATATAAAGCGTACACAAAACTGACACAAAGTAATCTTGAAGAAAGGTAGAAGTGGTGAAGTCAGGGGTGTACTGGAGCTGGCTTGCACCGGCACACAAGGGGTTGATTAATAAAGTTTAGTGTCATAATTTATACCTCTCAAATAGACAATAGGAGTTGTTCTGTTGACTGTCTAGACTTAAGAAAATGATGGAGAAAAATGTTAATAATATGGATTAAACTTTAAAAGTATACTGCATGTTTCTGGAAAGCTGGTTGTTAAACATTTACCAATACATCCCTGGGTGAAGCACTGGTAGCTGAAGCAAAATAGTGTCTGAAGTCCTAGAAGAGAGGTCATCACTAACTGGGTTGATGAGGGAGGGTTCCTAGAGGAGGTAACATTTTTAGTTAAGTTTTGAAGAATTAAGCAGAAATTCCTTATGCATTCCACACATAAGGAATGATATGCACAGAAAAAGGATGTGCACAGAAAAATCTGTGGGTGGGCGTAAATATATGTATGCATGTGGGGGTGGAAAGCAGGATGATGATACATTTAAGAACTGGGAGAAGCCTCAGAGATCATCTACTCCAGTGATGTCAAATTCAAATAGAAATGGTGGCCACTAATTCATACATAAAGCTCTCTAGGAGTCACATATTGACTTGAAGTTTAAATGCCATATTTTTCATGCTTCATTGTGTTTTGTTAACTATTGCCCAATAACATGGTTCAGATAGAACTTAGGAGTGTTGCAGGCCTTACACATGATTCTTCTTGTGCAGCCAACTCTACCTCCCATTTTTCAGATAAGTAAACAGCCTCGGAGAGTTTCAGTGCCGAAGGTCACACAGATGTTGTTGTTCATCCTTTGTACTCAAAGAGCGCCAATCACATCATTATGTCAGGGTCAAGGTACAGTGTGTTTTATTGTAGCTGATCAGTCCAACATGAACTTAGAAGGTTCTACCACAGGCTGGGCCACAAGTAGTCGATTTGAACATGTGGGACAAAGATGTCTCTAGATTTGTCCCTCTCATGTTTCCTTTGAGTTATGGCAATTCTGCTTTGTTCAGAGCACACCACCTTGTTTGACAGAATCATACCATGTTGGGAGATACCGTTTTAGTGTCTCCCACATCTCACCATCAATTCCAGAGTTTTTCTGAGAGAACTTGAGACTGTTCTTGTATCACTCCTTCTAAACTTTGTGTGAGTTCTTCATAAAATAGAATTTTAGATGCACAGGTTCCTAAAGTGGGATGATACTGCCCCCTGGGGGTCACCAGAACAATCCAGGGGTGGTAGTAGCCTCGGGTGCCACTAGAGGGTATTGGATAAATTTTTTTTTTTTAGGGGCCAGTAAGCTAAGTAAGTTTGGAAACCTCAGTTTTAGACAAATGGACATTTGGCATTTGAACAAAGCGGTCAGTCTGTCAGAGATGTATAAAGATGTAGTAGAGTCTGATTGCTTGGCAGTTCAGCTCAAAAGAAGACCTCGGTGTCTGGCACCTTATCTTGCCAGGTAATCTTCAGAATCTTCCTAAGATATTTCAAATAAAAGCAGTTCAATTTTCTGGCATGGCACAGGTATACTGTTCAGGTTTCACAGATAATACAACAATGCAGTCAACACAATGACTATATAGACTTTCAGTTTGATAAGCAGTCTAATATCTCTTCTCTCACACACTTTCTTTCAGAGTCTCCCAAACAGAGCTAGTTCTGGCAATGAGTGTATCAATTTCACCATCTTTGTGTGTATCTCTAGAAAGGATGCTACCAGGTAGAGAACTTATCCATAGCACCGAAAACTTCTCTATTTGCTATAACTAGTGGTTCCACATACAGTTGGTAAAGTGCTGGCTGCTGGAGAACCTCGGTTTTCTTGATGTTGATTTTAAGGTCAAAATCAACACTACTGGCAGAGAAACTGATCCATAATCTGTTGCGTCTCAGCCTCAGAGGCTGTATTGATTGCACAATCATCAACCTCCACCAACAGAAAGTCATATTCCAATTCTCCCTTCACTTTTGTTTTGGCTTGTGGCCTGTATACTACTGGTTCAGTAGTTGACCTTGACACCATTTTTTTCCTTTTTGAAGACATCTGAAGACATCACAGCAAACATGCTAAAAAACACGGGAGCGAGGACATAGCCCTACTCTACTTCACTGGTGACTAAGAAAGAGTGGGAGCATCAGCCTTTATCCAGAATCTGTATAAGCCTGCTGTCATGGAACAAGTACATAAAACTAGTGAACTTCTTTAGAAGGCAACCAGATTTTGCCATGATCTTCCAGAAGCTGACTGTTTCAAAGGCTGACAGTATCAAAGGCCTTTGTCAGGTTGATGAACATTGTATACAATATTCCCTGTTCTGCTCCTGGCATTTCTCCTAGAGTTGTTGGGCAGCAAGCACCATGTCAACCCTTCCTCAGCCCTGTCTGAAGTCATACTGGCTCTCAAGTAGATGACCATTTTATAAGTGAAGAAGAACCAATTAAGGAAGATGCTGGCAAGAATCTTGCCAGCAATGACTAAGAGACTCTACTTCCCTCCCCCCACCTGCAGTGATTGTCACAGGAAAACCTGTTAACTTTTTCTTTCTAGAAATGGACAATGGACGCATCTTTATCTCCTGAGGGATAACTTCCTTTTGCCATATAATCTGGAAGATTTCATTCAGCTTCTATATGAGTAGTAGGCCCCCTCCCTTGAAGATCTTTCTAAAGCCATAGGAGACAAGCTTAATGGCATTCAATATATCTTCTTTAGCTGGAAATTCAATCTGGGTTATATAATAAATGGCTTCAGTATTGGTTGATAACAGTCTGGTAAGGACACTAGGGAAGTGTTCAGTCCATCTCTCAGGGATCATATCCTTATCATGGATCAATGTGGCTATAGATTATTGTTATCAGTGTAAAACTGACTCTCACCTGTCTTCCTACTCAGCCAAGAATCCTAAAATTCTAGGTTTCACTTGTACTTTACTTTTTTTTATTTCCTACTATACCATGTTATGTATTATATTCTTAAAGACATAAGAACTGTCTTGCTGGTAAACCCTGTGAAGTTCTCATATTTCGTTTAGTAGCTTCTGAATTTCACACTATCATTTTTATCAAACCAATTCTAATGTTTGTGAGTGCTCTAGTCAGATGAACAAATGCAATGCTGTATCCAAATCTCTGAACACTGCCCACTCCTTTTCTGTTCCACTGTTGCTAACTGTGTGTTTACTCAGTTTTCCCTCCAGGTCAGCAAAAAACCATTCATGCAGGGTGAATCTCTCTAATCTGCTGACACAGAATGGTCATCTTGCCTTAGGGTCACTGCTTTCATGGAAAGTGAATGTTTAGCTTCAAGAAGATAAATCTATGATCAGTCTAGCACTCTGGGCTATCTCCTTCATCATTCTCACATCCTGCCTCTTCTGTACTGACTGGCAGACTATTAAATGCCAGTGCTTGTTGTGAGGGTATATCCATGACATTTTGTTGTGTTTAGGAAAACAGACAACACTGTTGGTGATGATGTGAAGAGATGCACAAGTCTTCAGTAGTAAGTGTCCACAGCTGTTGCTATTTCCAATTCCATTTTTCCCAAGGGTTCACTGCCATGTCTGGTAGTCTGTTCCTACTCTGGTGTTAAAGTCATCCCAAATCAGAAGCTTGTCCTCTTCCAGCACACTGATGATGAGGGTCTCCAGGTCTTCATAAATTTTTCTTTAACCTCATCAGGGTTCATTATGGTGGGAGCATATGTACTGATGATGGTGGTGTGGCACTTTCCTGAAAGTGACAGTTGCACTGTCATGAGCTGTTGTGCAGTCCTTTTGGGATGCATACAAGTTTGCTACGAGATTAGATGTGATTCATCACAGCTGCTACTTCATTAAAAAAATGAGTATACAACTCTGACTTAGATAAAATGGCCTTGATTTGCCAGCCTTGTTTCACTCAGGGCTGCTATTTAGAAGTGATACCTGCTGAGTTCTCTTGCAACAAGGGTAAATAAGACAGACAGCATTTGAAACTACTCAACCTTAGAAATAACTCTCAACTTCGATTTGTTTTTCAGATCTACTGGATTTTGAATTGTTCATGAGTACGCACACATTGCATGTACCAATGGTGAATGGAATCACCTTCACAAAAATTTTTAAACTTTTTTCTGCATTTTGACCTTAGGATGGGATCCTGTCTGGCACAGTAAGCATGCCAGGGTTGGATGAAACAGACATTTGGCGGGGGGGGAAGATTTTTTAGCTCGATCTTTATGCCAGAAGGTAAGCATAAGCAGTACAGTCCTTAAAAAAAAAAAAAAAATGTTTGGACACCCTGAGGGCTGCCTAATTTCACTGCTGCTTCAGTCTCATGAAAAGACAGCCCTATGTCCTGGGCCTTCTGCATGCAGGGTCCACAGCTCCCAGTGTATTAACACCTGTTGCTTCATCACTTGCCTGTTGCCACAGGACTTGAAGGTAGGTAAAATAGTAAGATAATAAAGTAGTCATATAGTAAGATAATAAAACAGTAAAATAATGGATGATAGGTGACGTTTTGTCCTGAGCATGAGCCGCATTTAAGTCAGGCAAAGTCGTACAGTTATCAGCCTTACTCTCTCTTCCAGAGTCCCTGACATCCAGGGGCAAGACAAAAATCAAGACATCTGGTAATAAGAAGAGCTGCAGCCTTTGACCAAGTTCTAAGCCCTCCATAGCACCTGCTTCCACCACCTTCATAGTCCATTGTAACACACTGATTTTCTCTACCCATTCCACCAGGGGAAGTCTTCACATGCTTGGGACAGACATACCTCTAATTCACAAATATGTTTGAGACCTGCCGATTACCCTCAACCTGGTTTAGCAAATCTGCTGAGATAGTTTCTACCAGGGTATGGTCACTCTGCATGCTTATAGCTTCTTGGAGCTACAGTTGAGATGTGGGTGACAGGTGGATACCAAAGGTGGATAAGGATTCCTGAACTAAATCCAAAGGTGCTAGTCCTCCCTGAACACTCCACATACCCTGATCCCATAGACAAGTAAGCATCAGTGGTGAGACTTCAATGTGTATCATGGGGCGGTGAGTGGTTGTACCAAGAATATAATACATAACGTGGAATAGTATGAAATAAAGCTGGCAAAGGAGAAAAGTTGTAAATAGAATAAAATGCAATAATATAGGAAAGGAAAAGGACATGTGAAAATAAATAGGCACTTAATATTTTGTTAAACAGAAATGTTTCGGTTTACCTTTTACTTGAGTACTCTTCCACCCATCTAATAAATTTTTAAAAACTTTTTCCTTTAGGAAGATTTTATATATACTCTTTCCCTTCCCCTCATGGAGAAATGTATATGACCATATATGTATATATACATATACATATATATGTATATATGACTGTGTAGTAAAGGCCAATGCTTCTAGATGAGAATAAACTGAAACCAGCTAAGTACAATTTTCTATCCTATAGGAACAATCTCCTGTAACCCAAGAGTCCATAAATTCTGCCTATAAAACTCAACTGATTTAAGGCCTATTTCCTTGTATTCTATTCTCTTTGGAGAAAAAAGATGGCCAAAGTTATCAGCAAAACAAACTAAGCAGATGTTCAATAAACTTTTGCTATATTAAGTCAAGTCTGTCATTGGGATACTGTACTTATTATAACAAAAAAAAATTCTAGGAAAGGGAGAGAACAAGAAAGGGGGAAAGGAAGAGAAAGAGAAAAGATCCTCTAATCCAGCAGTTCTGAATCTGTGGGTTATGTTCAATCTGTAACAATGAAAATACATCCTGCATATCCGATATTTACATTATGATTCATAACAATAGCAAAATTACAGTTATGAAGGAGCAATGAAAATAATTTTATGGTTGGGGGTCACC
This sequence comes from Pseudocheirus occidentalis, assembly GCA_028646575.1. Classification (NCBI taxonomy): domain Eukaryota; kingdom Metazoa; phylum Chordata; class Mammalia; order Diprotodontia; family Pseudocheiridae; genus Pseudocheirus; species Pseudocheirus occidentalis. The sequence continues at coordinate 313,030,989 of CM053593.1, read as the reverse complement.
ACAACATGAGGAACTGTATTAAAGGGTTGCAGCATTAGGAAGTTTGAGAACCACTGAGTAAGTCTAATCCAACCTCTTGATTTTACAGATGAAATAACTGAAGCCCAAGAGTAAACTCCTATATATTATTAATCATAAATATAACATCATGTATCAAGATATGACATGCTGGAAGGGGAAATAAGACAGACAGCATTTGAAATTACTCAACCTTAGAAACAAAAACTATAACCAAATAGTAGCATCATTAAGGGGAAAAACTGTCTGAAAATAGAGACAGTAACAGCCATTAAGGATTTTAAATTTCTTCACAATATAATGTGAATAATGCTGAAACTACAGTCATACTAAGTAGCCCCCCCAAAATTTATTCTCTATTGCCCATGGGGCTCCCACTAATGAAAAGCAATCCTGTTTATGTTTCCTATCATTTGCCAAGAGCTCCTTCTCCCCTCATGTCTTATCACTCAAATGTCTTCTGTCACTATATCCTACTTCAACCATATTATGATGAGGTGGTCCTTCTTCCCAAGGCCAACATGCATAATCAAACCCATTCCATCCCATCCTCTCCTACAGAATACTCCTTTTGTGATTCCCCAATCTTTCACTTAGCTTCAACCTCTCCCTATCTACTCACTCATCTACTGCCTAGAAACTGTCCATGTCTCCCCCATTCTCACTAAAATCCTTACTCAAACCATCCATCCCTGCTAAATATTGTCCCATATTTCTCACCTCTTGTGGTTAAATTCCATTAAGAAGGCCATCTACAACAGTTACCTACACTTCTGCTCCTCTCATTCTTTTCTTAACTATTAACTGAAACTCTTCTCTCCAAAGTTACCAGTGATTTCTTAACTGCTGAATCTACAAGTTTTTGACCAATTCTCATCCTTCTTAACCTCTCTGTAGCCACTGATACTGCGGACCACCTATTCCTTAAGACTATCTTCTCTCTCGGTTTTCAGATCACTATTCTCTCATATTCCTCCTTCCTATCTAACCACTCCTTTTCAGTCTCCATTGCTAGATCTTTTATACAGGCCACATTTGCTCATCGTGTCTACAAACTATTTCATTTGGCAATTTCATCCAGCTCCCAAGGACTCTATCATCTCTATGATGATGATTTTCAAATTTACTTATCCAGTTCTATACTTTCTGCTGATCTTCAATCTTAAATCTCCAACTTCCTATTAGACATCTTGAACTGGAAGTCCTGCAGATATCTCAAAACTCATCATATCCAAAGCTGAACCTATTATCATTTTCCCAGAACCCTCTCCCATTTCTCTATTACTGTCAAAGGTCCCACCATCTACCCAGTCCCTCAGACTTCCAACGCATGTATCATTCTCAACTCCTCACTCTCTCTAGCACCATCATATCTAATCTATTGCCAAAACCTGTTAATTCTACCTTTGTAGAATATCTTAAATACTCCACCCCACCTCCCAGCTCACTTCCTCTGATACTACCACCACCTTGATACAGGAAATCCTCACACTTGAACTACTGCTGGCTGATCTATTGCCACAAGCATACAACTAGTTAAAATAAGGTATAGACAAGATAAATAGGAACTAATGAATAGAAGAACAAGAATTAAGAGAGATTGGGAAAGACTTCCTGTATGCAGAAGGTCAAATTTTAGCTGGAAATTAAAGAAAGCCAAAGAAGCCAGTAGATGGACGTGAGGAAGAAAAACATTACTGGCAGGTATGGGAGATTACAATTTAAAATATCCTGAACTGAACGATGGCATTTCTTATTTGAGGAACTGCAAGAAGACCTGTCACTGACTTCAGGAACATATGGGGAAGAAGGTGGTGTAAAGTAAAAGACTAGAGAGACTGTGGCAGGGAAATAGGCAGTGAAGGACTTTGAACACCAAATAGAGAATTTTTTTTTAATTTGATCATGCTTGTTATCTCTCCATTAGAGTGTAAACTTCTTGAGGGCAGAGACCATCTTTTGCCTTAATTTGTATCCCCAGCACTTGGCACTGTAGCTGGCACATAACTGACACTTATTAAATTAATATTTCTCACTTACTACAGTGGCTATTCCAAACTTTCTCTTCTTTCCTGAAGACTCTAAGGAATAGACAACTATTCCTCAGCAGACTGTAAATCCACTTTTACTGAGAAATCATGCTTTGTGAGATTTCTATTCTTCCTATTCTATTTCGCAAAATCTTTTGACATCATCCTTTATTTTCTGCTTTGCTTCATTATCTGATAAAGAGTTGGACCTTCTCCTAGTCAGGTTAATTCCAATTTTTGAGGGGAATCTGGTCTACTCTTAGGGCTTTCCCTTTCATCATTCTACCCTCTCTCTAATCTCTAATTTCTCTTTATTCACTGGCTCCTTCCCTGCTACTTTCAAACACACTCCCCTACCCTTCAAAAGAACTTGTCACTTGATTCTTCCATGCCTCAAGCAATCATCCAATATTTCTCCTCTCTTAATAAAGGAAAAAGAGAAGACATGCCAAGTATACAAAAAAATAATTCCTAATTGTAATTAAGAATAGACATTAATCGTGTTTTAATTCAAAAGTAATTTCTAAAACAAACTTTTATGTTATGACATCTTGATTATTGATTCCATGAAGAAGACAGACAGACAGAAGACAGATAGATCATTCGTTTTAAAAACCAGGTCATTACTTGTTTCTTCTTCTTCTCTCATTTAATTCTAAGTCAGTAAGGAACAGGGTACATATTTCCTAATTTCCTTTGCATTTCTCCATGATGCTCCAGTACAGTATTCTACATACAGTAGACATTCACATTTTATAAAATACAATTTGAATAGGCTAGTTATGTATTTAACTGGATCAAGGCAAGAACAAAAACTCCACTCAATTAAATCAAACAATGACTACATATATGATAATGCTATTTTGTAGATGTGTAGTAAGAACTGAATTGAGGGTTAGCCTAGGAAAATACTGGTGATGAAAGGTATAAAATTACATTGACACATATCTAACTGGCCAAGAAAAAAAATCGCTTCCTAATAATTATTTCTGTTAAGTCAACAGAAATCAAGGAAACAGTAATGTTTTCAAAAATTCTCATTTGCTTTAGATAAATACTATATTAGATATAATTAGATATAATACTATAAATTAGTAGCTGATATGAGGTGTTCCAAAAATCTTAGTGACATCATAAGCTACTAAAGTTTAATACCTTTAAAGCTTATTTGAGTTTCAATAGTATTAGACTACCATATATTGTTGATAGTAGGTAATATATTATTAATACTATCAAATATTATATTATTATAAAATATTATTCTATTATATATTGGTAAATGGCAAGGAAGACGAAAAGTACTACTATATATCAGAAAGTGTCCAGTTTAGAATAAAAAACATAAATCTGTAGTGGACCTACTTGGTCTGGTTGCAACTTCAGTGTGTGGTTGTCACTTCAGTGACATTCAGCATCATTCAAGTAGTAGAGATATTACTAATAGTTACCTAATACTTATTTTTTTTGTTGTTGCTTAGTCATTTCAGCAGTGTCTGACTCTTGGTAGCCCCATTGGAGTTTTCTTGGCAAAAATACTGGAGTGATTTGCTATTTCCTTCCCCAGGCCATTTTACAAATGAGGAACTGTGCAAACAGGATTAAATGACTTGCCCAAGGTCACACAGCTACTAAGTGTCTGAGGACACATTTGAACCCAGGCCCAGCACTTTAACCTTTGTGATACCTAGTTGCCAATATATACTAATTTAAATGTTCACTAAAAGGAGAATTTTGATATTTCCATTATTATTTCAAATAATGTTCCTATCTAAATTTTAAACTGTACTAAAAATTTTAGGACATTATTTTGAAAGTGAAATTCCACCAACAAGATAGCAGCCATTTTTATATAATAAAACAAAAATGAGGCTTAAAGATATAAATATATATGTAAATTTTTCCCTATCTCTTCAGTAACTTTTTTGATTTACTGGTCTTACCCCATTACCATGACATGTCCATTTTGTCACATTAATGTAATTTAGATTTTAAAAATCAGAAAGAATACTAAAAAAAAATTTAGATTATACAGATTCTCAGATTATCAACACCAAAGAAATGTGAATTAATGTAAAAATAGAGAGGAAAATCTAGCGCTGTGACCAAGTTAAATGGACTCTATAATGATATTCATTACTCAAATATTATACTCAAAGACTATATGAAACAAAAAATTATTTCCTTAGATAAAAGTTACAGGGATAACTAAAATAATTTAACATTGAAAATTAGCTTAAAATATGAGATGATATTGTTAGGAAATGCTTGGTTTTCCACTAACAGAAGCAAATTTTACTTTTGAACCAGTATTAAAGAATTTTAAAATTAGAAAGGAGTTTTGGGGCAGCTAGATGGCACAGTGAATAGAGCACCCACCCTGGAGTCAGGAGGACCTGAATTCAAATCCAGTGTCAGACACTTAACACACAAAAAAATTTAGCTGTGTGACCTTGACCAAGTCACTTAACCCCAATTACCCTACCTTTTTCCCTTTAAAAAGCAAAGGGAATGGACAGGACAGGAAAAGGAAAGGAAAAGGAAAAGGAGAAGGGGAAGTGGAAAGGAAAGGAGAAGGAAAAGGAAAGGAAAAGGAGAAGAGGAAGGGGAAGGGGAAGGGGGAGTTTTGCAATCATCTCCTTCAACATCATTTTAGAAATAAGGAAACAATGGTCCAGAGGATAATTAACTTTCTCAATGTCACAAAGTTTAGCAAGAACTAAAGTTGACTTCCTAACTTATTATATAGTAATGTTCCACTATAGCCTGTGAATGTATGAGAATTCTAAAAGCTAAAGAAAAATCCTAAATACATGGTTTTTCAAATTCAGTTTTAAAATATTAATGACATTAAACAAGTTTAGTTCTAGTTTAATTAGTCATTAAATTACTCCTCAAATTAAAAGGCAAATATTTAAAGTGGGACAATCCAGAGGAATCCTACACACATTTAAACAAAAATGGAAGAAAATGGAAAAATGACATAGAAGTCACTTATTAACCCCAATCCTCAGAGCAATTAGGCACTATCAAGAGCGAAAATAAAATTTTCTTTGGGTTTAAAAGACAGTTTTAAATAAAACAGTCACTAAACATTCTCTCCCTTTTTGTAATCTGACTTCTGAGTTCATTTTTCAAATGAAACTGTCCTCTCCAAAGTTACCAATGATGTTTTAATGTCCAAATCCAAACAGTCTTTTCTCAATCCTTATACCTCCTCCTGGATATTTTCTCTACTCTGTATGTTTCTATGACTGCTCTGTCTTGATTTTCTTCTTACTTTTCCTTCTCAGACTCCTTCATATTATGTTAGCTAAACATGAGAGTCATTCAAGACTCAGTCCTAGGGCCTCTTCTCTCTATAAATTCCAACTTGCTGATCTCCTTAAATTCTAGAAGTTAAATTATTATCTCTATGCAGATTTGCTGTATATGACATTGCTGACCACCTACTTCTCTGGAATAATCTCTAATCTCTAGTTTTTCCTGATACAACCTTCTCCTGGTTCTTCTCTAACCTTTCTCAATCTCTAGTACTAGTTCATCATCCAGATTATGACCTCCAACTGTTGGTCTTTCCCAAAGCTCTGGCTGGGTCCCCTACTCTTTTTTTTCTTAAGTGTTCACTCTTGGTGACCTCATTAGTGTCCACTGGTTTAATTAATCACTTTACACAGATGAATTATAATTCTAAAAATCTAGTCCCGGGATCTCCCCCAAATTTTATTCCCATGCACCACTACCAATGAACTACTGGACATTTCAAAGCATGTCCCAAAGAATTTTCAAATTCTGCACATTCAAAACAGAACTTATTCTCCCCTTCACTCTCTCCCCAACCTTCTTCCAAATGTCCCTATTTCCCTATTTTGGGCAAAGGCATCATCAATCTTCAAGTCTCCCAGATTCATAGACTTAGCATTATCTTTGAGTCCTCCTCACTCCCCCTTCACTCATTATATCCAACTGGTTGCCAAATGTTGCTGTTTTTACCAACATCACATCTCTTGAACCCAACTTCTTTCTACTCACACAGTCACCACTTTAATTGACTCTGCCACTAGAGTGAAAGCCCCTTGACGGTCTCAGGGACTATTCTGAATTTGCTCAGATTATCCAAACAGCATACTAAATTGTCTTCCTGCCCAAGTCTCTCCCCTATACTGCAAGTGTTTTTCCTCAAGTATAAGCCTAACCTGTCATTCTCTTCATTCCAGTCGCTATTAATTGCCTCCAGAATCAGAGGTAAATTCCTGTTTAGTTTTAAAGCCCTATACAAACCGGTTTGAAACTTTTCAAATCTCCTTTAACTTTACTCCCTATCCTGTATTCTGTGATCCAGTTTTGCACTAATCATGCACTATGCCTAGAAGGCCTCACTTACCTTTGACTTTTCTCAAGTGTTGCATACTAAAAGACTTTTACCAATGATTTTAGCCACTAGTGCTTTCCCCTCTTAGGTGGCCTTGTATCTATTCTCTAAACATCTTTTTTTCTAAATGACTTTTACTAAAATCTTTTGTTTTGACCTCACTCACAAGTCTCTCTGAATCCCTCCATTTCCCTAAGAGACATGCCCTCCTAATAGAATCTTAAAAAATAAAATAAAATCAGATTAAATGTAATGTTTTACACCTGAACAACTCAAACTCTGTATAAGAGCAGAAGTGGTAATACAAGGAATAATACAAGTGGTAATACAAGAACACCTCACCTCTGGAGCCAAAACTGATCTTTGTAATTTCAGAACTTTGAATTTCAACTGTTCTGTGGTTGTTCTTTACATTTTCATTATTGTAATAATATGTAATACATATTGTTTTCCTAACTCTGTATACTTTATTTCTATTAGTATGTATTTTTCCCCTTCTCTCTATATTAGTCATAATGCTTATTTCTTTTAATACAGTAATATTCTATTACATGCTTGTACCATAATTTGCTTAGCCGTGCCCCAATTTGATGAATATGAATCTTGTTTCCAGTTTTTGCTACCACAAAAACTGCTGCTCTATTTGGTGTTTATGGAGTCTTTCTGTCAAAGAGCTCCTTGAGATAAATGTGTACATATCTTAAATGTAACTGTTTTTGTATACATGTTTTTGCCACTAGATGACAGGAACTCTTTGGATTCCCCCACACCTCCATCCCAAACTCTCTAGAACACATTCATCAGTTCTGGATGGAATGATTTTTCACTTAAGCTGTTGGGGTGACTGGGATGAGAAGACAGAAGGTAGTAACTAATTCGGTGACCCCTCCAAAGGGGAAAATCATTTGAATGTGAGTCTTTCAAAAACTCTAAAGTAATAATACCAATACAAGTTATTTTTCTTCTTTCCTTTGCTGTTAAATGCATAGAAATTAATTTTAAAAATTAGATAATGCACCTCTTACAAAAGATTCACTTATTAGCCTAAGTAGATTTTGGTTACTTCAGAGAGCCTTTCAAACAGTTACCAGAATAGATTAAGTATTCTGGGAATGACTGAGAATGTGGGAGACAGATCCTCTCTATTTTGGGAAGGCATAAACTAATCAAATTTTGTTAGAGAAGCAGAATGGAATAGTGTGGATAGAGAGCTAGCCTCAAGGGTTCTGCCTTCGACATATACTGCATACATGGCTATGGGCAAGTTATTTATTTCAGTGCACCAGCATCTCTCTCCCTTGACCTCACAGGACATTCTTTAGATCACTGAAATAAAGCTCTGGGACTCATTCCTTGCTGCCTCTGCCAATAAACTGGTAAACTGATAGGAAAATATGCCAAAAAAAGCTCATTTATAATCCTTCATCCAAAATTAAGTTAGAATGTACGAAGTTAATTTTTTGTAGAGAAGAGGTAATAACTCTAAAGTACCACAAGATGGGGTTATATACCTTTTGAGGTTGCTGCTGTTCCAGGAGCTGCTGTCGAAGATGCTCAAGATTTTGTTGTTGTAGTTGTTCTGCTAACTGATGAAAAATTGAGTTGTTTACAGATTCTGAAACATGAGGGCTAAAAAGAAAAAAGCAAGCAAAAACAATATAACAATAAATTCTACTACAATTGGATGAAAAATATATAACCTTTTTAATTTAAAAAAGGAAATGTTCAATTTGGCAAAACATCTGTCCTACAGATGGCCTCATTAGTCTGAAATCTAAGGGGAAACTTTTTTCATGAATAGCATTCTAATTAATAGGATTCTGAATTGTTTTCATGTATTGCTGCTAAATATTTAGCAATAAATTTCTACATCTAGAAAATTTTATAACTGTGCTTACAGTAATATTTGATGTATTAAAGCTTTGCAAAGCTTTAACGGTTAAAGAACTTGGTCTGTAACGATTATGTCTTCTGGTTTACAGTGGACCTAGCTCCTTACTTCAACTGACCCCAAGTTTCATTATGAGGTAACAGGGGTGCCTGACCAAAAGAAAAGCTAATGTAATCTTTTTTTTTTTTTTTTGAGGGCAGTTGGGGTTAAGTGACTTGCCCAAGGTCACACGGCTAGTTTTCTGTGTTAAGTGTCTGAGGCCGGATTTGAACTCAGGTACTCCTGACTCCACGGCCGGTGCTCTATTCACTGCGCCACCTAGCCGCCCCAAGCTAATGTAATCTTAATCTAATTAATAGAAGTATTTGGTGTTCAATTCAAGAGAGGTAGTAGCTCCACTATATAATGCCATAATCAATGGGTTAATACGAGGATTATTAAATTATAATGTGCCAAGAGGAAAGTAATAACATTTAAAGAATATCAAAAAGTCACACAGGGAACAGATAATGAAACTGATTGTGTATAGCCCAGAAGACAAAAGGACTGTGAGACATAACAGTTGTCAAAGTATCTGAAGATCTATCAAAACTAGTTCTACGTTTCAGTAAAATAGAAAACTAAAGCCAATAAAGAATTCAGCTTAACATAACACAGAAATTTCTAATAATAAAAACTGTACATGCACGGAATGGGCTGATACTAGAGGTATTAAGAGACATCAAGAGATGCTGTATTCTGAGTGTGTTGTCTGGGAGTTATCCTATTGCTGACACTACAGGTAAGAAAGCTTTTCCCATAGTTCAAAATGATCTCACAACAGTTTTATATATTAAAGATTAATCTGGTAGGAAAATGATACGTTAGCCTCTTTTAGTGTTGATATTCATCATTGTTCTTGAAGAAATCTGGAATAAGCCTTTAAACCCTTTCAAAGAATAGGTAATCAAAGTAGCACAGATACAATCACTTCCCCCAAGATGTTGTGAAGCTGAAATTCCTCAGCTTGAAGTAAAACAACAGCCCAGACCTACCGATTCAATTTAATTCAGGAAACATTTGTTTTCAAACTGCTCAGGTAACAAAATGTTACATTACCTAAAATTAAAACATATACTTTACCTGATATAATTTTGCTCAAAACTAAAAAGAATAATAGAATACTTACAGCTGGGAAGATGAAGTTTCCTTTTTAGGTTCTTCACTGCGCTCAGAATCTTCTCCAAAATCAAATCTATCCATCAACTTCTAAGAAAGGGAAAAAAATTATTAGATCAATGGGCTTCATACTAATGTCAACTTTAAGATTAAAATGGCAGGTAGGTAGCGCAGTGAATAGAGCACCAGCCCTAGAGTCAGAGAACCTGAGGTCAAATCAGCCCTCAGACACTTAACACTTACTAACCATGTGACCTTAGGCAAGTCACTTAACCCCAACTGCCCAAAAGGCAAAAAAGAATGATATATCAAGTTTCATGTTTTTTAAAAAATAAAATAGCCCATTAAAAATATTAATTCAGGAATCAGATGACCAAAATAAATTGATTGTATCTCTATTAACATTTTCATATCTTACATAATTTAAGGAAGCAATCTGTGTACAAAATATAAATACTTATAAAGTGGGTCAAGTGGCTGATTATTTCAGGCAAAATCAGACATGGGACTAAACACTAAAATTCCCTTGTAGAAGCCAACAAAAAACATTTATTTTTTAATAAAAATAAGAAGTGCATTAAAAAGACATTTACAAAGGTGCCAAAGTACAATATGTCACCCTAATAAATTTATGGTACACTGTAAAAGGGTTATTATTAAGAGAAGCAGAATGGCATAATAGAAATTAACTGATAGGAGACCCGAGTTCAAATCATGACACAAACTCTTGCTATGAAGTCACTTCACTATAACTGGGCCTTAGTTTCCTAATCTGTAAAATAGGGAGACCCCTTATACTCCTACTTTTGCAAGGTTATTGTAGGGAAAGCACTTTATAAATGTTGAAGAGTTTTAAATATGAGCTATTGTTAAAATTTAAGAATATATCTTATACCTAGATCTCAAATTAACTACAGTGCAATAAGTGTTGGTATGTTCCATTCTATTTTAATATTCTAACATATTAGTCAATTTTAAGTAAATGAAAGACGACATTAAAATTAGGATTAATTTACTATTAGTAGGAATACACTTCAAGAAATAAGTTTGAATCTGAGGAATACTTATTTTTACATTCTTCTAGAAAAAATATTTTTAAAAGCTTCACTTTGAAATATACACTTAAAAGTAAAAAAACCCATTACTAAAAAAAAAAAAAAAAAAAAGAATCTACTCTTAAGTCCAAAGCACATTCAAAATGTTCTAATATGGCCTTCATTTAATACCTAATCAAATGCACTTCAACAGGCAAAAAAATTTAAATCATCAAGCAGGGATTTTAACTCAAAGACAATACAAAATAAATCAAATTTACTGCTTTAACGTATACCTTATTAAAAGAGACTCCTTGTTCTAGTGGATTGAGAGTATTGGCAGCTGCAGCTGCAGCTGTCAGTTGTGCTGTCAAGGCTTGCAACTGAACAACAAGACCAGCATCCAGTGCTTGAAGTAGTGAAGGCTGTGGTTTCTGTTGTTGAATTTGTAGTGTTTGTATTAATTGCTGAAGCTGGGGAAAAAAGAAAAATCATTGAGTAAAGCAACAAAAAACAAGATAGAATTTTTAATAAAAACGTCCCCAACTTCCAAAAATGCTAGTAGATCACATTCAATTATCTATGCCATGGAGAAGTCACCAATCCCACTTCCTATGTACTTGATTCCATTTACTCCAATTTTCTGTAAGAGCTTGTCCCTTTTATCATTTCCAATCTCCTTTATCTCTCTTTATCCCAAGCGACTTCTCTGAACCCTTACACTGAGCACCTACAAACACACATATAACTCATCATAAAATGCTACCTGACCCTGCCAATGCATTCAAATTATCATTCTATCTTTTCCCTTTCAGAGACAAACTATGAGACAGAATCTAGACTACTTTTACTCACTTCTCAACCATTTACAAATGTTTTATAATCCCATCTCCTGACACTTTTCCTAAGTCTCAGTCCTCTTTGTTGGTTCTGACACTGTCAGTTACTCTCTTTCATAAGACTCTTCTCTCTTGACATCTAAGGCACTGCTCCCCTTGTTTCACTGTTTACTTGTCTGACAACTATTTGTGTCCCTTACTGAAAATCAGCATCCTTATCCAACCTCACAGTCCTTTCTTACTCATTGATCTTATAAATTCTCAGGGGTTATTATAGTATTTTACTGGCAAACCCATACATTCACCTCTAAATCACTCTTCTGAACCTCAGTTTTGCATCATTAACTGCCTGATGTATAATATCACCTAAATGTTCTGTTGGCATCTCAAATTCAACAAGTCCAAAAGATAACTCATCTCCCAAGCATTCCTCCTCCAACACTGCTACTTCTATTGAAGGCAATCACCTTCTGGCCACCTAGGCTGGTTACTTTAGTGTCACCCTTGAATCTTTCTTTCTTCAGCCTTCTTATCTGAGGTTCACCTTGTGGATTCTACTTCTACAACATGGAAGTATGACATAACGTGATAGGATACTTGGATTCAGAAGATATGGGTTCAAATCTCATCTTGATCATTTATTAGCTATGTGACCCTGGTCTAGGTAGATTAATTCTCTGTAATTAGTTTGTAAACTTCACAATAAGAGAGATGGAATTTATGATCTCCTAGGGCCAATACTATTCTAAATCAATGACTATCTCTTTATCTCCAACCCTTTATTCGTTTATTCAGTACACCCCTACTGCCACAATCCTAGGTTAAAGCCCTTGTCACTTGCTTAGACTACTTAACATCCTACTAACAGATCTAACTACTTTATGTCATTCTCTAATTCAATCTCTCTTCTACACAACTGAGAAATTAGTACCTTTAAGACAAAGACTTGATCACCTCACCTCCTAAATTTCTGTTATTTAAAAGCATCCTCAGTCTGGCCCTCATTCAGATTTAGTTTCTATCCTAATTTATCCTGTATATATCTTGTTTGGACACAGCTCTTTAAATGCTGTGTCTCCCATTAGAATGCGAGCCCCCTTGAGAGGAAGGACTGTCTTTTTCTTTTTTTGGGGGGGGGAAGGGGGAAAGACGGATGGAGGGGAAGGGCAGGTGTCTCCCAGACCTTGGCAGTATCTGGCACATAGTAGATGCTTAATAAATGCTTGCTGATTTGATATGATTATATTCCTTTGTGTATTCAATGTTCCAGTCAAACAAGACTGGTCCTAAATTGGATATTTCATTTCCTGTTTCCCCTATGCCTAAAATGTATTCTCTCTTTGCTTCTGTTTTTAGAATAGCTAGTATCTCTTGAAATTCAACTTAGGTACAATCTTCTAAACAATATCTTTCGTAACTACCCCTTAAAGAGCTCTAAAAAATCTTATTTCCCACTTCAAAATATATAAAAGGCAGAAATCATTTAATTTTTGTCTATACATTGCTAGCACTTAAAAACGCAATACCCTGCATTCAACAAGCGATTACTAAATATTGAATTGAATATATAGTATAAAGGAAAGAGAAGGAAACAAGAATACAAAATTAACTGACATATCTGAGAAATATGGCTTTTTATATGACTAATATCCAGAAAAATATCCAATGAAAAAATGTTACTTCAATGTCACATCATGGCAATGCCAATGCATTCTTAAGTTTTGGAAGGTCCTATCAAGTTGGAAATATTTTAAATATTAACCCAAAAGACTTTCTATCTTGTCTGTGGACTAAGATAATTTCAGGAAAATATTAACATCAAAAAGTTAGTGGGCAGAGTAAATAATGAAACCAAGGCATCATTGAAAGAAGTACCTATATTTATTATAAATTTGGGGTTGAAGCCTCAGAAGTTATAAAGTTTAATCCCCTCATTTTTACAGATGAGGATATTGACTTGTCAAAGGTCACACAAGCAGCAGGTGGTAAAGTTGGGATTAGAATTCAGGCTCTCTAACATTAAAGATTTTTTTGAATTAATTAACTAAGAACCTAAATTTGTATATATCTAAAAGGGAATATATTTATTTGAGAATACAAACTTCAAACTAAATTAATGAAGTCATATCCTGATAAATCAATAGGACAAAAAGTTGACTGATTTTTTCATTGCCTTTCCTTCCACTTTACCCTAACCAATTTTATCTTTACCCCAACTTTTTATCACCTTAGAGAATGTAAAGGAATGTAAAGTGTGTATGTGTGTGTCTGTATTTGTGTATGTATGTACACACACCATTCCCACTTTATAAAATTACTATCTAGTACTTGCCTTCTCTGGGACTAAGGAAAGTTTACATTTAAAGGGCCTTTTTTTTTTTTTAAGCAGGCAAGCTTGAAAATAGAGAAGGAAAAGAAACCAAAGGCAGTGATATTAACCAAAAAAATTAAAAGTACAGCTTTCACCTTTATTTTTTTAACAACTTAAGTAATTGGTATATTTCACAGGTAAATTAAAAGTTAAATGAATAACTGAGATCTAATCTTAAAAGTATAAACTGCAAAAAGTTCCACCATTCAACATAAAAAATACTGATAAAGATTTTACTATTGATACAGAAATTAACACCCCTTTAATGAAAATTTATTTTACAACAGTAAATCATAGCTTGTTCAAAGCAAAAGTTAAAATCATTTTGGTTTATCTAAGATGATTAAATGCTGATATAATTAAAGTGATATCTTTAGTCTTTTAATCATCATCAAAGAACAGATTTGATAGGATGTATAGGAAACTGCACTAGTTGCTAAGGATATAAAAACATAATGATACAATCTCTTGTCCTTGAACATCACAATGTAGTTGTGAATGCTGGTAAGATTTATAAAATGAATAAATGAATGATAAGGCATTTATCAAATGCTTACTATTTGCAAAGCACTGCGCTAAGCACTGTGAATATCAATAAAAGAAAACCCTTGCTCTTAAGGACTGCACACTTTAACATAGGCAAGAGAACACATAAAAAAGGTTATCCTGAAAGATTAAGATGTTACAAAAAATGAGACAGAATATACTGGCTCATGTGAAATGAAGGGTGTATTTTGTGGAGATAAGGATGAAGGAAAATGATAGAGTCAGATGATAGAAGACCTCGTACACCAGATGATATGGGATCAGTGGGGAGCCCTTGAAGGTTTTAGAGAAGCTAAGAATGTATAGAGACCTATTATTTGGGAGAAGATAAAATGTGCTGCTGGATACAGAACAGATTAGAAAGTAAAGAATGGGAAGGTACATTGATTAGCAAAATATTGCAATCATACAGTGATATGATGAGGGCATAGACAAGAGTGGCAGTGAAGACAATGAAAAAGATCCATTTTTCTACACTGTGCAAGAGACTTACTATTAAAAAAACATTCCTTTATCACTCAGGCCTACACTATGAACTTAAGGGGAGCTATCACAGTAGTTCATAAACAAAATGAAACAACATTAATAAATATGACATTATTAAAAAAAACCTACAAAGTAATAATGAGGCTGGGATGAAATTTATTTTTGTGTGCTAACCTTATATTTCAGAAAGAGGGAACATATAAGGAAAGGGATTGGAGACAGAGTGGAGAAATGATTGGACTAAGAATGAGAACAGAATTCCAGTTTTAGTTCTGTTATTGAACTATTTAGGTCTCTAGTTTCCTTAGAGATTAAGTGGAAAAAAACAACATCTAAAGTGCTTCTGCACAGGGATGGTTTAGTAGAAACAAGAAAATATATGTGAAAGCACTTTTAAAGAATACAATTATTTATATGTAGAAATACGTAAAACTGACAACAACAAAAATTAACTGACATTTTAACACAAAGGAAATGCATAATTACCAATGTGACTCAAATCTAATTCAATAAGACTACTGACTTATTTTAACAAAAATAAAAATTACTACCAAATCAGAATAAAACACATGGTATGCAGTTAAAACAACTCCAGGCAGACCTATTTAAATGAGATACTGACACCAAAAAATATAAAGGAATAAACACTGACAAAAGCTATCACAATACTCAGGATAAATCTAACCAAGATAAATCAAACACAAAAATAAAGAAACAACAAAAAAAAGCCCAGATACTGTGTAAACTGGAAACTGCTTATCTCTGCCATATGGAGAAATATGACAATCAGGGTAACATTAGTATAGAATACAAACTTATTTTTAAAATCTCACAAAGAAGGATGGTGAAAGGCTATAACAATATCACCACATTGAGCAGAGAGAAATAATAGAGGGAAAGTCTAGTAGATGAACAGAAAAGGAGGTGAGTAGATATGGGAAAAGATGGAGAACAGTATAGCAATGACCAGTCTGCATGCTCCAATGTGAAGAGATTGAGAGAGAACCTATTACATTCTTAGTGGATCCCTTGTGGAGGATTCCCAGGAGGATGTATATTAGTCACACAGGACAATAAAGTCTCGAGATTTGCAATGACAGCAGCAATTCTCAGACAGGAGCTCATGTAAACAAAATATAAATGACTAAATGCACGCATATTTACATACTAATAAAGTCTTGAAAGAAAAATATTTTTTAAAAACTTTAAATCTCCGTAAGTATTCCCTATTTTTTCTCAACTCTACAGTAATAATGAAAATGATCATTATATAAACAATGAGACCCTCTAAGACATTTAACATCATAAAGTATCCTTTGTATGCATTTCTGTACACCCAGCTAAAAAGTACTAACCTGTTGGCCTTGAGGACTTTGCAAAATCTGTGCCACAGCAGCTAGTGTATCTGTATTTGCTATCTGAGATACCCAAGGGTCAGGCAAACCTTGTACCACATTGGCTGGAGTAACTGGTGTCACAGGAGTTCCTTTAAAAAAAAAAAAGGTTATGCATATACTTAACAGGTTGTTTGTTTTTTTTTACATACCCATGCTTTGAATCACAAGAAAGCCACATAATTAGAAAACACTATGTAAACATTTAAACTTATAAAACAGATGAATTTGGCACAATTATTTTATTAACATACTTTATTCACTATTATCTTTCTCAGGGCTACTAAGAGTACCCGTAATATGTTTAAAACAGCACTTTTTTTATAATTTTCAATCTGCACACTACAATTTAAAATTTAATACGTACAATAAGGAAAAGCAAATGAGACATATAAGAAAACCTTAAAATTTTATTATTTCATTTTTTATTTTTATTTATGAAAAAGTATACTCCAAAATTTAGTGAATTACAAGTACTTTCTCATTTAGATCATAAAAAAAAATCTACATTTTCTTCATTACCCATTTTTTTCCATGTTTATTTTTAAAGTATTATCTCTTAAAAATATAATTCTTCCTCCAACCTATTATTTTGGCAATAAGTAAACACCTGAAAACAGGGTGTATAAGGTAAAGTTTACTTTAAAATCCATAACAGATCCAGATGGAAAAAGAATCTCAAAAGCTCACTGAAGAGAATAATTCCTTCAGAATTAGAATGGAACAAATGGAAGCAAATGATTTTGTGAGAAACCAAGATACTATTAAACAGATCCAAACAAATTAAAAAATAGAAGACAATGTGAAATCTCATGAGAGACAATTATTGGAGTACCTGAAAGGCATGATCAAAAAAAGAACTTAGAAAGCATCCTTCAAGAAATTCTCAAGGAAAATTGCCCTGATATTTTAGAACCAGAGGGCAAAATAGAATGTGAAAGAATTCACTGATCACCTCTTGAGAAAAATCCCCAAAAGAAAACTCCTAGGAATGTTATAGCCAGGTTCTGTAACTCCCAGATCAAGGAGAAAATATTACAAGCTGCCAAGAAGAAACAATTTGAATACTATGGAAACACAATCAGAATAACCCAGGATCTAGCAGCTTCTACATTAAGGGATCCAAGGGCCTGGAATATGATATTCTAGAGATCAAGGGAGCTAGGATTAAAACCAAGAACCACCTACCTAGCAAAACTGAGTATAATGTTTCAGGGGAAAATATGGTCATTCACTGAGGTGGTGGACTTTCAAGCATTCTTGATGAAAAAACCAGAACTGAACAGAAAATTTGACATTCAAATACAAGAAACATGAGAAGGTAAATAGGGAAAAGAAATCATAAGGAACTTATCAAAGTTGAACTACTTACACACCAACATGGAAAAATGATAATTGTAACTTAGGAAACTTCTCTCAGTATGAGGATAGTTGAAGGGAATATAAATGTGTGTGTGTGTGTGTGTGTGTGTGTGTGTGTGTGTGTGTGTATACATATACATATGTCTATATAGGAGGGTATATATGCATATAAATACATATGTGAGCATGTGTATACATGTGTACACAGAGGGCACAGGATCAATTGAATAGGAAAGGATGATAATTTTAAAAGGTGAAATTGAGAGGTGGAAGAGGAATATAATGAGAGAAGACAGGGAAAGACAGAATGGGATTAATCATTTCATACAGAAGAGGCAAAGGATAACTGTTACAATGGTGGGGAAGAACAAGAAAGCAAAAGGGAAAGGGTCAACTTTACTCTCACTGAATTTGGCTTAGGGAGGGAATGACATACACTCTAAATTGGGTATCTTGCCCTAAAAGAGAGTAGGGGAAAGGGAATGAGAGATGGGATGATGGAGGGGAGGGCAGGTTGTTAGAAGCACACACTTCTGTAAAGGGACAGGGACAAAGTAGAGAACAGAACAAGTGAGGGGTGGGATAGGATGGAGGGAAATATAGTCAGTCTTTCACAATATGTCCATTGTGGAGATGTTTCTCGTAACTACATATAAGCGGCCTGTATTGAATTGCCTGTCTTTCCAGTGGGGGTGGGTGACAAGGGAGAAAGGGAAAGAATCTGGAATTTAAAATTCTAAAATCAAATGTTTAAAACACACACACACACACACCTTATTATTTACATGCAAATGGGAAATAAGATATATAGGCACTGTGGTAGAAAGTCAGAGGGCTGATGGGTGAGGATATAGGAGAACACAGATTGGTGGAGGGGGTATACAGTGGGATTACTATTTTGAGGTAGTAGGTAGGAGAAAGACGGGGAGAAATTTTGTAATTCAAAATCACATGGAAATGAGTGATGTAAACTAAACATAAAAGCTGATTAAAAAAAAAAATCCACAACAGATAAATCATCTCACAAAATACCTGGGGTGTTGTTGCTCATAGATGCTGCAGTACTTGGCAAAATGGGTGTGACAACTGGTGGTGGAATTCCTGCTGCCATATCAAGAAGAGGCTGAATAATTTCACTCTTAAACACATTATTCTTCTGCCATAAGTTTAGAACCCTCACTATTTTACTCTGGGAAAGAAGAAAAAAGTAAGACATGACAATTTAAATTTAGAAACTTCATCATAATTATGCTAATCTATTAATCTTTTACTTATGGAAAAAGTTTGGCAGCATTTATCTTAAACAATGTAAAAACATGGTGGAATTAACTGCTATCTTTATTTAAAATAGCTTTTGCATTTATTTACTGAATATTTTATAAAATTTAAATCATACTCTCCCAGTGCCTAAGTTATTGGTATAGAAGAAACTCTGGAAGGTACATTAACTCTGCATTTGTCCTTACCCAAATTTACCTAAAAGACAATGGGCAGTAATCATGTCTTAATCAAGCTTTCCCCAAGTGCTAAATGCATAGCAGAATCTTAGATTTGGAAAGAAGCTCAGATATCATTTAGTCCAACCAGTTCATGAAGAGTTTGTGCATAGCACTCAGAAAAAATGGTCAATCTTCACTTTAAGATACTGAAGAATTCTATATATCCTGAGGCAGCCTATTCTACTTTTGAAAATAGCTATTTGTCTGTAAATGTGCCATTTTATAACTTCTACTCATTAGTCCTACTTCAGCTTTTTGGGGTTAAGAAGAACAATTCTTATCTTTTACACAATGGCCTCTCAAAATTTAGAACACAGCTATAATACACACCCTGCTTCAAACTTTACTCTTCTCTAGGACAAGTATCTGCAGTCACTTTAAACAATTTTCATACAGTGTGATCCTTCTGAAGCTCTTTACCACCATGCCCACTCCTGAAACTATTAATGTTCTTTCTATATATACTCTCTGTTGGCAACCACTGGCTTTTATAGGTTTCACTGTTATGTATATTGGGTTTCAGTCCTACAACACCAATTGCCTACTGAACATTTCAAACTGGATGTCCCAGAGGTATCTCAAATGAAACATGCCCCCAAAAGAACTCATTATCTTTTCCCTGTAACCCAAATCTCTTCCAAATTTCCTTCATCCCTTTCATCACACCTGAAATGTTCTCTTTCCTCTTCTCTACTTCACGGTACCTCTCTTCCTTCAAGACACAGCTCAAGCACCACCTTTTAGAGGAAACCTTTCCTTAAAGCACTGATAAACACAGCCTTCCCGCCCAAATTATTTTGCATTTATCTATATTCTCTTTATTTGTATTCTTATATGTACCTGTCGTCTTCCCTGTTAGAATATAAGCTCTTAAGAGTAGTGATTATTTCATTCTTTGCATCTGTAAACTGTTCACCTGGTATAAAACAGATGTTTAATAAATGTTTACTTATTGATGAAATTAATTTAGGTGGCACGCAAAACTGAACACAGTACTCCAGATATGGTCTGATTAGACTAGAATATGGTAGAACTGTCACTTCCAAAGACCTGTCATCTTAAAATAAACCAAGAACAGGAACAACTAAAAGCACCTCATGGCTTGGGGTGGAAAGGACAATGAGAACCAAGAGAGA
Organism: Pseudocheirus occidentalis; assembly: GCA_028646575.1. NCBI lineage: Eukaryota > Metazoa > Chordata > Mammalia > Diprotodontia > Pseudocheiridae > Pseudocheirus > Pseudocheirus occidentalis. Next base: position 313,010,856 of record CM053593.1, on the reverse strand, counting down.
GCAGAACTTTTATTTTATCCCTGCTTTCTATGCAAAACAGAATGGATTTCAAATGACAGTAAAAATGGCTAATATGAAGTTGATATAATAACATAATATCTACATCCCTCTCATGGGTTCAAGTCACCAAGCCCAAATCAAGTATGTCAGATACTGAAAACTGACAGAAGTATCTGTAAATCATTTTATCTATCAATGCTCAAAGGGGAAATAAACAGGACAAAGGCAAATATTATGAGTTTCAAAAGGGGAAGAGACTATGGATTAGTCAAATTCTAGAATGTATTATTAAAGGGATGGTTAATAAACATATACAAAGAGAAAATGTTCACAGAGAGTCAATGGTATAGATACAGCTGACCCTTTTAGCAAAGCATTTTGGCAGTCTCATGCTATTCTTGTAAACAAGTTAAGATAAAGAACAGTTTAGGATGGACTCAAAACTGGATGAGTTACAAATCCAAGGATTAGTCATTAATAAGTGTTAACTTTAAAGGAAGTCTCCAGTCTAAGGGAATGTAGATCAACATGTACTGTATATCATTTTTACTAATGATGGATAAAAAGCACAGATGGTATCCTTATGAATATTGTAGATGACAGAAGGATAGGAGGGTTAGCATGTCAGGATCCAAAAGGTCTCAAAAGTTTAGAACACTGGACTGACACTCTTAAAACAAAATTTCATACTGATAAATGTAGTTTTATTCTCAGATTCAGAATACAAAAAAGGAGAAACCTTGACTAGATGACCTTTGGTCTGAAAAAAAAAATAGAAGTTTTAGAGAACTGCAGGTTCTATATGAGTCAAAGGTGTGATATGGCAAGCTTCCCCTATCCCACAAATCTGATCTTAGGCTGCACTGAAAGAGGCATGATGTTCAGTACTAAGAAGGGAAGAGCTATGATATATTAAAGCCTTAGTCAGACCACATCTGGAACACTGTGTATAGTCTGTGGGCAGCATGTTTTTGGAACCATATTTTTAATCTATAGAGAATCCAGAAAAAAGCAGCCAGGATGTTGAGTACCTTAATATTATGTTATATGAGGACCACTTGAGGGAGCTAGGAATGTTTGGCCTTGAGAAGGAAAGGCTGTGTTCAAGTCATTAATAAATGACACAAAAAACAAAAGCTGTGTTCAAGTCATTAATTAACACATTATGGCACTCATAAGGTTTTGAATCAACAATTAAAACTTGGACAATTTCTTAAGAGATTCTAATAAAATATCTCCCATGATTCATGACCAAACTCTTCCACAGAGCCAGGTTGTGCAAAATCCAATGATTTTATCTTTATTTTTATTCTTTTCTACCATTTTTAAGTTTACCATTTTTTTTCTATTTATTCCCATATCTAGTCTCAGTTTAAGGAATACTGTTCTCTTCCCTATCTCTCTTTAATATAGTCTGACTGCTTCCTCTTCCCCTTGCTTTGAAATTAAGGTAATCCTTGGGTTTAACCTAAGTGTTTTCTCCTTTCATATTCATATTTACCAGAAATTCAAAAAGATATCTAGATTTATGTCTCAGTAAACAATTTTTTATTCCCATCTTACTCTCCAGTGAACATTATAATTAGACGCTACACAAAAAACTATTATTAAACACGTCCACACATCTTCCCTATCCCTTCCATTATCCCTTCCTTTGCATTATTACCATCACTGTTACTCTTTTAGTGTTGCTTCATGTCATTTTGACTTCTCTATATATACAGCTCCCACACATCTCATCTGCCTAAGGTCCATTAATTATTATTAATGATTAGTAATTGTTCTTCATCAGATCACACATAACCATTAAAAAAACCCGCATATATTACATAATAATACTGTGTTAGCGTAACCATACCTAAACTTTTAATCTTCCCATAGACTAAGCACTTGGTACAAATTTGTTACATCGCATATTATTTCCTGACTGTCCTATCTTTTTTCTCAGTCTCATTTCCACAACTGTGGCCTAGCCCTGACTTAAG
>CM053593.1:312983984-313008371 GCA_028646575.1 Pseudocheirus occidentalis | reverse complement strand
GTTTTGGGACTCAGTGTTATGGTTTCTGAATAAAGACCTTGGTGCTGCCTTCCATGTGGAGAGTTTGCTACATTTTGTGATCCAAAACTACACCAACATATTCATGACCATCATGGGTGTTGTGAATATCTCATTATTGATACAAATGTACAACAAGAAAAAAATATGGACTGGAATACTAAGCAAGAGGGAAGGATAACCATGCACAGCTCACATGTTAGAGGTAGCTAAGTGATACAGAGGATACAATGCTAGACCTCAGTCCTGTTTTCAAATCTAGACCCAAACACTTAGTAATTGTGTGATGCTAACACTTAAGTTACTGCCTCAGTTTCCTCATCTATAAAGTGGCATTAATAATAATCTGTCTCCTGGGATTGTTATGAAGATCAAAGCCAATCTATGTAAAAGCACTTTAAAGTGATATATAAATGCTAGCTATTGTTATGTTCCATTGCTGTCCATAAAATGTAGGGATGATATGAAGAAGACCTCAGCACATTGGGTGGACTCCCTGTGGAAAATTCATGAAAGAACATGGATGAAAGGTGTTCAGAATGGGCAAATATGAATGGACAGGATTTCAGGAGTAAATATTAATATGGATGAGCATCTTCTATCCATTGGAATATCTTCTCAAACAGAGATGATCTCTAGGTACTCTGTATAAAAAGAAAAAAAAACTGAGAATCTAGATTCCAGAGGATGGAGTGAGCAAGAAGAGAAGCAAGGACTAAGCTATAGTAGAGAAAGGAGATGTGCTCCACAGGAATAAAGGAAAGTCCAAGCTGATGAAAGTCTCTGGAAAAGGCCAGCTTTCATGCTAACTTTCCCCCCAGATGCCTTCCTTTCTATAGATCCTGTAATATAATCTGCTGTTTTGTTACCCAAATGTTTCCAATAAACTGAATTTTGCTTCAACCACAAAGAGGCCAAGGGTTTGCTAGGGACCTATTAATACAAATTCGGACAGAGAACCCACCCACTTATCTGGAGACTCAAAATGATTGTGACTGAACTTGGAACTTTCCCTAAAGTTGTAAAGAAGTCAATGTGGTGGGTGAAAGGTGAAACAATTAAGGAAACAAAGGTCTGAGCTTCCAAATGTATTGATTGATTAGGCAATGCATGCCAATTGCCTAATAAATCAAGATCACTTTCCTCAGCTTTGGCACTGGAACCCAAATACAGGGTGAGAATGATTTTTTTGCATCAAAAATAATTAATCAATGAGATCCATTGTTAAAGGGAAAAAAAAATTAACCAGTATATAAAATTAGTTCATCTGGTTTCTGACTGGAGGAAAGGGAGGGAGGTAGCAAACAGGTGCAATTCCCTGAAATCAGAAAAGAAGGGGGTCCCTCTCACCCCCCCAGGTGTCTGTATTAAATTAAAGGCACATAGAAACAACCCTTAATTAAGCAGTAGGGAGTCAGTTTTAAGACAAAACATACAGGTTACTTAAGGTGTATAACTGTATGAATGTATAGTCCTTGCATCAGACTTTGGATCTGACCGGATTTGGGGTCAACATAACCTAAGTCTTTAGTAAGGGTCTTTTAAGTCACAGATAGAAGTGGTCCAGCTTCCCAGCCACACAGGGCTCAGTTCAAACAGTACAGTAAAGTTTGCTCTCAGTTTCCACAACTGAATAAACTTTTCTCACAAGACGGAAATTATTCTCAATCCATAATTAAACAGAAAGAGAATTGAACTAGTTCCAGAATTGAGTCACAAGACGGTGGCAGTGTGTTTCACTCAATTGCCACAACTGTGTACTTTTCTAATCCCCTCAGTTCCCTCAGAAACCAAGTGGATCTTGGGGGTCATTATGCTTCTGTCTCCACACCAACTAAAAAAAAAAAAGGTCTTATGTAATAAAATATTATACCAGGAATGCAGTGCCATGAAAATTGAAGGAGGAGAGAATGTCAAGGGAAGGGAGTTAAAAAAAAAGTCATATCCTGTGGAGAAATAAAGGAAATTGAGAATAGAAAAAAAAAGGCAGTGGATTTAACAGTAAGAATATCATTTGGTGAATTTAGTTTTAGTGGTGTGGTAAGGAGGAGAGTCAAATTGTATGGAATTCAGAGGAATGTGGAGAGAGAAAAATCAGCATATATAGGTTATCCCCAAATTATTTCTTTCCTTCTCCATATCTCTTCCAATCACCTTCACACTTTTTTTCCTCCTTATTCACTCCACATTCTTCCTTTCCCCTACATTGCCACAGAAAATTCTTCAGAAGATGAAAGAATATTCCAGAAATTGGAAAATTTATTTTGAAATAAATATTTGAAATAATATTGTCCTATAATTCAATATAATAACCTTCTATTCATATAATTTGGAAAAAGGTAGTAGATTAAAAAACTGCATATTTTTATTCATTTACCTTTTTAAAGTCATACATATTCAAAATAATAATGAAATACAAATGCAAGTTAAAGAATAGTCACAAATATTATATTGTATTTGCTTTAGAATAAGGGGGAAAAATTGTTACCTAATTGTATGCCTAAGGAGCTATGGCTTGTTCACTAGAGGTCACTATTTTCCTACCCATGGAATCCAGTTTTTCTTTAATATGTCATAAAGGTAGAGCTATAGCTAAATGACATCTACAGTTCACACATGGTTCCTGTAGATGTCGCTATGATACCACAGTTTATGTGGGTATATAAACAAATTATATACCTACATCCAGATCCTTTCCATGCAAAATCCTTCATGGATGAATGAAAAAATATTTACTATGTACTTAAAATGAGAAAAGCAATGTGTTAACTGTTGGATACAAGGAGAAAAACAGAGACAGTCCCTGCTCTCAAGGAACTTATATCATAATGGGAAAGACAGCACATATGTTCAGCAGTAAGCCATAAGGAAAGGATCTAACAGCAGTAGGGCATAACACAAAGCTGATGGCAATATATCTTCTTTTAGGTGATGTTCGCTGATAAAACCATATCTTTTTCTGATATTAAACCATTTGATGGCTACAAGGCTTATGGTGGGAAGGACTTTATTTTCCACATAGCTGTTGCTGCTGAGGAGGAACCTTCTATAATGGTTATTGGAAGGGGGGTGGAAGCAGGGTTAATGATCTGGGGAGTATGCATTGCCAGGGCTATCTATGACGTTCGGGAGACTTTGAAGGAAAGGGTGGGAGAAAAAAGGTATTAGACTGACTACCAAAGTGAAGGTCTACAGAGCCATTGTGCTGACTTCATTCATTGCTGTATACCTACGAAAGCTGGACAGTATACCATGCTATACCAGGAAACCAAATTGCTTCCATTTGCATCATCTTAGGAATATTCTGAAGATCACCCAGCAGGATAAGGTGCCAGACACTGAGGTCATTTCTCAAAGTAAACTGCCAAGCATTCAGACTCTACTGCAGAGAGAAGCAATTCAGATAGACTGGTCATGTTGTTTGAATGCTAAATGTATGCTTGCCTAAAAGACTATTTTATAGAGAAGTCACACAAGGAAAGCACTCACATGGTGGTCAGAAAAAAAATCGATACAAGGACACTCTCGAGGTCTCTCTTAAGAACTTTGCAATTGATTGCATGACGTAGGAAACACTGGCATAGGACTGTCCAGTATGGCATACCCTCATCAGAGAAGGTGCTATGCTCTATGAGCAAAGAAGAATTGAAGTAGCTCCAAAAATATGTGAGATGCACAAATTTAGAGAATCCACTCCAAATATTCACCTGGGCTATTTATGCCCATCCTATGGTAGAGCATTCCAAACTTGTACTGGTTTGATCAACCACAGTTTTACACTTGTAACTTGACTCTAAGTTACATGTCATTTGGTCCTCTTCAAGGACAAAGGGCAACCAACCCACTGTTCTCTATGCCCAGGGGTCCATCTGTCTAGACGTGATACACAAAACTCATTATTGTAATATAACACTATTTGCTTATCAATTTTTATGTCCAAATAATTACACATATGCCATGTTATTATTGCTACCAAATTCATGATACTGTAACAATGTCTAATATGATAGGTATTCTAACATTGTGCAGAGTTAGTCAATAGGTCAGTCCACAAGCATTTATTAAGTGCTTACTATATGCCAGGAGATTTTTAAAAAAGTAAAAATGGTTCCTACCCTCAAGGAACTCGCCTTCCTACCTGCAAATAACTACGGACATGCTAGCTATATATAGTATAACTAGAAGGGAATGTCTGAAAGAGGGACTGAGGGTTAGAGACCAGAAAAGGACTCCTGCTGAGGGTAGAATTTGAGCTGAGCCTTGAAGGAAGCCAAGGAAGTTAGAACTTGGAGAGTGTTCCAGGCACGAGAGAGAGAGCCAGTTGTTGATGCGCAGAGTTAAAAGACTAAGTGAAGGAATTCTTGTGAGCAAGTAGGCCAACATAACTTGGATGTAGATCATGTATGGTGAGGAGTAAAGAATAAGATGACTAGAGAAGTAGGAAGAGAACAGTTGTAAAAAGCCTTAAATGCCAAACAGAGTGTTTTATATTGATCCTGGAGGTACTAGAGAGCAAGTGGAGTTTATTGAATAAAGAAGTAAAGTTCGGATGTCAGTGTGATGTTGAAGGAGTATGTGTGGAAAGGAAGGGGGTAATTCTAGTTGGAGGATTGCCTCCAGTGTCTTGTAGAGAGAACAGAGACCTAAGTCTGGTGGCCAGCATTCAGAGCTCCTGAAGGGTGCTGGGGAAAGCTAAAAAGCAGTGGTTCTCAACCTGTGGGTCACAACCCCTTTGGGGGGGTCAAACAACCCTTTCACAGGGGTTACAGGGGTCACCTAAGACCATCAGAAAACACATATTTCCGACGGTCTTAGGAACCGAGACACTCCTCTATCTGTCTCCAGGTGGATCCACCCACATGCAGATATACCCACATACTAATGTTAAAGGGTCGTAGCATTAGGAAACTTGACAACCACTGCATAAAGGTTCTTAATTTGGGATCTGTGAACTTGCTTTTTAAAAATATTTTGATAACTGCATATCAATATAATTGTTTTCCTTTGTAATCACATGTATTTTATTTTCATCACTTATACACATTATTTTGAGCAGGGGTCCATAGGTTTCACCAGATTGCCAAAGGATTCCATGACACACAAAAAAATTCTCCCTACCCTGGAGAGAAGATTGAAGCCCAGCTGGCATAGGGCTTTGGGATGATACTAGCTTGGAATCAGGAAGACTTGGGTTCAGGTTTTGCTTCACATTAGCTATGTCACTATAGGTAAGTTACTTAACTACTCAGTTCCAAAAAATTCCCCAAGACAAGGTGTCAAATGTGTGTTGATGGAGGGCTGTTTGCGAGTTTCCTATAGATTTAGCCTCACCCCCTTCCCCATCCAAAATGCTTGTAATAAGTCAATTATAGCATTACTGTAATTTATTTAATTTTTAAATGTGTTAAGGATAAGTGCAAACATTTTATTTTTTCTAAATGTTCAATTTCTGATTCTCTTGATAATCTGCTTCCTGTAACTTGTCAAATCAAGAATCCTGGGGAATGAAGACAGCTTATAATAATGTCACAGTTTGTCAGGTCAATGAAACTTGTGTGTCCCAGTGACATAAAGTAGGTGAAGCTTTAGCTTTTGGTAAGATCATTCATGCCAGATAGAATCAACCTGTTAATTTGTAGAAAATCTATAAACATGGAAAATAAAATTATCTGAGTGTTTTAGCTGTCACACAGAAACAAGGAGAGCATGGATAAAAAGTGATAAATGTATAGCAGTTAACCTAGGGTCACTTAGACTATGTCTAAATGTACAAAGTGAGAGGGCAGCAAGTTTTCTAAGATTATAAACAGCATAGAAGTTGTTGATCTACTTTGTAGAGGGAGCCCCATTAATAGATAAAATAATAACTGTGGTTGAAAAAAAATCCTGAAGCAATCATACCAGAATTTAGGTCTTTCACCCCTTTCATTTGCCCATACCTCAAGAGAATTTATTTTTTGTCTGAACTACCAAGGACATCTTAGGAGAAAGTAGGATTCATTTGAGAATTAGCCTTAGATTCTTCACCTTATTTTGTGTAGCTAGACACGGTTTAAATGAAAGTAGAGGTCTCTTGTTTATTTCCTTCAGTGTCTGGGGGACATACTATAACATAAAGACTAGTCCTGCAAAATAAAAGTAGATTTCCAAGAAGGAAAAGATATCAAGTAAAGTTGAAAGGGAAAAATTAAGTGAGTAGGGGAAATGAATTTTAAAATAAGTCATCAATCTTATTACTTATCTGAAACAAAACTATTGTATTCCTACTTTTCAGCAAGCCAATACCTTTGAGAAGCCAGAGGGGGTTTGGCCAGGATACTAATAACAGGTCTAGTTCTCTAGATATGCTATTTCATGTTTATTCTCAAAACAACACTTTAAAGGAGTTTTTAATTATTTATCTTTACTGAAAAGAGGAGTGTAGACATGAAAGATTTATTTCAGCACCTTTGAGAAGAAAAAAAAAATCCAAAAATAACCCTGGACTTTAAATTAGTAAAACTCAGTAGGAAATGAGAATCAGAAGGTTGTTGAGTTTGTCAAAATTTGAGGAGACTGAGGTCTGGTCTAGGGATCAATGGCTCCTGGCCTGAATCCCAATATCTACCAAGCACTGCCTTCACTAATCTTCTCAACACCTGGCTGACTCCAACCTAGTATCCAGAACTATCTGAGAAAGTTGTAAACACTCTGGTGCCTTTTGCAACAACACAGAGGATTTTCTGCACTTATGGTGGTAAATGGTAAATGCAACAAGCTAGATGTGAAATGGACCTAAATGTGAAACTTTCCTCCTTTCCTCACTTGGAGCAGACTTCCATATTCATTCTCATTCTCTCTCTCTCTCAAATAATTTTTCCCCCCAATTACATGTAAAAACAATTGTATTTTTACCATTTGTTAAATGTTCTCCTATACCAGATGTACCTTTGTATATCTTTTGTACTTTTTATTCCTGTGGTTGTCTTCCACCCCCACCCTCCCCTGCATACCTCTCCCCCCAAGCAGAATGTAAACCTTTTGAGGGCATGGACTTGGATTTCTTTGTATCCCTAGCATCTAGCATAATGCTTAGCATATTGTTGGAACTCAATAAGCGTTTATTGAATGAAGATTGAAAGAAAACTTAAAAGTACTAACACCTCACAAAAGACTCAGTATAACAAATAAGTAAACATTCTACATGTAGCCCAAATGAATAATGCCTCCTGAAGACATATGTATTGCCATTTTTCAAACACATGTAGATACTGTTCATGTTAATAAAATGCATATTCATTTAAAAGTGTTACTGAATTCATGTAGCTTTCTGTTATCCTCCCTCAACTTCCTTTCTCTGCCAAACCCCTAGAAAGAACCAAGCTCATTGTCTCCACTTCCTCATCACCCACTTACTTCTTAATTCTTCAGAGATTGGCTTCTGCTCTGCCTTTTGAGTGAAAATGTTCTCTATAAGGTTACCAATAAGCTCTTAACTGATTAATCTGACATGCTTAAAAACAATTAGTGAAATCCTTGACTTTTCTGCAGCTTTTGATATTGCTAACTCTTTTTGCATGCTGGACATTCTGTCCTTCCTTGTCTTCCACCAACTACTCCCTCTTCTTTCTGCTCCTGGGAAAGTGTCCCCAGAGCCTCTATCCTCAAACACCACACTATTGCTTCAGCTCTTGTGAGTTCCCCGGTCAACTCTATACCAGTGTCTCCCAAATATGTAGAACTAGTCCTAAACTCTCTCTTGAACTTCAGTGTCTGCATAATAACTCCTCCTAAGTGTCCTGTATATATCTCAAAATCAATATGATCAGAATGGAATTTGGTTTCCTCCTCCTTAAGCCTGCCACTCCTTCCAATTGTCCTATTTCTGTTGAGGACATCAAGATCCTCTGGACAGCCTAAGTCCCTAAGTTCATAGTCAGCCTTGACTTTTCCTTTTCCCTCAGCCCCAATCACAGAATACAGTTGTAGGATCCTAAATTTACTCCTGGAAGAAGCCCTTAAAGGTCATCTAGGCCAAACATCTTCATCTTATAGATGTGAAAACTGAAGTCCAGAGAAGTGTCACACAAGTAGTAAATAATAAAGGTAGGATTTGACCCAAAGTCCTCTGACTCCAAATTCCTTGCTCTACTCCTAATACTTGTCAAACCCTATTGATTCTATCTTTATAACACTCCCACATTGCCTCTGTGTCTCTCTGCCTGTCTCTGTCTCTCTCACTCTCTCCTCACAGTGCTACCACCCTAGTGCAGGTCCTCCTTGCATCTCACCAAGATAGCTGTTCTGGCTTCTTAATTTGTTAATTTTTAATTTTAATCTGTTGCCCCTTTTAATCTCTTGCCTCTTCGATGCATACTCCATGTAATTCCCAAAATAATCTTCACAAGGCAAAGATCTGCTCATGGCATTCAGAATGACAGAGTTTTAGAATTCGAAGCAACCTCAGCAGCCATCTAATCCAATCCCTTTCCTAAAAACAAGACAAAACCAAAAACAAACCCTCAATTGACTCCATATTGCTTGCAGGATCAAAGAGAAATTCCTTAGCCCAACCAACATTCATTTCCCTCCACAACCTGGCTCCCATCTACCTCTCCAACCTCATTTCATAGTCTTACTTATAAAAATTACTTACTTACAATCACTTACCTACTTACAAAAGATAAATAATAATTAACATACTATTACGTACCTTTGCTTCCTTTGTTCCAGTCAAACAGGGCTACCAATATGCCCCTGAACTTGATACTAATCTACCTTCTACCTTATTGTATTTGGACAAACCATTCATTCCCCAAGCCTGGAATGTTCTATTTATTCTTTTCATATTTACTTCTCAGTGAAGGCTTAACTCATGACCTTATAGAAGAAACCTTCCTTCATCTCCCTCTCTCCCTCCTTCTGCCCCTCTCCCCCAACTGAAAGTGATCTGTCCCTCTTCTATTTTCTTGTACTAGTACTTATTTGTCCACATGTTCTCCCAGTTAAATTAAAGAGACTACTCTTTTTTATTTTTTGTCTCTGGTACCCACTACAGTATCTTGCATATTGTAGGAACTTAATAAATGTTTCTCAAATTAAATCTAATAGGACAGTTGCTAGCATTTAATAGCATGAGGAAGTTTTCAACATTAAAAATAGGTCCTTAAACTTGGAAAATTTGGAAAGGGGTCTTCAGATGACATTCTTTGCTCTTACTCCTGATTTCCTATGGAAAGCCTCAGAAAGTTGGTTGGTTTCCCTAGTTGTTTGTTCCCTGAATTATTTTTAATAAGTAAACCTTTTCATGGAAATATGTAAAATGTAAATCATTATCATCATATATGGAAAAGTTAGATATGTTCTTTGAGTATTTACAGAGATTTGAGGGATCTTGAGGAATTCAACTAAGGCTCTCTCTGTTTTCAAAGGGTATATTTATAATAATTACAAAACTGCAATATACTTCAGACCAGGTATTCTCAAATTCTTTTTTTTTTTAATCTCAGGACTCCTTTACAATCTTAAAAACTGAAGACTCCCAAAGAGCCTTTGTTTAAGTTGTTGAGGTTTAGTTGTTTTAGTCTTGTCTGAGGGCTGTTTGTGAACCCATTTGTGGTTTTCTTGGCAAAGATACTGGAGTGGTCTGCCATTTCCTTCTCTAGCTCATTGTACAGATGAGGAAACTAAGAATTCAGGGTGATGAATCTTCCTAACTCCACTGTGCTGCCAACCTGTCTTATGTCTACTGATATTTACCGTTAGAAATTAAAATATCTTAGTAGTATTGTTAAAAATAACTTTGACCTCATGAACCCCTAAAAGGATCTTGGGGACCTCAAAGATCCTTGCACTTCCTTCTGAGAACCTTTGCTTTAGATCATCCTACACCCTTCTAGACACTTAAGATTTCCTTCTTCTGTTTTGCAAACTTCCTGCTATGCCTTACATGTTTTAGGCTGTTTCTGTATTTGTAAACAAACACACACACACACACACACACACACACACACACACACACACAAATTAACTTCTAATCAGCATGTTAGTGTTGAAGCTACTAAGCAATTTTGCAAGGCTATTGTTGAGGGTGGGGAAGAAAGAGTGATGAGAAAGATGCTTCTCTAGTAATGTTGGGACTCAGAGAAACATTCTTATAGAGAAGAAAGGTTGAATTCTGGCAGAAAAGAGGCATTTTAACACAGGATTATGTGAGCAAAGTGAACTAAGGATGGGAAAAGAAGGTGTATGCTCTATAAACCAAATCCAACACTTCAGGCAGTTTCTGGGACAATGATATCATTCACAGCAATTATTTTTTTTTTTTTGCATAAAAGGACTTTGAAGGCCAATGTGAAGTGAGTTCTAGAGTAAAAGCAAGGACCAGGCTTTGAAAATGACAACCCCTCCCCCCTCCACAGGGGCCACACACAAATACACAGACTTTGGAAAATCTTGAGTCCTCTGCATTCCTGGCCACATAAGGCTTTGAATCATTCATTACTGAAACCCCTCTGGTTTAACTTTTTACAAAATAAGCCCCTATGTGCTTAGTGATTTACAGATATTATTCCATTTCATCCTCACAACAACTCTGAGAAGTGCTGTTATTATCCCTATCTTACAGTTGAAGAAACTGAGGCAAGAGGCGAGTTCTTGACTGCAGGCCCAAGGTCCTATGCATTATGGTACCACCTAGCTGACAATTCTCCATCTCCAGCTCCCTTCCTTTGCTTCATCTGATCCCCATGCCTAGAATGCTCTCCCCTTTCCCCTTCTATCTTCCTCTCAGTTTCCTTGACTTCCTTTAAGACTTAGCTGGCATCCATCCTACCTATGCTAGGCCCTTATCAGACCCCTGACTACTAGTGCCTTCCCTTTCCAGAGTATATTCCATCTATTCAATATGTAGTTCACATGCATGCATGTGTGTGTTTGTGCACACACAAAGCTGTATATGTTTATGTATACATACATATACACACACATATAGAAGTATATGTACATATGTGTGTATATGTGTATCTATAAATATATGTATAAATACATGTGTATATATAAAATATATGTATAAATATATGTATGCATATATATACACATACATATCCATCTATATATCTCTATCTATGTATCTATGTATCTATGTAGAGATATATCTATATCAATAGATAGATAGACAGGGCGGCTAAGTGGCACAATGAGTAGAGCACCAGCCCTGGAGTCAGGAGTACCTGAGTTCAAATCCGGCCTCAGACAACACAAAAGCTAGCTGTGTGACCTTGGGCAAGTCACTTAACCCCAACTGCCCTCCAAAAAAAGCAAAATAAAAAATAGACAGACAGATGATAGATGATTAGATAGACAAACAGATAATTAGATAGACAGACAGACAGATATACACATATGTAGTTGGAGCCTGGGGTAGTTTTTTCCTGAGGGACGGCCCTATGAAGCTGTATAGGCGATGGGAGATACGGTTCTTATTTGGCTGAGAGAATATCAAGTGTGATGTTGTCCATCTGTTGCAGTATCCAAGTGACACAATGGACAGAGAGAGTACTGAACCCAGAAGCCCTGAGTTCAAATCCTACCTCAGACACTGTGTGACCCTAAGCAAGTCATTTAACTTCTCTCTGCCTTACTTTCCTTATCTGTAAAATGTGATAATAGCAGATTATTCACTCAGCTCTAAAAAATGCTGAGAATGAACTCCCATTAACAAGGTTGTTTTCAGTCCTGGTTAGATAAGCTCAGATCTTATCTTACTCCCAGATGACATTCCTAAATATTCTTTGGTATATTCTTATATATATAGTTTCTCTGATCTCTGTTTGTTCTTTTCTTTAATAAAGTTAAGATTTACTAGCAAGTAATGACAATCTTTTGTATAATAACATTTGGTAAGAAGGGGCTAAACTGGAGAGCACCTGGCTACCCTATCCCTTGAGAGCAATCAGGGAAGGGACTTTCATTCTGAACCAGACTCCTAGAATAGAGACACTTTAGGGTTGGTAGGTAAAGTCTAGTCCAATGCTCCTCATGGAGAGATGGCTCAGCCTTGGTGGTCCCAGATCCAGCCTGCCCTCCATCCCCAACACCAGCTAGGTTGCTGATGGTACCAACAAAGCTGGGCCAGATCCCAGGTCATATATATCCTTGCCACCTGAATGCTGCATCATCTTTATATTTAGGTAGACAGCCACACACACCCCCATATCTTATTTCATGCCATTTCCCCATTAGAATATAAGCTTTTAGAGTGTTTTTGCCTTTCTTTGTATCTTCAGCACTTGGTACCATGCTTGGCAAGTAGTAAAAGCTTAAAAAATGCTTGTTGGTCTTTTGATTTTTAATAAAGGAACAGTGGAGTCAAATATCCTAGCAATAAAAATGTGTTTTTATAAAAAGTAATATTAAAAAGTGTCATTTCTGGCTGCACCCAAGGCATCTGTCTGCCCCTGGCGAGTTAGCCTTACCAAGGTTGTATATCAAAGACTTTTGTATAGTGTGGGGAAGTGGGTGGAGGGTGGGGAGGAACAGGGAGTGGAAAGGATTAACTGCAGAAGTTGACTACAGGACTCACAATTCACATTAGAAGAATGTCAATGACCATCAGTAGCTGCCAAACCTGTATTTGGAGAGACTGGAAGAAAAGCTGAAACTACGTAATATTTCACCTAGCACAGCACCCAACTTCAAAAGCTGTATTCCAATAATTTCTTGATGTTTTCAATAAGGTTAGTGGTATTTTCAAAGGAGCAAAAGTATATCATTTGATGACACGCTGTGCCTAATAAAAGCTAACTAGGTGTGAAGGGCATCTGCTGAATTGCTACTGTTCACTGAAAGAAACAACAAAATTCCTTTCTTCTGAAGAAGGAAGAATGAAAAAACCAGATTTCCCCCAAGAATTGAAAGAATGCCTTTTAGAACCATAAGGGATGTGAGGGGATTTTCACCTTACTGTGGAAAGGCAGATGGGTCTGTGAATTGTACAAAGTAGAAAGATAAAGATTTTGATTGGGGATTTGAGAGATATTTTCTAGATAGCTTTTATCATGTGGCTGTCTTCCAGGGAGTTTTGTATCTGCAAAGGGATAAATGTTATGAAAGCTCTTTTGATATTCTTGAACAACCTTTCATTTTGGCCTTCCAGTTCAGGGTAGCTTGAGTTAAGCTAGTGCAGCAGAAATTTGCCCAAGATTTCCCTTACAATCAATCAAAAAGCACTTACCAAGCCCCATTCCCCCCCACCCAAAGCAATGTGATAGGTATTGTAGATTGAGTTAAACAGGCAAGATCCAAGCACAGGAGAGAAGCTTGTAATTCCAATCATTGAGCCATAAATGGCTCTATTAACTGAACTCAGACTGAGTCAACTTCTCAAAACCATGTGCTCACATTGCAGGTCATATCTAGCTTCATACCAAGGGTTTAAATGCACAGTGTCAGAAGAAGGAAGGGTATCTTACAAAATCTCAAGCCAGATGCTTTTTCAGAGATTCTTAACCTGAGATCAGGAAACTTATATGTGTGTGTATGTGTGCATATATTCATATATCTGTATATGCACACACACATATCACATATACAGATAACTATTTCACTTCTCTGGACCTCAGTGTCCGAGATGAGTTTTGAGAGAAGTGAAATATAGACTTTTGATATAGAGATACAGATTGGGGTTGTGATGGTGGGAGAATCCAGAACTGGATGTTAAAGCATCTGTGGCTATACTATTTGCCATCCATGTGACTTAGGTAAGAAAGTTAATCTCTGTAGGTCTCGGTTCTCCATCTTCTGTGTGTGTGTGTGTGTGTGTGTGTGTGTGTGTGTGTGTGTGTGTGTGTGTGTGTGTAAGGGGGAGTGAAGAGGGAAGGGAAGTGGAAGGGAGAAGGTAGGGGGAGCTCGAGCACACTGATGATCCCTACAATCCCTTTTAGCTCTAAATCTGTGATTCCAAGAATACAAGCTAGAACACAAAAAATGTGAGATCAGTCCAAAGAAAGGTTATGTGAAATCCAAGGAAAAAAAGTAATTTCTGATTAGAGAAGAAACATTTTCATGAAACAGTTCTACAAAATGAGTGAATTGTCAGGAAGTATTAGATGAATTCTAAGGTCTCTTTTAGCTCTGGATCCTATAAAGTTAGAGGAAGGGACAGAAGAAAGGGCATCCTTCCCCAAAGTGGGGCAGAAGGCTACAAAAATGAAGAGGCTGGGGATTTTTAAATTCCCTAACTTTGTGATTCTACCTGGATGTATTTGTATTTACCTCCAATTGTAATATACAGACAAAAAAGAAGCTGTGCACAGAGTATGCATGTGTGCTCTCATTGGTGTGCTCTCTCTCTGTGTCTCTGGGTCTCTCTCCTCTCTCCCTGCCCCCACCTTCATGTGTATGTCTTAAGAATCGTTTTCCAACTGAAGGCTGCTTATTGAAGGTCAATCATAAATGGGGATAAAGTATAACTAATATAGTAATGCAAATATAGGCAGGAAAAACAATTTGATTTTTTAAAAATTCAGACAACTTTTCATAAATACCCATTATGTTAAACAAGATACAGCTGCACATGTCAACTACAGAGAAATCAGGATTTGTTTCTTTAAAATGGCACATAGATTAGAATGTTCCCAACAAGCAAGTTCAAGGAGAATGATTGTAACAGTGATTCTGTTCTGAGGCTCTATGACAAAATAAAAAACATCAGCTTAAAGCTACATATTGAATTGTCCAAAGTCACATCCTTTCAACTCATCTCAGAGCAAGTTCGAAGCAATAACAATACTACAATAAACTGAATTATTCTAAACAGCGGCACTATTTCTTCAAAAAAAATCTAAATCTAGTATCTAATATTAATGTATTTTAACTAAATGATAATAACTGCTATTTATAATGAACTTTTAAAGTTTTCAGAGTACTTTACTAGAGTGAGAGAGCTAGGTAGAGCATGGATAGAGTGTTGGAGTCAGAAGGACCTGTGTTAAAATCCGCCTCAGACATACTAGCCATGTGACCCTGGACAAGTTCCTTAACAGCTGTCTGCCTCCATTTCCTTATATGTAAAAGAAAGATAGTAACAGCACTTACCTCCCAAGGATAAAATGAGATAATATTTATAAAACTTTCTGCAAACCTTAAGGTTCTATAAAAATGCTATCAATTATTAATACATTTTATCTATTGTAAGCCTCACAATAGCTATGGATTGTATAGATACTGCAGGTATTATCTCCATTTTACAAATGAATAAACCAAGGTACAGAATGGGTGAGTGACTTTTCCACAAACAGCTAATAAGCGACAGGAGAATATCTAAACCCTTCTTCCTGATTCCAAGTCCAGTAGTCTGTTCATTAAACTATATTGCCACTCATTTCGATGAGTATTTTTAAGCACTTTTCTTCCTGAAAGAGGGAATGCTGAAACTAACAAGATATTCACAAGGAACATACAATGAGTAGGTGAGATACAGATCGGGGT
This sequence comes from Pseudocheirus occidentalis, assembly GCA_028646575.1. Classification (NCBI taxonomy): domain Eukaryota; kingdom Metazoa; phylum Chordata; class Mammalia; order Diprotodontia; family Pseudocheiridae; genus Pseudocheirus; species Pseudocheirus occidentalis. The sequence continues at coordinate 312,992,885 of CM053593.1, read as the reverse complement.
TGTGATGGTGGGAGAATCCAGAACTGGATGTTAAAGTATCTGTGGCTATACTATTTGCCATCCATGTGACTTAGGTAAGTTAGTTAATCTCTGTAGGTCTCAGTTTCTCCATCTTGTGTGTGTGTGTGTGTGTGTGTGTGTGTGTGTGTGTGTGTGTGTGTGTAAGGAGAGAACAAAGAGGGGGAGAAAAGAAGGGAAAGTGGAAGGGGAGGAGGTAGGGGGAGCGCCAGCCCACTGATGATCCCTACAGTCCCTTTCAGCTCCAAATCTGTGATCCCAAGAATACAAGCTAGAACACACACCAAAAAAAACGTGAGATCAGTCCAAAGAAAGGTTATGTGAAATCCAAGGAAGATTAGAGAGGAAACATTTTCATGAAGGAGATGGCATTTAAGCTGAACCCTGAAGAATGGGTAGCATTTTCATCACAGTAGCGTTAGATAAATATAATTACTGAACACTCTTCCCTCATTAAGGACTATATCAATCCTTCCTAGGTCTATGTGAGAGTTTTCAAAATACATCTAAATTTCAAAGGGTAAACCATTTTCCCCTAGTAAACTGATTGTACCTTGCAAAAGGGGATTCATAAATCAAAGTTTTAAAAAAATCAATCTACCAGTTAGTCTCTATTATTTATATGTATTATTATAACAGAAACCTAAAAGATGATAAATCACCATCTGTGCATTAACAAAATGACTGGCAACAAAGCACACTATAATCCATCAGTAAAGTGTCACATTTAAATGTCTACTTTAAATGTTTACTAAATTAACATGTACTATAACTTTGTAGTAATATATATCCTAGCATTTTACATTTCCATAGGATGGAATGATCATTAAGTAACAATGTCTCACAACTGCCTACGTGGGGAGAATCGTACCTCTCCAGACATTGTTTTGTTTCACCTACTGAAAGTATTTCTTTACTGAAATAAGAAAGACCTGACATGATCTACAACTTAAAAATATTTTAAACAAATAAATATTTGAAGGAACTACATTTCAACAGCTATTTTCCCTCAACTGCTTATTATGCCCAAGAAGTTGAGAAATGGTTGAAGTGATTATTATGCTATAATCAGATGAAGCTAATTATGTTGCTGAGGAGAACTAAGAGCACTTTTATGAAAAGGTTTTGTTTTACTTCCTTCTGCTCCTCACTCCCTTTCTTTAAGCTCTTCTATCCTGTTCATCTGGGAAACGGAACAGAAAAGGTACTGATAAATTCAAAGATTACATATTCTGTTGTTGTGAAAAGAACATGGATGTGGAGCCAGAGGTCCTGGGTTAAAATCCAATCTCACTTTGCCTCTTTGATGTTATCATCTGTAAATGACAAGATGCTATCTAAGGTCCATTCAATAGTAAATATTTGGATCCTATAAATGATCTTTAAATGTTAAAAATTGCTAGCTAAGAGATCTTTCAACTAGAAGATACTTAAATAAGCCCTGAAAGTGGAATAAAAAGTTTGGGGGAGAGGTGAGAAGGAGGATGTTCTTAAGTGAATATTTAAATGAGGCAGAAATTAAAAATGCAAAAGTGAGGTGTCTGTTTTAGATTATGGATGATGACCCAGAAAAACTTTAAAAGTATTGACCCTTTATATAATGTTATAACAAAACTATTAAATTTTATGATTCCCCAAATTAGGTTTGATCTTGGAGTAATATTAGTAGCCATCATTAATTCTAATGTTCTATTCAGTTGAGTGAAAGTAATCTTGATTTGACAATAATGTCTATTGAAAAGTCTGAGTCCTAATATAGTTTGTATTTGTGTTTATTTTATCTACGAAGATCTTCTTTTTTCCTGGATGCCTTTTAGTCTATTTCTTTAGCCTTGAGAGAACCTTGAATATGTTTGTTATATGAGATAAGACTACAGAAACAACTTCTAGTTTTCTCCAAGTGAGGAGACACATGGCTGTAGTTTTTTCACCTTGAAAATAACCATCAAAATGACCTGCTCAGCTGTGTCTTGTTGTTCCAGGGGGAGTAATAAATGAAACTGCTGGCCAGAGTTCTGTTAAAACAAATCTATGACTCTGGAGTAAAGAAATGAGGTGAATATGAGATTAGTTTGAACACAAACCTTTTCCCCCTCCCTAGGGAAAGGAGAATCCTCTGTTTCTACAAAGGTCAACCTTTCCCTGATTTGTAATGCCTTCCAAGAGAAGACGAATGAGTATTTTACTACAGTACTAAGAATAGAAGTAATTATCTGACCTTGTGAAGAAAAGTCCTATTTTCTGAATTATTTTTGTCTGTACTCTTCACATAACCATCTTTTACCCACATTGTAGGTAATTCTAGAACAAGGCTTACATCAAGTTCCTACCAAGTAATCCCAGCTTGTAACAAATATTCAACGAGGATCTTCTAGACAATAGGGCACTCCGTTTGATAGATATCTTATGCTATGTACAAAAGAAATTAAAGACATGCTTCTTATACTCTCAGGTCTTACAAATTAAGCATCCAAATATACACAAAGCAACCAGTTAAAGGCAACAGTAATGATAACTAGCATGTATATTGGATTTTTAGGCTTTCAAAGTGCTTTATAAATATTATCATAACAACTGTAAAAGGTAGGCATTATTATTCCCATTTTGCAGTTGAAGAAATTGAGACAGGCTTATGTGACTTGCTTAGGGTCACATGGCTAGTCAATGCCCAAGACTCTTGAAGCCTTCCAGACTCTAGGTAAAACACTATCCACTTAGTGGTCAGTAAAAAGAGCAGAGGGTACTTTTTTTTTTCCTTTTCATCACCAGGGAATTGCATAGATCTTGAAACATAGTAAACGTTTTATAAATGCTAGCAATTGAGTAATGTCTTACAATGAAAGGAGAACTTGAGCTAGGCCTGGAAAGACAGGTGGGGTTTGGACCAGTGGAGAAGGGAAGATTGAATAGAATTGATTACTCTAGGCAAAGTAGGGCATGTTTGGGGATTTTTCCAGGTTGCTTCTTCTGTGGGAGGATGCAGGTTAGGTACTAGACCTCTGAAGTTCAACCCACAAGCCAAGAGAGAGGCTAGTACGAAAAGAAAATATTTTATCACTGACCTCTTACGCACAGACACACACAGACATACACACACACACACCCCCTTAGGGATGGTTACCAAATAAGGCAGGATGATATTGTCCAGGAAGCTTGGCTTCTGCAGGAGCTCTTTCATAGCACACATATTTAGAGTTCTTTCTGGGAAGCTATCAGCAAACATGGAACAAGGGACTAGCACCAAGATAACTCAAAGCAGCGCCTGTGCCTAATTTGTTTTTATAGTTTTTTATAGCACCACCTCTTCTGCAGGGGTTGGGGGAGGAGGAAGGACTCTCTTAATTAGGCACAGCCGGGAAGGTAGCTTTGTCTCTTTGCCAGAAGGTCGGAAGTCATTTTACAAGTCAACCAATGCCTTCTGGCTATGCCTGACTTGGCATGGCAGCTAGCCTCTGCTGTCACATGAGGAACACCAAGAGCAAACACTAGATTTAGGATGTGCGTGATGAGTTCAGAGAGAAAATGTGTAAATCTATTTGTAGCAAACTAGAACAAGAATGCAGAACTAGGGCGGGGCCTTTTTAGAGTCCTGTGTGCCAGGCTGAAGAGCTGTATGCTTATCCTCTTGGCCATGGGAAAGGAGCAGAGGTAATTGAGTACAGGAGTGACATGATAAAATCTTACAGCTGCTGAAAAGAGCTGGATGAAATCACAATACACTACAAATGTGTTATCTACCTTTAACTGGACCCTCAAAGGTAGCAAAGCAATCCTTTTGTTCTTCCCTAAGCAGTTTTTGCTCCCATTCCTTTTAGAAGCTGTTCCAAATTTTATTTTATCCCATCTAATCTCCCACAATGCTCCTTTCCCCATGCTCTCAGTCGATGATCTACCTCATACTGTATTGAGAAAATTTCTTTGAGCATTTCTTCCCTTTCATCATTTCAAACCTCTCGACTTTCCCCTTTGCTACAGTCTTTGACAACGAGATGACTCTTCACCTTCCCGAGGACAATCTGTCTACGTGAGGGGTTACCCTTAATCCCAACTCTTCCTGTCTTTTCCAACAAATTGACTCTTAATCATCCTCCCCTTTCTCTAATCTTTAGTATTTGTCTCTCTACTAGTTCTTTCCTTGCTGCCTTTAAACATACCCAAGTTTCTGTCATCCTTAAAAGCTTTCCACTAGGCTCTAGTATCCGCCTAGGCTATTGTTCTTTATGTTTCCCTTTCTCAAACTCCTTGCTTCATCCTTTCCTCTCACTTCTCAAACTTCTCTAAAGCAGTCAATGATTTCTTTACTGCCAAATCTAATGACCTTTTCCTCAATCCAGAGAAGCACATTCTTTGTCCAGTACGGTACAGCATTAGTCACTGTTGACCATCTTGTGAATCAATCAACATGCATTTATTATGCACCTGCTTTGTGCTGGGGACTCAGGATACAATTACAAAGAATAAAACAATCTCTACTTGAGGACTTTTCATTCTAATGGACCAGACAAGTAGTAAATACAAGATGTATATAGCAAAAATATAAGGTGAATACACATACATATTATTAGTTAAATACAAGATAGTTTGGGGAGGGGGGAATCAGAAAAAATCCTTATGCAGAAATTGGTCCTTGAACAACAAATTAAAGGAAGACAGGGAAGTTATGAGGCAAAGGTAATAAGGGAGTGAATTCCAGCGATGTGAGACATCCCGTGAGATGGCACAGAGAAGAAAGATGGAAAGAACAGAGAGAAGGCCAATTTGGCTGAATTTAAGAGTAGGAGGAAGGATAATGTCAATGATGTTGGAAGAATGCATTGAGACCAGAAAATGGGACTTTAAAAGCTAAGCACAGGAGTTTATATTTTATCCTAGAACCTATATGAAACCAATGAAATTAATTGAGTTGTGAGTTTCACTGCTTAGGGTGAGTAGAGAGTAATCTGTGCTTAAGGAAAAGTACTTTGACCAAGTATAAGTACTTTGGTCCAAGTCCAGACCAATAGACTGGAGTAGTGAGAAACTTGAGGTCAGGATACAAATGTAGGGGGCTATTGCAATAATATAAATGAGACGCAACCAGGTCCTGACTTAAGATAGTTTCTGTGTGAGTAGATAGAAAGAGTCAAATGCAAGAGACTTTGCAGAAGTAAAAATTGAAAGAGTTGGAAATTGATTGGATATGTGCGGTGAGGGAGATGAGAGCTCCAGGATAATGCTGGAAGGATGGTGGTGACTTTGATAGAATAAGTTTGGAAAGATGGAAGGATACACCTGAATTCTCTCTTCTCCAAGTATTCATTACACTCCTCTCTCCTCTTATCCTATCTGTCTGACCAACTCAGTCTTTTTTGCTGGCTCATCATCTACATCGCATTCCTTAAGTACGAGTGTACCCAAAGCTTCTGTCCTGGGTCTTTTTCTTTCTACTTTTATTTGATTACCTCATCAATCCCATGAGTTTTATTATCATCTCTATATAGATGTGGCAATCACCTGTGTAGCTAGTCCCAGGGTCTTTCCTTAGCTCCTATTGCCTAGTCCCAGTCTTATATCTACTTATGGAGTCCTTCAAACTGGATGTCCCATAGACATCATAAACTCAACAAGTCATGAACAAAACTCACAATCTTATACCCCCACCCCAACATACCCCTCTTTCCTGTCTCTGTTAAGAGCACTGCCATTCTTTTTGTCTCATAGCTTCACAACTTTAGGATTATTCTTGGACTCCCCACTCTCCCTAATCCAACATATCCAATCAGCTGTCAAATATCATTTTCATTTATCTCTAACTCATCTTTCATGCCTTTCCATTCTCAGTATTTACTAAGCCACCATCTTTGCTAAGGCTCTCAAGAAGACTTTGTTCCTCTAGAACCTAAGTGACTAAAACTTTTTCCTCTGTAAACACATGGCCATGAAACTTGGTCAGACCTTTATTATTTGAACTTTTGTCACAACCTTCTAATGGTTTTAATATTTCAGTTGTTTCCTTTGTCCAATTCATCATTAAGGCAGGTGTCAAAGTGATTTCCCTAATATACAGGTCTAACCACATCACTCAGCTGATTCTAGTAGCTCCCAATTATTTCTCTTTAAATTTTAATATTCTATTTTTCAAATTACACAAATAAGCAATTTTTAACCATGGTGTGTATGTGGGGTTTTTGTTTGCTTGTTTGTTTGTTTTACAATTTTGAGCTGCCAATTCTTTCCTACCCTCACTTTCTTTCCCCTCATTGAGAAGGCAAGCAATTTGATAAAGGTTATATATGTGTTATCATGCAGAATATATTTCCATATTCATGTTGTGAAAGAAAACCAACCCCCCAAAAAAGAAAAATAAAGGATTTTTTAAATGAGTACACTTTGATCTGCATTCATAATCCATCAATTCTTTCTCTGGAGACAGATAACATTTTTTTAACATAGGTCCATCAGAATTGTCTTAGATCTTTGTATTACTGAGAATAGCTAAATCATTCACAGCTGATCGTCGTACAATATTGTTGTTACTGTGTACAATGTTTTCAAAGTTCTATTCACTTTACTTTGCATCATTTCATCTAACTCTTTCCAGGTTTTTCTGAAAGCATCCTGCTCTTAATTTCCTGAAGCATCAGAATCATATACTACAACTTGTTCAGCCATTCCCTGATTAATGGACATCCCCTCAATTTCCAATTCTTTGTCAACCACCAAAAAAAGCTGTTATCAATATTTTTGTACATATAGGTCCTTTTCCTTTTTATTTTAATATCTTTGGGATACAGAATGCATAGTGGTTTTGCTGGGTGAAAGGCTTTTATAGGCTTTGGGGAACAGTTCCAAATTGCTCTACAGAATGGTTGAATCAGTTCATGATTCCATCAATTTTCCAATTTTCCCAAATCCCCACTAACATCTATCATTTTTCTTTTCTGTCATTTTGATCAACCTCATAAATGTGAGGTAGTACCTCAGAGTTGTTTTGATTTGCATTTCTCTAATAAATAGCAATTTAGAGCATTTTATATGACTATAAATAGTTTTGATTTCTTCATCTGAAAACTGCCTGTTCATATCCTTTGACCATTTGTCAATTGGAGAATGACTCATATTATTATAAATTTGATTCAGTTTTCTATATGTCTGAGAGATGAGGCCTTTATCAGGGAAACTTGCTGTAAAACTTCCTCCCACCCCCCATTTTCTGCTTTCCTTCTAATCTTGTCTGCATTGGTTTTTAAATTTGATGTAATAAAAATTATCCATTTTATAACCCATATAACCTATAACTCTCTATCTCTTGTTTGGTAATAAATTCTTCCTTTATCCATACATCTGACAGTATATTCTTCCACGATCCCTTACTTTGTTTATGATGTCACCCTTTATGTCTAAATCATGTATACATTTTGACCTTATCTTGGTATGTGGTTTGAGGTGCAACTGTTTTCCACTTTTCCCAGCAGTTTTTGTCAAAAAGTGAGTTCTTGTCCCCAAAGTCTGGGTCTTTGCATTTATCAAACACAAGATTAGTATGGTCACTTCCTACTGTATATTGTGTACCTAATCTATTCCACTGACACACCATTCTACATTTCTAAGCCAGTTCCAGATTGTTTTGATGACTACTACTTTGTAATACGGTTTGAGATCTGGTATGGCTAGGCTACCTTGCTTCACATTTTTTTTTATCAATTCCCTTGATATTCTTGACCTTTTGTTCTTCCATGTAAACTTTGTTATTTTTTTTTCTTGCTTTGCAAAATAATTTTTGGTAATTTAATTGATATGGCAATGAATAAGTATGTGAATTTAGGTAGAATTGTCTTTTTTATTAAATTGGCTCGGCCTACCCTTGAGCAATTAATATTTTTTCAGTTGTTTAGATCTGACTTCATTTGTGTGAAGAATGTTTTATGATTGTATTCATATAGTTCCTGGGTTTGATTTGGCGGGGAGACTCTGTAACGCCCTGCATAAGCAGATTCCCAAAAGAATGCTATTGTGAATAGCTTTTAAGGTTCAGGTTACACAATAATAGTGAACACTCTGTTTATTCCATTACAAATCAAGGTTCAGTACAATATTCACAATATAATATTCACAACAATACATCTTATCACAGAAAGTCACAATATGGTATTTATAACAGCTTAACATTAGAATGGCCATACAGTTTTCACTACAGTGGTCACAATATTTAGAAAAAGGAACAAAAGAATAATCATCTGGTTTCCCTAAGGGGGAAACCCTCCTCACTTAATCATTCAATCAATTCACAATATGTCAACCCATTAACTCAATCATTCAATCAATTCATAATACAATAATCAAACTTCTACTCATGGAGCAACCATTAACTTAATCAGTCACTAATTTAGATTCCCAATTACTAAATATCATTAAATGCTGGGAAAACCACACAACCCTCCACCCTTTGGTGTCCAGCAAACCTCAGTTTCCTCCAAGGGGAGACCTTTTCTTCATCTTGACCCTGGGTGGTCTCTCTGATTCCCTGGATCCCCTTCCATGGTCCCAGCTCCCTCCTGAATCTGCCAAACAGTCACCTGGATTCAGAAGCAGACAGCTGCCAGGTTCTTGTCCAGTCCTCAGGGCAATCCCTGGCACACACTGAAGTTCACAGGGTCTGTGAACCTGAAACCCTTCACCACTTCTCTTGCCTGGAACTCAAGGATCAGCCAGGCCACGAACAAACAAAGTCTTATCCCAGTCATGCTTCTTCAGTTCTCCAGCAGTTCAACTGGCCCTAAGACCCAGAAGGAATATTGGCCTTCTGGGTGGCCTTCACCAGATTCTGGTCTCAGGAAAATTTCCAATTCAGTTCTCAGTCAGCTTCCAGATGCTGGGAGAGAAACTCTCTCTCTGTCTCTCTCT
>CM053593.1:312935645-312983484 GCA_028646575.1 Pseudocheirus occidentalis | reverse complement strand
CTTTCCATGGCCATTTATTACATATAATTTTTATTGCATCATGATCTGAGAATGATGCATTTAATATTTCTGCCTTTCTGCACTGAATTGTGAGGTTTTTATGCTCTAGTACATGGTCTATTTTTGTGAATGTGCCACATACTGCTGAGAAGAAGGTATATTCCTTTCTATCCCCATTCAGTTTTCTCCAGAGATCTATCATGTCTAACCTCTCTAAAATTCTATTTGCCTCCTTAACTTCTTTCTTGTTTATTTTCAGGTTAGATTTATCAAGTTCAGAGAGGGGAAGATTGAGGTCCCCCACCAGTATCGTTCTGTTATCTATTTCCTCCTGTAGTTCCCTTGACTTTTCCTCTAAGAACTTGGATGCTATACCGCTTGCTGCGTATATGTTAAGTAATGATATTGCTTCATTCTCGATGGTGCCTTTTAGCAGGATGTAGTTTCCTTCCTTATCTCTTTTAATTAGATGTATTTTAGCTTTTGCTTTATCTGAGATAAGGATTGCTACCCCTGCTTTTTTACTTTAACTGAGGCATAATATATTCTACTTCATCCTTTTACCTTTACCCTGTGTGTATCCCCTTGTTTTAGATGTGTTTCTTGTAGACAGCATATTGTAGGATTGTGGTTTTTAATCCATTCTGCTATCAGCCTCTGTTTTATGTGAGAGTTCATCCTATTCACATTCACAGTTATGATTACTATCTGTGACTTTCCCAAGAAGATGAATTTTTAAAAGAGAGATATGGTCTTAAAAGAACAGTGTTAAAAAACATTAACCTCAGGGTGGGTAGGGGGTACAGTGAATAGAGAACCAGCCCTGGAATCAGGAGGACCTGAGTTCAAATTCAGCCTCAGACACTTAACACAAAAACTGGCCCTGTGACCTTGGGCAAGGCACTTAACCCCAATTTCCCTGTATTCTCCCCTCCCAAAAAAAAAAAAGGCAAAAAACCCAGAACAAAACATTAAGCTCAGACTGAGTTGAGCATTGTGATGAATCCTAAAAGGGACACAAAGGGCTTTTTTAGGTATACTGGTTAAATACCTGTACCGTAAAGTATAATATTTGCCTCACTTATTTTTTTCCCCTCTTCAACAGATCAAAATCATCTGCTTTCATTGCGGTCAATGGCTCTCTGTCTACAACTTTTCAATCCTCAAATGTATTGTTATAAACAAGAGGATTATTATCAAACTCTAGCTTTGGTAAAATAAAATTGAAAACTGTGGTGATTATGATAATATTAAAAACATCACTGAATATTTAGGGATTATGGCCCTTCATTTCAAAGAGAATAGAAGACTTGTATATTAATGTAAAACTTCACGTAACTTTCAAAGTTATGTGCCAGCATTGATTGCCAGGTAATAGAATAAGCAAGCTGACCTAAAATCACTACCGCATAGTAAATAAATGATCCAATTTTCTTTAAATAGATTTTATTTTAAGAGAACACGTAAAAATGTGAGGCAATCAGAATGAGCCATAAATTGTTAATAGGACCTGCCTTTCAAACTTCAAAGTAAATTGTATACAATACACCAACCAGCTTAGACTAATAGACTAGAGACAATGAATACCAAGACAGTAGGGTCAATAAATTTGTAGTGGTCCCAATGAGCCTAGGGTTTGATCCTAAGGGCCATTTTAGCTTCCTACAGAGCAAAAGTCTTCTGTAGCCAAATACTATTGAGCTCATCCATCAGTATATATCTAAGAAAGCCACTGGAAATGGACAATAAATTAGATCCAGCATTAAACAGGAGGAGAGTGGATTGAATTGTCTTTGGAAAACTTCAAAGTTCTTTTAATCACTTCACGCTTTGCCTGGAAACAAAAGCCCACATTATTAATAACTATATCCTTCCAGTAATGTGTCATTTTCTGGTTAAGTTAGCCCAGAAATATCAAGCTGAATCTCCAGTCTGGGAATCAAGAGGCTTGAGATTGACCCTATCCTCCATCTAGCTCTCTACCCCCAACATGGATACTCCACAATCCATATCCTCTTTTTTTTTATTGTCTTCTATGCATTTTAATGATCATTTCTTTCATTTTTCAATATTTATCTTCCTTCTTATTATATTTTCTATCACCATTACTGTATATTATGACAATACTATACTGATTGTGCAAGTCTATTACATGGGAAGATTAAAAGTTTTAAGAGTGGCTTAAATTTATTAAAAAATAATACAATATGTTATATACATCTTTAAAAGTGCAACTTTATGAATCCTGGTTTGGTTACGCCATTCCTCATTGTTTGTTATGTCTAGTTGGGAGTAATCTCCAAGAGAAAATACATTCTTTTCTATATATGAAGATTTATATGTTTATATGTCTAGTTCAATGCCATGAATAATGGATGTTCAGTAAATATTAGTGGTTGTTGAAACTGTTATCTTCTCTACTGACTTGTGTGAATTGGGTAAATCACTTTGTTTTTCAGTTTTCTTCCTATGTATGAGATAAAGGAAATAGTTTCCATTGACAGAAATGTTCAGTTTACTCAAATAGTACTGTAAGCAACTTTCTCTTTCCCCTCATCTCCCTTTCTCCCCATTGAGAAGAAAAAAATAGATGTGAAGAGTATGTTGCAAATTTATCTTTTCATATTTTTATCTTGAAGATGTTAGTAGTATTCAAAGAGATTCACTATTAGTTCAAGTATGACTAACTGGAGAGGTTATAAAGGCAAAAACATTTATTTTGTTCTTTGGCTTAGCATTAAGTATATCAGCACTGTTAAGAAAGTTAATATGTGAATATATTTATTAATGAATATTTAAAGAATTTGTGGGATTTTATTTTATTCAGTGTTTGGCATTTGTAGGACATACTGTCACTTAAAACTTACTACTCTGTGATTTTTTTTTAAACCCAGAACCAGACAAATTTGAATGTTATTTGTGCTTGTTCCTCTGTGGTTTTGTTTTTATTGTGTATTTTTATCACCCCCATTAAGGTGCACTTGAATGTATTTTGCTTTGGCTTTGCTTCTGTTGGGAGGGGGCCTCCTGTAGGGGAAAGAACACTGGAAAGGAAAGAAGAAAACAAGGTTCTAGGTCAGGGGTGGGGAACCTGTGGCCTTCAGGTCACATGTGCAGGCCACCCTTGCTGTAGGTCTAGCTGTGCTGCCAACTTCCTGCATGACTTGAAGCCAGTTACCTCACCTCAGCTTCCTATGTGTAACCTGAGGGAGTGGATTAGATGATATCTAAAGTCTAACATTATGTAACATGGACTTTGTGTCACAGCCTCCCACTTTAAAAAGATGTGATTGTCAATTAAGGAATAGTTTAATTGAATACACATTTGTTAAGTGGCTATTATGAAGAAGGCACTAGGAATATAAAGATGAAAAATGACAGTTTTGTCCTCAAGGGGCTTACAAATTACCATGTAATGAGCTATGTTGGGCACTGAGGGTGGGGGATCCAAAAATGAATATGACTTTTCCCCTAATCTCAAGGAGTTTACAATCTATCAGAAAAGATTTTGTCTTACTTTTCTCTTTATATCCCCAGCATTTACCATGGTGCTTTGTACATAGTAAGCACTTAAGAAATGCTTTTTTCATTCATTCAAATGTAATAAAAGGCAGAATGAGATAAGAGCAGTAGGCGAGCTACCAAGTACTTTAGGAGTACATAAGAGGAGGTGTGTGTATGTGTGTGTGTGTGTGTGTGTGTGTGTGTGTGTGTGTGTGTGATAGAGAGAGAGAGAGAGAGAGAACAAATTTCTTTAGTTTTAGGAAATAATAAAAATACTAATAACTTAGGGTTAACAGCCCAGGCTTTGCTTCTGGAGACCTCCAGTGAACCCACTATCAATAAAGTAAATTCATTTATTAAGAGGGTTTTTTTCTTTCATAAAGCCTAAAACAGCTTTTCTCTGCTGTTCTACCCTCTGGAGGCCAAGCAAAACAAGTTTACTCTATCTTTTATGTGGTAGCCCTTTAAATATCTGAAGGTGGTTAATTATGCCCCCTTTAAAATATTTCTTTTCCAAGCTCCTTTATTAACCAATGCTTGTATGACATGTTCTCCGTATTTTTCATCATTCTAAGTGACCTCTTATGAACGCTCTATAGCTTATCAACATCTTTGCTAAAATGACACCCCAAAAACTCAATACTTCAGATGGGGTCTGACCAGGGAAGATTATAGCAGAAGTAATTACCTCCCAGTTGTTGTTGTTTATCCTTTATTCTCAGAGAGGACCATGACATCAGGGAGGTGATGCTATGACATGCAAGTGAATTGGATTTAAGTGAGGGAGGGCTGGGCATAGTCACTAGTCTTACTTTCTTCTCTAGAGCCATCTGGGTCCAGTGGCAATATATAGATCCGGATGACTGGAGATGGCCCTGGATGCAGTCAGGACTTGGTCTTTTTTAAGCTAAGGTCTTTAATAGGTCTCAGTTTGACTGATGCAATGCCCATTCGGTGATTAAGGCTAGGTAAGAAATAAGGCAGAGAATGGACTCTTACTTAGTTGTGGAGGAGGGGAGAGAAAATCAGTCTGGGAGAGGAAGAACCTCAGGGTTTCTGGCAAAAACAGGAAGAATTACAAAAGGAAGGAAGGAAGGAAGGAAGGAAGTAATGGAGGAAGGGAGGAAGGGAGGAATGGAGGAAGGGAGGAAGGAAGGGAGGGAGGAATGGAGGAAGGGAGGAAGGGAGGAAGGAAGGGAGGGAGCTATGTTGCCCAACTGACCAGTTGCAGTTGGGTCCCCAGTAGGGCAGCTCTTACTACTACTCCTCAGAGAGGTTGTTGTTTGCCTTCCTTCTTGAAGAGACACTTATTCTTCCAGATTCATCTAGCAATCGTATTATCCACTTAGAGCTGGAAGGGGTCTTAAAGAACAGCTACTACAACTTCTTCATTTTACAGATGAGGAAATTAAGACCTAGAGAGATTAAGTGTTTGGCTTAATGTTAGTAGTAAGTAGAACTACAAGACCAACCTAAATTCTCTGCTGGCAAATCCAGTACTCCTACTTCTACCTCAACCCATGTAGGGACAGAGAGTAAAGAGTAATTGAATATTGATCAGATACAATGGCAGAGATGGAAACAGAGGAAGTATACTCCAATTTAAATTGAACTAAACTCTTTCCTAGTATTGTCCTAATTTCTTGGCTTCTAATTGATTAGGTAGGACTCTGAGGGGTTTTTTTTTGGGGGGGAGGGTACTCTGGAAACAGAATTCTAGGTCTGTCTTATTCATGTTGTACTTCTAGAGCTTGACATGAATATAAAGGGCTAGGTATAGACTGGACATTGCTATTCTGAGGAACCACAGGGAAATTATCTTTCCTATGGGACAATTATCTATCTCTGGGTAGAACAATAGAAAGCACCTGCTCAACCTGCCATATCCTATTATATATTAGTCATTCCCAACTCTAGATTATCATCATTTGTCTTTCTCTCTTCTTAATCAAGTATGAAAGACTATGGAATGTTTAGGCTTTGCCCAGGTTGGGGAAAACCTTTACAAGGTAACATATCTATGGCCAGGGACTATAAAAAAAATAATAAATAAAGGGGTGGCTAGACGGTGCAGTGAACAGAGCACCAGCCCTGGAGTCAGGAGGACCTGAGCTCAAATCTAGCCTCAAACACAAAAAACTGTCCGTGTGACCTTGGGCAAGTCATTTAACCCCAATTGCCCTACCTTCCCCCTCCCCAAAAGCAAAAAAACAAAACAAAAAATAAAAATGTTTTGCTTAAACAAGAATTTACAGAGTTAATGAATCAAGTTTTCAATAGTATTGTTGCTTCCTTTTGTATATTATCAAGGAAAAATTTGACAAAAGCCAAAAAGCTACCATTTTACAATAAACAGCAAGTTGAACCTTAAGTTGAGAGATCTGTGTTCTAGCAGGTGCTGATGAGACCTTACAAACCCAGGGATGAATCTTAGGAGACTGTGGATCCTAGCTCTCATCTTTGAATTTCAGATATGTGGTTCAACAGACATTTCTGGAGAGCCTGAAGTTGAAGCAGAAGTTGCAAATCACTGTGATTATTAGTGTAAGGCATCATGCAGAAGAATAAGCTGTGTTCTATGCAACTCAGTGAAGCCCTTTTGAGTTAAAACCAAAAAAGAATTTCATAGAGACACTTTCATGTGAAATGGAATCTGCTCATTTCTTTGTCAGAACAATGACAAAGACCATGAAGAGCATGGGTTTGAGTTCTGCAAACATACCAATCTTCTGTATAGGACACGGCTTTATAAATGCTTATTTGAATTGAGTTTTAGATCTGCTTAAATAATGAATTCAGTTTAGATACTTAGTTATTTGAGGTCTCAGTTTCTATCTATAAAATGGATTGGATTAGATGACCTTTAAAGTTCTATATAGTTCTACATGCTATTGTCGGATCTGTATTTTGGGTTAATTTCCCAAAATTTGCCCTCCAGAGGTAGATACAAATGTTACAGGTTTTCTAGGATACCCTCTGGCACCAAACTACTACTACAACTCATGAGCCCCTACTGGTGTGATTGCTTGTTAACAGTCACATTTTGCTCTAAGTAATACAATTTGTTCTTAGCAAAGACATTTATTAAGATAGCATAGTAAAAACAGCTGCTATAGAATAGTGTTACCTTAAATAATAATAACAACAATAATGATGATAACTTAACACTTATACAATGCATACTATGTGCCAGGCACTGTGCTAAGCACTTTATGATTATTATCTTATTTAATCCCCAACAACAATCCTAGAAGGTATTGTTATTATTATCCCCTTTTTACAGAAGAGGAAACTGAGACAAATAGAAGTGAAGTTACATTACACTTAAGTGTAATGCCATGTACAAGCAGCTTTCCGGAAAAATACTACTGTGAACAGCTTTTAAGGTTCCGATTGCTTAGTGAACACTCTATTCAGTAACCAAAGCGAAACATTCACAGAAAATGAAGGTATAGCATTCACAATATTACAAATATTACCATATTACAATATCACAAAATTACAGTATTATCACAGAAAATCACAATAATCTATTCACAACAGCTTATCATTAAAATGTCCACATAGTTTCCACCATAGTGGCCACAAAGTTCTGAACAAAGAACAATCCTCCAGTACCTAAATCATTCAGTCATCCTTCAGGAGGCTTACTTGTAAAGGGACCAAGTAAAGAAGGCGTCCTTGGCCGGGCAGGGCAAACGGGCACGACTGCAGTACTGCCCATTGCCCTGAAGGGATCACCACCTCCGGGCTACCAGGCTCGCGAAGGAGCGGAGTCTACCTCCTGACAGTCAGCGCGGAACACTCTAGCCCGCCCGCACAGACATCTATGATTTCCTAACCTCCCCCACCCTTTCACGCTACCCCCTCCCCCCCTTCTTCCATCCTCCTTCCCAGCCTTTCCGTGGTGGCGGCTGTCCGGCCGCCAAGGGGCGCGCTTGCCGCTGCTGCCGCGACCTGCGCTGCCAGATCGCGTCCGCCATATTGGCTACCGCAGCTGCCGCCGCCAGCGCTGCCACCACCTCCACGGCCGCCGCTGCCTTTGCCTCTTCCTCCTCCTCTACAGCCACCGCCGCCGCCGCCCTTTGCTGATTCCTGTGTTCCGAGCGGTGGAGAAGAGAAGCGGGAGCCGGTCGGAGAAGGAGGAGGAGGTGGAAGGGGGTGGAGTGTGTGGGGAGAAGGAGGGAGCAGAGGGTGGAGAAGAGAGGCCGAGCGCGGGGCGGAGAAGAGCAGGAGCCGCGGCTGCTCGGCCCCTCCCCCGCCCGCCCCGGCTGCGCTTCTGTTCCTTAACTCGGAGCTCTGCTCGTCCCAGCGGCCATGCCGAGGCCTCGCCGTCCCTGAGGGAGCCCGCCCCCTTTCCCCCCTTCCCCTCGATACCCACCCCGGCCCGCAGCACCTTCGACCGCTCCCCGGCTCCCCTAGGCCGCCCCTGGCCCAGTCCCCTCTCTCTAGGCCGCCGCCGCCGCCTCTTCCGCCACCGGGCGCTGGGGCCTTCGCACCGACAACATGGAGGCCGTGAAAACCTTCAACAGCGAAGTACGTATGGCAGGCCGGACCCCAGTCTTCACCCTTACCCCGCGGGAAAGGGCAGCGGGTGGGGACCTGGGCGGTCGGGGTACGGAGAAGAGGGGGATGCCCGGGCTGCCCCTCCCCCTCAGCCCTCGGTGGGAGGAGGGACGCCTGGGGCAAGGGCCGGGGATGTGGCTGGGGGGCTGAAAGGAGGGGAGTTAGAGGCTTTGGTGGGTCCACTTAAATGTCCTTAGGTTTGAAGTGGAGACCAAAGCACCCGGCGCCCCCTAAAACCGACGGGGTTCGATTCTAGTAGTTAATTCTTCATCCCCAATTCCCATTCTCTCCTCCCCCTCTTAATTCCCCCCCCCCTTCTCTAGGACCAGGCTCAGGGCCCCAGAGACTGTGGTGGCTCGAATCAGATAAAGGGACGGACTTTTGAGGGGGGGTTACATTAAGGGGCTAGAGAATGTATTACAGGGGTGGTGATCAGTTGTGATCCTATTATACGTTGTGTTTATTCCTGGGATGCTGTTGACTAGGTAACGTACCACCCAGAGAACCAGCCATAGGGGATGGAAGATAAGGAGAGGTTATTCTGTAATTCCTTCCGTCTGTCTCTTCCTTTTCTGCCCCCCTACCCCCAACACACACCACGAAATAATACGGAAATGGTGAGAGAGGCCTGTGTATCATTGTGCCTCCTAAGGAGGAGGATGCTGAGGTAGAGAGCAGAAGCATCTCACAGGGGTATCTCAGAGAGAATGATACCTAAAGGTTATGTGACTGTACTGAGTGGGCCCACTTGGATTGTGTTATTTTCATTATCTATTTCACTGACTGCTCATCTGAAGAAAGACTTAGTTAGATTGTGGAAAAAGAGTTATTTTCTGTTATAATTAAAATTGAAAAAAATTAAAAATAAGTGCTTTGCTCAAGCATATTAGGAAATGGACTAGTTCAGACAAATAAGTACATAACTTAGGATACGTTTGCTTACATATATGCACATGAAAACCAAGTGCTTTATCAGATTTGTGTATTTAAAGAAAATTGCACCCTGTCCACTTTTAGTTTCCTAGTTTGACATTTATTTTGCAAGGGGTTTACTATTACTACATGTAACTTTAGCAGTTATTTTACCAGAGTAAGGCAAACATTTCCCATAATATTAATGCTGATTTATATGTCTGCTTTTATGACTATTTTAAGTGAGAAGGAATTTAAAATTCCCATAACAGCTTTAGTTTCATTTCTTGTTTGCACTTTTAAAAAATTTCCCACATAGTACTGGGAAAATGTGCTTTTTGTCCATTTAGGAAAATAGGTCAAAATAAACTTGGGCAACTCTTTATAGAAAGTCTTTCCATAGTAGGACAAAGTGTAGTGGGATTATTTGGGGGGAAAAACTCTTAATAAATTACATTTTTTTCACATCAACAAGTATTAATTATTTACTATGCACAGGGTACCCAATTACGAATTGACAAGTTTGACAGAATTTATATTCACTGATTAGAGGAATTGAAAAGGCAGAAGACTTTCAAAATTTTTTCCCAAATTCATGACTATATATTGTGAACTCTACATTTAGAAGATTATAGTTGACACTAGGTAGTTATAAAAAGCTTTGAAAGCAAAGATTGAAAAGTACTTAACAGATACTATATATTACTAATATTTATTAATATTTTAACATACCTTGTGGAAACAGTAATTTTAAACAGTTTTTCATTAGTGTTTAGAACATGAAATATTACTTTAAGAATGGGGAAAAAAATCTTAATGAAACTCTTTAACTTATTTTCACCTAGATATGATAAAACAACATACTCTTACATGTGTGAGGATTGCCAATTTGTGCCCCTCAACATTTAAGTGACAGTTATACAGGTTGTGGGTTTCTTTACATAATAAATTTTACCAAATGGTTTGTACAGTTATATAAAGATATCATATTTTCAGTATAGCAGTAAAATAGCAACAAGACATTTGATGTCTATAAAAGCACTTTTCTTTCAAGGAGTTCAAATCATCTCATATAATCCATGTGTAGTTATTTTGTAACAAAATATTTTAGTTTTTGCTTTCCATTTGAAAATGAGATAAAATTGAATCTGGCTGAATTTTAAAATTAAGAATAAAAATTGATCAGGCTCCAGAGATGAGGAAGTATATTATAAATCTGAACAATATTTATCTTGTAGAAAACTATAGGTGCTGCTGTTATTTGAATTTGAATACAATTTTCTATGAACTTTTCTTGACACGTTTCATTGTAAAATAAAATTTGTCACATTCAGTGAATTTTTAAAAGCATGTCAGGTAGTGATAATTATCCAATAATTAACATTTTCTTTTATTTTAAAAAAAATTGTACATGAAAAAATGTCACTTTGGAAGACATTTATTTATTGGTAGTTTTCTTTTAAACTGAGACCTTAAGAAGTTTTCTTAAATGTACTAAATTTTATGGCCTTGGTGAAAAAAATGTAGTTGAGGGCAGTGTTAAGGTACAAAAACATAGGGGTCAGAATTTTATCTCCAACTGTTGACTGGCATATAACTTTGATACTTATTTTAAACCTATAGTCTTATAGATGAAATAAAGTGAAAGTTAAAAATAGAAAATGGCTGCATTGCTTCCCAACTTTCTCAGTGGCTGACAGACTACAAGCACTCTTTCTTTTGGAATAAGGAGAGTAAACTACTGATAACCCAGCTGATGATAGGATATTCATTCTTATTTTGAGTGGTTAAACTCCTTTCTTTATTCTAAATTTAAATGAGATTGAGGCCCAACATCTAATTGATTATTGCCATAGCTAGCTTTGAGCTAAATTAAAAATTCTAATTATTACTTCCCATCTTGTAAAAGGACAGTCTCCCTAATCTTCACTCCCAAGTTGCCATGAGGTAGGGTCAAAATGCTTTAGGTAAGTCTGGGCAAAATGATTTCTGTAATCCACCATCCTACTGGGCCACTGTAAGAGTTGCTGGTGGGGGGAAAGGGGGAAGGGAGTGTATGTGAGTTTGAGAGAGAGAGAGGTGTTATTGTTGCAGTGGGATAAGGAAATCATCTAGGAGCCAGGCTTTTGTTAAAAGGTATTTCCCATATAAGACCACTTAAATTTACGGATTCTGAAGACCCTCCTTGATTATTGATGATATAATGTGGCTTTATATGCATATATACATGTATGTATACACACATATGCATGCCCATCATGTTTGTGTATACATACCTATATATACACATGTGTGTATATATAGTATATACCTACACACCATATGGTAGTACTAACTAGGTGTAAAAGAAAAAGTCATGATGCTTTCATTTCTTAATCTTGTGGGAGAACACTTGTATGCGGGGAAACAACTTTGGCTATTTAAAGTATTATACATTTTTTTTAAATGTAAAATGAAATAATAGTAATTCAATGAGTTTGGTAGGCTTAGTCAGGGCCTTGGCTTCCTCAAATATTAGAGCCTTAAGCTAACTAGTTGTTGAGTTTTTGTTCCCAGGAGGATTTCTAAGATAGCATGCGCTCAATTTCATCTAGTTATGTATCTTTTGCTGTTTTTATTGGTCCCTCATTTCCCACATTGCTTTGAGTACACTGAGTTGTATTGTCTTGGTTGAGGTGTAAGATGTCTGGGTTTCCACAAGATAGGAAACATTTTTAGAAGAATCTGGAAGTTGGCTTTATATTTGCATTTATTTTAATCAGAAAGTCAAAATCTAATGATCTGCCAGACTCTTTGGATCCCCTGAGCTTCAGGATTCTCTCTTTTAGGACCTTTAAGTTAGCAAGACAACTTAATAGCATGGTTACTTCTAGGGCTAAGAACTCCAGAACCAGCATGCCATATGATATTTCCATTGCACTTCCCACTGTCCTGCTGTCTGTATATTCACAGCTATCCCCAAAGTATAACCTGTCTCCAGTTCCATAAACAGAGTCTGCACTG
This sequence comes from Pseudocheirus occidentalis, assembly GCA_028646575.1. Classification (NCBI taxonomy): domain Eukaryota; kingdom Metazoa; phylum Chordata; class Mammalia; order Diprotodontia; family Pseudocheiridae; genus Pseudocheirus; species Pseudocheirus occidentalis. The sequence goes on along the minus strand of CM053593.1, from coordinate 312,971,499 downwards.
TGACTTTAATTTGGGTATTTTTCTAGGGCTCCACAGCATCTACATCTGGCTTTGGGGGGCGGTCATAGATATGAAATGAATTGATAAGGAAAAAATGGGCAACAACAATGAACTTACCTGCAAGAGAACATGAAATTTATGTACAGTTTCTGCATTAAAATGGCATATATAAAGAAAATTCAGAGAAGTACTGAAATTTTGAAATTACATTTCATTTTTTTCTTAATTTCATGGTACTTTATGAATCTACAGAATATTTACCACCTTTTTTTCTTGTCTTGTTTATTAAAATGGTATGGGAAAGGAATGATTCCAGTGTATGGATTTTCTTATTTGCTGAAGGTTAAACAGAAACTCCTTTTTTAAAAAAAATGTTCTACATTGTAATGTAGTTTAAGAAGAATTATGTTTGGGGTCAGGAAGCCATAGTTCAATCTTAGCTCTGTAACTTAAGTCACAGCATCTCTTTGGGCCTCAGTTTCCTCATCTGCAAAATGAGAAATTAAATTAGACACTGTTCCTTCTAATAATAAAACTGATTTGGAAATATTTTTTATTATTTCTTTGATTGTGAATATTTCTGATTTTTATTGAACAATATAGTAGATGAAGAAAGGTATAGGATATTGAAACTGAAAGTTAAAAAAATTCCTGATGTTAGATAGGAAAGAGTTCCTAAGGTTAGATAGTAATTTTCCTTTTCTGAAATTAGAATATATAAATTCCATTTCATCAATTGTTCCACAAAACAGGATTTTATTCCAGATTCTTTTTTTGGTTAGAACTTTTTCCTTGGTTGTTTTTCCCCCCAGCATAAAATTTATGTAGAATAAAAACTTTTTTTTAATAATGTTCTATCAACCAGAAATACTTTATCAATTCTGCCACTGTATGTCCATTTACAATAAAATAATGTTAGATAAAGATCCAGAAGTATTGTAGGATTCTTAAATGCCACCGTAATCATGAAAGAAAGATTAAATTGTGTTCAGTTTAATTCATATTAAGTGTATTTTACTGCATACTAAAATCCTGAAAAATGGTAATTCAGATATGGCATACGGTAATTTCTTAGCAGAATATTTGATTTATTATGCCATTCACTAATAATTCCACATCAGTCCAATTTTAGTTTCTTTGTGGGGGGTACAGTTTAAGGGGAAGACCTCTTATATTGATTGAGAATGAGTGATATTGCTCTTGACAACTTTAGATTTCTCTTTATAGAGCCAGTTTTACTGCCATTGGGTTTATTTCTAGCTCATATGGCTATAGCCTTGAACTTTGGCTGAGCCCCCTGAACTCCTAGGTGAGGTCATTTTGTAGGTTTATTTTCTCAACATCTCTCTCTGCTCCTCTCTCTCAGGATTGTGCCTCTACTCCTGCTTGTACAGACTGCTTTTTCCAGCAGCATGGACACGAGAAGCATAGTAAGACCAATGCAACCCACATAAGGCAGACCATATGGAAAATGTTGGGTTTAGAACTAGTAGTAAGATGGTACTTTACTTATATGGGCCATAGTTGGGTAATGGAAGACTAACTTTTATCTCTTGAATATAACAAGTTGAGGGGAGGATATTCAGGAAATATGTTGTGTAATTTCTTTTTCTAAAATGGGCTAAGTACAGGAAGAATATTACTACTTAATAGTGATATTTGAATACTTGCAAATACTTGTTCTATCTGCTTGCATTCTGTTCCATAACATAGCTTTATTGTTTATTTAGTTGTTTGGTATTCTGTATTAATATCTTAACTTTTGTGAAAATATGCAAAGATGTCATATAGTTCATTTCAGTATTACATTTATTATTCAGTATTACATTTATCCAGTACTGGTAGAACTTTAAAAATCCAGTGAAGAGATGGCGAAATGTTTATAAATCCTAAAATCGCCCCTTTTCTGTTTTCTTTAAAGAGTTGTTTGGAGTATTGATTTTTTTTAATTACAGAAAAACAGATTGTGGCAGAAGTATTATAATGAGCATGCTTATGAGAAAAATAGCAATAAACTAGTTTTCACATAGGAAGCAATTCAATTAAAATTTTTATTGATGGCAAACTGTTGTGATTACATTTGTTATTTCTGTTGTTGACTTTGTTTTTGATCATTCTGATTTTTTTAAATTTTGCCTGGGAATGATCATAGTATTTCTGTGGCAGTATTACTATATAATTTTAAATTAGGAAATTAATTTGGTGTGTCATTTGAAAACATGGAATTTATAGAATTTTAAAGAGTTTTCAGGTTCACACATACCAAATTCATTTTTTACTTTACTAATCCTTAATTTTAACGTTTGGTTGAAAGGGGAGGTCATAATACTATTTGAATTTGGGTTCTAGGATTGTATGGAGTTAATAAGTATTCCAGAGCCAGTGTGATTGTCAAGCAAGAACTCTAATATAGGTTAGGAGATATTTCATTGCTTGGTGCTGGTGGCATTATTTCTGCTCTCCTGTGTTGGTATAAATCTCTGCCTCAGGGTCTCTATATTAACAATTAACAATAACTCCCTATATTACTACCTCATGTCTGCTTTAGGGACTGGGTAGATGATGCTAGACAGCAAATGTGAGTGTGGAGACACTATTTTGCTTTAAGACAGAAGTCAGTGAAAAAGGGCAAAGTATATAGAATTATACTTTATAGCTATCTTGTACATTAAGGGATGGCTATACTTGATATTTCTAAAGTCTCACATTCATATAAAATTATTACTTCAGGATATATTTTGTATTTATGAATGATGAGAGTGCTATTTCCAATTAATAGTGAAATGAAGGTCAAATGAAATAACATGTAACACTTCACAGACCTTAAAATCCTATGTAAATGCTAAATATTGTCGATAAATAAGGGCAGTTCTTTATCCAGGTGTTAAGGAGGGCTTCAAATTTAGGAGTTTGGAATAATGAAATAGTAGGTTAATTTTTAGTGTGGTTCAAAGCTTGTTTTAGTTTCTCCAAGTATATCAAGGAATTAGGGCAGCATACTGACCTTTAAAAGAGATAACATGGGGGTGGCTAGGTGGCGCCGTGAATAGAGCACCGGCCCTGGAGTCAGGAGGACCTGAGTTCAAATTCGGCCTCAGACACTTAACACAAAACCTAGCCATGTGACCTTGGCCAAGTCACTTAACCCCAATTGCCCTCCCAAAAAGCCAAAAAAAAAAAAAAAAAGAGAGACAACATGGCATAGTGGATAGAAGGTTGGTGTTGGAGTAAGGAAGATAGGATTCAAGTTTTCTTTAGACATTTGCAGTTTGGCCTTGGGCTAGTTATTTCTCTGTGCTTCAGGTACTTAAAGTTGTGGGTGTGTCACCCATCTGCTTTGGGGAGGAAGTTTTTACACTGAGAGTTTCCCCACACAGATGAAATCATAGGTACAGGACTGGTTAAAAACAAATGTTGAAAATACTGGTTTTATTATATTTGAGATGAAACTTTGTACCTGATTTTTTAACTGTAGTTTGAATGAGAAGGCTGAAATTTTGGGGTTGTATTATCTATGTCTACTATTATCTCTATATATTACGATACCATGGTATCAATGTAATACTTAATTGAATGATCCCAGTGTTTCAAAATATATTCAGCTCTTAATCAGTTGCTTACTTATTGAAATGATGTTTGATGTGACACTATCAGTATGAACTCCAGAGTGTCTTAAAATGTTAACAGTCTGGGTGGCTAGGTGGTACAGTGAATTGAGTACCACATTGAAGGCAGGAGGACTTAAGTTCACATCTGGCCTCAGACACTTATTAGCCATGTGACCTTGGGCAAGTCACTTAACCCCAATTGCCCTGCCCTCCCTCTTCCAAAAAAGCAAAAAAAAAAAAATGTTAACAGTTCCTTTGATTTCATTGTGCTCTTATTTAATCTGACCTTATTGACTATAATAAGCCATTTATATTATTATTATCAGTGGTTATGTTGGTTCAATGATCAGGACCACTATATAAGTCATAATAATAAGCATAACAATGGTAGTAAGTTATTTTTCATTCTTGTTTTGACAAATGTAAAATTTGTTCATTTATAAAATGCTTGACTATGACAAATACCTTCAGTCTTTAAGTATCTTATTTTTTTCCAGCCGTTTAAAAAGTATCTTTCATGTTGGCTGATTCACTATGTAAAACAAAACACCTTACATTTGTGTGATGCTTTGTATTAAAAAAAGGTTTTTTTTAATATATTTGATGTAATCTTCACAATAATCCTCTTATAGATGAGAACAGGGCAACTAGATGGTACAGTGGATAGAGTACCGGGGTCTGGTATCAGGAAGACTTATCTGAGTTCAAATCAGACGTCATACTCTAGCTATGTAAATCCTGGACAACTCACTTAACTCTGTTCACCTCAGTTTCCTCATCTGTAAAATGAATTGGAGAAGGAAATGGCAAACTACTCCAGTATCTTTGTCAAGAATACCGCAAATGGAATCATGAAGGGTCAGACATGATTGAAAACAACTGAAGTGATGAGAATATTAAGACATGGAGTGACTTATCTATTTGTATATCTTACGAAAGATGTAGGGGAAAAGCCTAGGTCTCTGCTTCATATTTCCCTTCGTTCCTTTTTCTACTGTATCACAGCAGACCCATAGAGAGAGACCATATTAGTAGGGATAAATTACACTAATTGTTTTTTCTACCATTTGGTGAATAGAATGTGGAACTTGGAGTTAAGAATACCTGAATTTGAATCTTGTCCCAGACACTTTCTAGCTGTGTGACCCAGGGCAAGTCAACTTAACCTCACTTTCCTCATCTAAAAAATGGGAATAATAATAGCACCTGCCTCAGAATTGTTGTGAGCATCAAATGAATACAAATATAAAGGGCATTACTCAACAAAGTGTTATATAAATGCTGTTACTATTATTCATGGAGTCTTGGCCCCACAGACTGAGATTTTGATTTTTAATATTGACTACCGCAAAACATGTGAAAAATTTTTAATGAAAAATATGGATCACCAGTAGAGATTATTGTAAACTGGTTTGTAATATGTCGTCCCTTCTCTCACAATGGTGCTGATAATTTATGAGCTCAGACTACTGTTTGCAGTAATACTGATGGTTTTTCAGTAATCTATCCACATTATCTTGTCCAGTTTTGGATGGTAGGAACTGTAATCAATCTTCCAGTGATTACCATGTGCAGATAACTGTTGAATGCTGATGAGAGATACAGATTTTAGATTAAGACTTGGTCTTTGTCGCTATGGAGCTTTGTAGTTTTGTGGACCCATGTACTCTGATGTTCAATGAGGGTGGGGATCAGGAAATACTTTGTGGAAGATATGGCTTTCCTTGTAAGCTTTAAAGGATGACTAGGTGATAAGGGAAGAGAATATTTTAGGCCTAGGGAACTGTGAGCAAGGGCATTGAAGGCTAGAGAATATTGGAGTGCTGGGAGTGGGGGTGAGTGGTGCAGAGAACACTGTAGTTTGGCTAAAGTGGAGAATGTTTTGATGAGAGGAGTGTAATACAGGACAAGAAAAGTGGGATAGTAGTACCTGATTGTGGTGGGCCTTCCTTTCTCACCATCTTCTTAATTCAAATCTTATGGCCTTTTCTCACTTCATTCTTCTTGACATCTCTGCAACCTTTGATACTGTTAAATACTCTCTTCTTGATGATTTATTCTTTCTAGGTTTTCATGACACTATTCTTCTGGTTCTCTTCCTACTTGTCTGAATGCCCTGTCTCAGTTTCCTCAGCTGGATCTTCATCCTGGTGATGTCCATTAACCATGAGTGTTCCTTCTATGTTATTCCATATGGTGATCTTGTTGGTTCTCATGGATTCAGTTATTGATCTATGATGCTATTTCTCAATCTATATATCTAGTTCCAAAGTCTCTGCTGATCTGTAGTCTCACATCTCCAGTTGCCTATTAGGCATCATGAGCTAGATGTCTCAGACATGTCTTAAAATGATATGTCTGTGTGGGGCACAGGGACCCCCAAAATCCCCTACCCAAGAAAAATCAAAAGTCAGAGGCATCTTGAGAAAGAAACAGGAAGTTTTATTCTCTTCCCCTGCAGGAAGAGGGTGGTCCTCTCCATGGCGGGGATCATGGAGAGGAGGCATGTTACAAAAAACAGAACAAGAATTTATACCCTAACGCAGTCAAGCCCCCTCCCCCTCCCTGACAGTCCCTTCTCCCATTCACTAGGAAGTGGGCTCTCAGTCTTGGCGCAAAATCTAACCCAATGGCAGATAACAAAGAAGCCCGCCACTATCTCTTGTTGGCCCGGAGGTAGGACAGGAAGCCAAGGTATCATCCGTGTCCTTATGTGGTAAACACCAAAGCAAGGGAGGGGAAAAGGTAACAAGCAAGGGTGGAGGTCTAAAACTCCTGAAGGGGCCCTAATGCTCATGACCACAAGGGAAGGAGGAAAAGGGGAAATGTTCCTAGGTTGTGTAAACCCAGGACTCAGGTCTGTCCAGTCTTACAAAATGGTTTCCAGATAGTTTCTCCCCCTTCTCATTCTGAGGAATCTTCACAGAGGGTGCAGAGAATATACCCCACTCATGTCCAAAACAGGACTCATTTTCCCCTCAAAATCTTCCCCTCTGCCTAACTTCTCTATTATTCTTGAGGCCACACCATCCTTCCAGTTCCTCAGGCTCAGTACATAGGTACCTTCTTCCTTTCTTCACTGACTGTCCCCCATGTTCAATCTGTTGCCAAGCCCTGTTGATTTCACCTTTACAACATCTCCCCCTTCTTTGCTTTGTCATTGCCACCATCCTGGTGTAGCCACTTATCATCTCACCCCTAGACTTTTACAGCAGCTTTCTGATTGGTCTTCCTGCCAAAAGTGTTGTCCTATTATAATACATCCTCCCCTCAGCTGTTAAGGTGATATTCTGGGCACCCTTCCCCAGACTTCAGTGTCTCCTCATCTCATCTCAAGGTTCAAATATAAAAATTCTCTTTTTGGAATTTGAAGACCTTCATAAGCTGTGTGTCCCCTCTTCCCCTCTCCCTTCATTCAGTCTTACCTTACATGACCCCTACCCCCCTCACCATAGTGTTCTATTTAGAAGACTGGTTTCTTTGCCATTCATCCAGCAAGACATTTAATCTCAATGCCCACTTGCCCATAAAGCTTTCCCTCCTCATCTCTACCCAGTAACTTCCTTCAAGTCCCAGCTAAAATCCTACCTTTTATAGAAAGTAATTTCTAATCTCTTAATCCAAGTGCCTTTTCTCTGTTGATTTTTTTCAATTTATCCTGTTTATAGTTTGCACATGTTTGCATGGTGCTTAAGAAATGTATATTTACTGACTGATTCTGAATGTGAGGACAAGGAGTTTGAGCCTCGTTGGCAGCGTGGATCCATTGATATTTATTGATCAGAAGACCAGTGTGACCTATCCATAAGAAAAGAAGTTTTTCTGGTGTCAATGTGAAGGATAGATTTGAGGGGATCACATTATATCTGGAATGTTACTGTGTTTGGTTCTGGGTGCTACATTTTGGAAGGACCTAGATTAACTGGAGAGTGTCCAGAGAGAGATGGCTATAATGGTTAAGGGATTTGAGTTCATGACATACCATATCACTTGAAGAAAATGAGAATGTTTAGCCCAGAAATGGGACTTAGTGGAAATGTCACAGGTGCTTCAAACTTGAAATGACTTATGAGCAGAGAACTAGAAACATTAGACAGAAATTACAAAGAAACAAATTTAGGTTTAGTTTATGTTAATTGGAGCTATCTCAAAGTGGAATTTGCTGCCCTAAGAGGTACTGATTTTCTTGCTCATTGAAGTTCTTCAAGGAAAGTGTGAGTAACTACTTGTTGAATATATTTTAGAAGAATTATTTTTCAGGTTTGGGTTGAACTAGATTGTCTTTGTAATATTCCTTCCAACCTTTAAAGTCCCTGATCTCCCTACTAGGGAGATTGCTGGTCTTCTTACCACAGGTATTAGGCAGTGAATATGATTAATCTTAATGTGATCTCTTAATCATTGAGATAAGAGAGGATGAAAAGATGTTTAAGTTAGTGATGGAGGAAAATGAATCCCTTCATAAAGGGATTGAATCTCTGATATTAGCTTTAGCATTGTTTTGCTCTAGCAGTAAGACCAGAAAAAGCTAAGATCATGGCAACTGGTCCCTTCACTGGCAAATAGAGGGAGAAGAAATGGAAGCAGTGTCAGATTTTATATTCTTGGACTCATAGATAACTGTAGTTGGTGACTACAGCCATGAAATTAAAAGACACTTGCTACTTGGAAGGAAAGCTATGGCAAATCTGGACTGCATACTAAAAAGCAAAGAGATCACCTTGCCAACAAAGGTCAGTATAATCAAAGCTATAATTTTTCCAACTCTAATATATGGCTATGAGAGTTGGACTATAAGGAAAGTCAAGTGCTGCAGAATCAGTGCTTTCAAATTATGATGCTGGAGAAGACTTTCAAGAGTCCCTTGGACATCAAGAAGATCAGTCAATACTTAAAGAAATTAATTTAGATTGCTCATTGGAAGGACAGACACTGAAGCTGATATCTTTTGGCTACATAATGAAATGATAGGACTCATTGGAAAAGACCTTTGTGTTGGGAAAGACTGAAGGCAGAATGAAAGGACAGCAGAGGATGAGATGGATAGATGATATCATGGAAACAAGGAACATGAGCTTGGACAGACTGGGAGATAGTGGAGGATAGAGGGGCTTGGCATGTTATGATCTGTGGGGTCACAAAGAGTAGAACAGGACTGAGTGACGACTGAAAAACAAATAAAAGCAGTAGGGCTAACTGATTTGAGGTAGTATAGTTATTGGTCACTTTGGGTGTGAATGGAATGGATTGAGATGCCATGCATTTGATTTCCTTTTTCTTTAAAAAAAAAAAAAGTATTTATCTCTGATGAATTCACACTTTGAATAAATATAGATGGTATTTAGAGCTTTTGATTATGTATGCTGTGGGCACTATATGAAAATGCTTATATTAGTACAGAGGGGAAAATGTAGTTTTTAATGTTGAAAATTTTTTTCTAAATGGGAAGAAAAAATTGCCTTTAAGGTGGTGTGACATTTCTAAATCTCACTGAAATCCTTTAAATGGAGTATATGACTAACAGGTCTCCTTAAAGATTGAAGAAAAAATTCTGTTTATCACGATATTGAGGGGGAAAAAAATTGAGGCATTTGGTGTAAAAGATAGAGACCTAGCTAGTTGAGCCAGGAAGACCCAGTTTCAACTTCTGCTTCTGACATAATCACTCTGTAACCCTAAACAAGTCATTCAATCTCTCAGTGCTCTAGAAAATTTTCGAAGAATAAGTTGCAGAGAAGGTTCCTTCTTGCAGTTAGGAGAAGAAGGTCTCATCTTTAGTCTTCTCTATTTAGGAAGTATCAGGTCCAGGCTTTATCTTCATGAAAGGAAAAATAGGTTTGCTACATCATGTTGGAAATATATTTTTTCCCCTAATTTTCTGTTTTTAGAATTTTACTATTATAAATTGTGCTTTTTTTTTTTTTTTGGAGGGGGGAGGCAGGGCATTTGGAATTAAGTGACTTTCCCAAGGTCACATGGCTAGTAAGGGTTAAGTGTCTGAGGCCAAATTTGAATTCAGGTCCTGTTACTACAGGGCTGGTACTCTATTACTGTGCCACCTAGGTGCCCCATAAATTGCTTTCTTAATTAAACTTCGAAGGTATATAGTGCTTATCATGAAACTTGACAGATTTATGTCAAAATATACATAGTTTTAAGTGTAATTTTTCTTATATCTTTACATTTTATTTTAGAATTATACAATTGGATGTTTTTTAAAATTGGGGAAAAAAAACCTGCTTATTGATTGTAGAGACTAATGTTTGATCACATTACCTAAATGTGAAGACTGGACAGTAAAGCTAGTAGATTTGTTGGGGATGTGTGGTAGAGAAAACTTAAGTAGTGTTAATTCAGAAAGTTATTATTTTAATGACAGGAAGAGAATGATTTGTAGTTGAAATGTCAAAGCACTAGACTAAAGAATTCTAATGTCTCTGGTAGGTTTTTTTTATGTTGCAGTTAACATTTCTAAAATATGTTTATTGTTGCTTTTTAGAGGCTTGAAAACTATTATCATAAACATGTAAACAGTCCTCTATATTTTTACGTTATTGGTTTTCTTAGCAAAAAATTTTTAATAGTTAATGCTAAGGTTAATTGAACAGTTTGACTAGTTACCTTTACCTAATTACCACAAGTTTTCAGTTTCTGTAGTCAGTTGGAATAATTGAGCTTTGACTGTATCATAAGATTGTAATTGTTGCTTAAAATTCAGTGATTATTTTTGTTTTAAGGATTATAAGCATCTTAAGCTATTTTTAATATAGCTTTTTAATTAGGTAGGCTTTTATTTTGGAGTACTTAAAAAGTCGAAAAGAAATCCTTAAATCTTTGTTGTTTACTCTCTACTCCATCCTAATATCCTTGATTCTCCTTCCTTAAATGGCAACCTACTAATTTACCCAAAACTTTTATGGTGATACTTTTTAGGCCTCCTTTGTGGAGAGAACCATGAAAGATAAGTATTTGTTAAGCTTAATGTAGAGTGTTGGTTCTCAAAGTCTGCAGGAATGAGACCCTTTTAGGGGATATATGAGGTCAAAACTATTTTCTTAATAATACTGAGACTTTTAAATTTGTACTCATTAGTATAAAATCAAGCTTTCTTGGATGGTAGATTATTGGAATAATTACAGATAAGCTCTCTGTATAATAAATTACTAAGGATTCTCCAAATTTTTTTGAGTGTCTGAAAATTTTGTTAGGTAGTATTAAAATGAATGTTCCATCAACTAAGATTTAGGGCAAGGTTATTTACATTTATTATGAAATTTGTTTTTGTAATGGTTAAAAATCAGAGCAGTTAACCATGTGTGTCTGTAAATATGAATGCATTGCATTAAAAAAATATGCTGAACTCTAAAGCAAGTCAAGGCAGTAAAATTGAAGTTTTATTTCTTATCCAGCTTAACTTTTCTTTGGCATTAGTTCTTACAGCTAGTACTTGATTCATTATTGTTTCTGAAAAAGCACTCTCACTTATTTAGCGAACAGTAATTCCTGTAGCACCCCATGTTTCAGTATGTAAATCTGGGAACCAACAGAGCATGACTCTGGTGGTATTTATCTTTTTCTGTGGTGAAGCTGCTAGCTTTTGCTTACTCCCTAGTATCTCCATCTCAAGGCATCATGAGCTTCTGCTATTCTTCTGTGTTCTCTGTGAAGACCCCTCAACTGGGAGGGTTTTCTCTGAATTTCTTTTGGAAATTATTAAGATGCTTTTCTGTGTCCTTTATTTGATGAATATAAGAACTTAATTATGGTCATGCATTTATATTTTTATTTGATCATAATTATAGTCATGCATGTATAATTGTGTGTGCATATATGTATTTATATGTAGCCTGTTTATCTCGATGTATTTCCAAATTAAAATTTAAAAATTGTAAATTCAGTATTCTTAGGATTTTATATTGATTTTTAAATTTTCCAATTATTCCAAAATAATGTTAAATTTTTTAAAATAAGCAAATTTTAACATGTTGCTAAACAGATTAAGATTTTGCTTAATAGTACTTACATAAAATATGAACCCAATCCAATACATATTTACTAAGCTTTTACCATGAGTCAGGCACTGTGCATCTCATCATGAACCATCTAGTTACTAATTAATTATGCTAAAATTGTGGTAGGTTTAATGAAAGTCCATTTTGGGATAGAACCTAGATTTAAGAGATCCCTGGCTTATACAGTTTATACGATTAATTCTTAATTGTTATAAGCTCCTCTCATTTTGGCCATTTTACTGTTAATACCTTAGTTAATTAAGGGGAGAAGGAAGAAAAAGTGTGATTCATGTCTGTAAGTTTTGATACTCTCATCTTTTATAAAATACTTGCTAACTGAGAAAAAGAGAAATATAATATCACAGATTTCACACTTCAAAGGGCCTTTAGAGAGTCCAATCCTCATATTTGATAGATTAGGAAACTGAGGCCTAGATAGGTTATAGTCCTTTTTCCAAGGTCTTGTAAATAGTGGATCTGAGACTTGAACTCATACTTAGAAATTATATTTCCTAACCTAGTTGTCTGGCAACCTTCATTTCCTCCTAAAAACAGCTAAGTATTAGGGTTACACTTGAAGCAAACATGAGAGTAGGAAGAAACCATAGCTGATTTCTGTATGAGGTGATAATAGAAAGTACCACATTGTGTGACAGCTTTATTATGGGGATGAACCATGCTAGCCATTTCAATAGGTTCTGAATTATGTTGTAGTATAACATTTAATCATAGCAATTACCTTAGCTTATCAATGAATTAGGTCCAGTGTATTGTGTGTTAATGTTTATGTATCCTGTTAAGAGAATTATATTGTCCATTTTAGGAAAATTTCCATCAAAAGGAGTTAGTTTTTTGTTGTTAATTCTTAAAGGGATAAGTTTCAATTATTTTGAAAATTCCCAGAATATTTTATTGCTGAATAATGTTGGATAAATAGAAATGTTATAAGTAGATTTTTATGGGACAGTCTGAAATCAGCCATCATGTCAGTAATAAATAAAGTAGAAAACAATTTAGTCTAAACTGTGACTTTCCCTTTGCTAAAACATAGTAACATATCATTTGCCTCTTTCCCCTCTTCTGCCTACCTTCTCTGTTCTCTCCACCCCCCCCCACGCATAATCTTACAGTCTAAACATTTGAAGTTTGTAAAGTATTGATGTATATGTATTTTTTCCTCCCCAATGAAAATAATACTTATTAGTTCAGTTCATAGGAAGGTTTGCCTAGCTTGGAAGAGTCACATTTGAGGGCTTCTTGGTCACATTGAGCAGATGGTATAAATACATGCCCATGTTTAGAAGTATTAGAATGGTAAGGTTTGGGGAGACAACACAATTATTGAAATAAAAAATATTGAAGGATATTACTTTGATGAACAGTGCTTTGAAAATACTCTTCATTTATTTCTTCTTAATCCAGATCTAGTGTTCTTATGTCAGAGGAAGAAATGTCTTTCCTTTTCAGAGCTAACCAACCCCTATACTTGTATCCTAGATTTTGTACTCTTCTATTTCTTCTATATATTAGCTTCATTACTTATTTTTTCTTGTGTATTTTTCTTCTTTTTTTTTCTTTAATACTGGGTCTCATCTTCCCAGACTGGAAGTACAGTGGCTACTCACTAACCTGAAAACTACTATTGATCACCATGGGGCAACTTTGACCTATTCCATTTCTAAACTGGGCTGGTCCCCCCTTAGGCAACGTAGTGACCCCAGCTCCCAAGGACTCTTCATATTGATGCTGAATTTAGTGTGGACACTCTCTTAATACTCCTGAGCCTAAGAGAGCTGCCATTCTCAATCTCCATGGTAGCAGGGATCATATATTTTCATTGACTCCAGTGCTCTTCTTGAAATGCTGTCCTTAAATTATTTTTCCTCTTTTAGCAAATTATTTTGCTGTAGTCTACTTATTTCCAATACTTTTTATACCTTTGTTTCCTTGTTCTCTCAAAGGCATAATCTCCCAAGTGTAATGACTTTTTCATTTTGCCTGATCTCTGGGCTTTGATCTGATGGCTGATCAATTTTTCTTCTTTGAATTTTTCTTCCCTTTTGACTTTTTTGCATTGAACAGGTGGGGTTGTAGATAGAGCTGTATGTGAAAGCAGGATCAGTAGAATTTAAATCTGACTTCTGTTACTAGCTGTATGACCTTGGGCAAGTCACTTAACCACTGTTGGCCTCAGTTTTCTCAACTGTAAAATGGGCATAATAATAATACCTCTCAGGGTTATGAAGGCAAAATGAACTAATGTTTATAAAGTGCTTTGTAAACCGTAAGCACTATATAAGCTAGCTGTTATTTATGTGCTTTCTTGTTTTTCTTTTACCTTTCTGTCCATTCTTTTATATCTCCTTTGGCTTCTCTACTTTGGAGTTCTTCAGAGTTTTGTCCTTGACTCCTTTTAACACTTTCTTCCTTGTTGAATTTATTGTTCTAAGGCTTTAACGTTCTTTATTCATAACCTGAATTCTACAAATTTGTTTCTAATATATTGATCTTTATATTTCAATATACTGTACTTGTTTTCCTTTGTAATCCTATGTATTGTATGCATTTTTAAAAAATTCTGAGAAATGAACCATAGGCTTCATCGGAGTGCCAGAGGTTCATGACACACAAAAACTTTGTCTTTTCAGTGGCTCCCCAGGTCTTTGTTCCAAGCCTCATCTTTTTAACTGCCTGCCAGAAATCTATACCTTAGCACTTCAGTAGCCCTTCAAATTGAGCATCACAAACCAAACTTAGGAAACTGATTTTCATAGATTCTATGGTTGGAAGGGAACTTAGAGATTGTCTAACGTTAACCTTCCTTCATTTTATAGATAGGAAGATAGGAAGCTGTGGCCCACAGAGGTACCTTCTCCAGGGTAACACTTAACTAGTTAGTAAAAAGACATTTTTTTTCCCACATCCCAGTACTTTAATTAAATTACAAAAAGCAGCCACTTTATTTACTTGTGTAATAGTTCAAGCAATATTAAATATAAAAGAATAAGACAATTTCTATTTGAATTCCATCAAAAAAAGGTGGGGAAAAGAAGAAAATAATAAAGCCTCAGATTTGCAAAACCATTTTCTCACAACAGCAGAATGGTTTCTCTTAAATAAAGAAACTTTGCTTTGGAAGACAACTTTGTGGTTTGTCCATGGTCACACTCCTAGGACATCTGGGGAGGTGATTTTAAACCAAACATCCATGTTCTGATGACATTGTGCTGCATCATAGGATCATAGATTTTGAGCTGGAAGGGAACTTAGGGGTCACCTAATGTAACCCCTCAGTTTATTTTAATTTATTTATTTTTAGTTTTCAGTATTCATTGCCACAAGATTTTGAGTTAAAAATTTTTCTCTCCCTGTCTTTCCCCCATCCCCCACCCCCAAAATAGCAAGCCTACTGAATACCCCTTCTCCCAATCTGTTCTCTCTTACATTCTTCCCCTTCAGCTCCCTAACTTTCTAGTAGGGCAAGATGAGTTTCTATACCCCAGTACTTGTCTATCTAATTCCTCAGTCTCAAGTAAAAAACACCCCCCTCAGTTTATAGAGAAGGAAACTGACACCTGAAAGATTTGAGTGTTTTGTCATGTTCTCTCTCACAAATAGCAGAGAATAGAGGCAGGATTTGAAATTTTGTTTAAATGCTTCAGTTGTATTTGACTCTTTATGACTCCAGGGTTTTCTTGGCAAAGATACTGGAGTGGTTTGCCATTTCCTTCTCCAGTTCATTTTACAAATGAGGAAACTGAGGCAAACAGGGTTAAGAGTCAGCAGACATTTATTAAGTGCTTACTATGTGACTAATGGAGGAGAAAAAAATTCAAATTACCTTCTGTTAAAATTTTAACAGAAGGTAATCTCAGAGGAAAGAGCCTGGAAAGGGTAGGAACTGAGAATGGCCTTCTCTAGGAGCTAGGAGGTAGGATTTGTCCTGAGTCTTGAAGGCAATTGAGCCATCATAGTTGAATGTAGAGTATATGGTAGGAGTAAAGTTAAAGAATACTGAAAAGGTTGTAAGGGGATAGGTTGTGAAGAGCTTTAAATGCGAAATAGGATTTTATATTTGATCCTCAGGTAATCCAGAGAGCCTTTGGAATTTATGGAGAAGAGGGAGATCTGACATGATCAGACCTATGCTTTATGAAAATCTCTTGTAGAGTTGTCTTTAAAATTTAGGTCCAGAAAACCTATGGTATTTCAAGGACTTGATTTCCTTGGGAGGCTTTTACTGTTTTAGACACACTATTGTTAGTTACCCCACCCAGTTCCTTTTTCTGTTGCAGAATTAAACACCTCCATCTATACTTAGATCCTATCTTCTCTCCCATCTATATGTTTGCTTCATCACTTATTTTGTCTCATGCATCTTTAATATCTGAAATCTCCTAAACTGGAAGTATTTAGCTTCCAGCCTAATCTAATCTCTGGAATCTTCCTACATCTGACATCAGGAATGAAAATCCTGTCGTAGTTGCCTTATAGATCATTCTTTTCCCTGTAAAACCCCTGAATAGGATAACCCAGGTATTCCAACACCTAAGAAGTGACCAAAATCCAGCATAAATTGGATGTCAGGAGAATGTTCATTATTTCCTTTCTTGGAAGGGATAATTTCCCTTGAAGCCTCACACTGTTTGAGTGCATCCTGTCTCCTGCAGAGATTTTGTTGTACTCTTGTTTCTCCATATCTAATTTGGATGTATTCCTTGCCCATCTTCTCCCAATTGGCTAGTTAAGATACTAACCTTTTGTGGGGTATCCCAAAAGTCTTAATACAAACAGGAACACAAGTAACAGGTTATTAAAGCTTAAAACTGCACCAAGAGTTTTGGGATACCTAATATACTGCATGGTATTTAGGCCTATTGCTTTTAAAATTTATTTGACTGGTCTGCCTCTTTTGGAAAAAACTTTTTTGAGGAAACCCCTAAAGCACCTTTAATAATTTGGGCTATCAGGTCTTATAGCTCCAAATTCATTGTTCTTTTTGCTATGTTATCTCATTTTATTCTCAAAATCTGTTTTTCTCTTGACTCTTTTCTTTTTAGTCAATGACAACAGCATTGTCCCTGTCACTTCAAAAGCTTTTTCCCATCATAAGCTCTCTTGCTTTGCCCCAGATATATATTTAATTGCTGCATCCTATTACATATACTTTCATTTGTATCTGTCCCCTCTTCCATATTGCTTTTGCTACTCTATTACTTTAGGCCCTTATAACCTCTCACCTAAATTGTTTTGTCTCATAACTAGTTTACTCCTGAATCCATGCTACTCATGTTATCCAATTATTTCTACAGTACTGTCTGAATTGTTTCATCCTCCTAATCAAAAACTTTTACTCCCCTTCACCTAAGTAAAATTTAGATGATTTTACCTAACTTACCTTTCAAGATTTGTCCTTAAGTTACATTTCTAGCCTTCTCTTGTGCTATCTTTCTCTTAAAACCCTCACTTCTCCAACTAAATTAGGTGATTTTTTTGTTCCCCAAATGTCTTTTTTCTTTCTCTTAACTTTGACCCTAATTCTCCATACTTTATGTAAATGTATATATAAAGTAGTTTTTTTCATGTCAGTTTCAAAGATTTACCTAGAGCAACGTCACAAAAATAGAAATTTATAAAGAATCTCAGGGCAGCTAGGTGGCACAGTGGATAGAACACTGGCCTGCAATCAGAAAAACCCATCTTCTGTCATTCAAAACCAGCCTCAGACACTTACCAGCAGTGTGACCCTGGGCAAGTCACTTAACTCTGTTTACTTAAGTTTCCTCATCTGTAAAATGAGCTGGAGAAGGAAACAGGAAACCACTCAATTATCTTTGCCAAGAAAACTCCAAATGGGGTCACGGAGAGTCAGTCATGCCTGAAATGACTCAGGAACAACAAAAGAATCTGTTTGCTTTATGAATTTTTTAAATTTTTAATTTATTTTATTGAGATTTTTTTTAACATAACTATTATTTCCCAATATGTACTATATTTCTCTTTCCTCCCCCTCCACCCATCATATTAACCATGTCTAAAATTGTATTCAATGTTTCACACACATAGTTTCCCATCTCTTCAGTGAAGGTGAGGAAGTACTTTTTTATATCTCTTCTTTGGAGTGAAACTTTGTCACTATCATTTGATAGCAGTCAGTTTTGTTGTAATCATTATGCATTTAATTTTCCTGGTTCTGCTTACTTCACATTGCATAAGTTCATATAAGTTCCCATGCTTCTTTGCATTTTTAAATTTTTTTTTTAATTAATGAGTTTTATTTTACATTACATTTACAGATTACTCAAACTTTATGAGAGATCTCTTGTAACAAAGCAAAACTATGTAATAATCACTTTGTCTGAGAATTCATGCAGCATTTCTATTTTGTAACACCCCTTTATGTCTCTGGTAAAAAAAAGTTAGAAATCTGTTTTCTCTCCCTTCTACTCCTGTTGAAAAATTTCTTGTAGCTTATGATATGACTCACTGTCCATGTAGGAAATGTATCTACACATATGGTGTATGTGTGTGTAAAATTGTATATACATATATACCTACACATATACATGCATATGTTTGTGTATTTGCACTGTAATTCTATCCTGTCACTAAATTGGATAGCATGTTTCATCATTGGTCCCCTGGAATCAGGTATGGTCATTATATTGATCATAGTTCTTACCTTTCAAGTTGTTTGTTTTTACAGTGTTGTTGGTTCTTCTACTCATTTCATTCTTCATATTTTTATAAAAGTCTTCAAAATTTTTCATTTTTATAATATGGATGTTATACTATATAAAATGTTTGGATTCTGCATACTTTGTACTCTTATCCGTTTATACGTCTGTGTCTTTTTAAAAAGCACCCATTATTTCTTACAGCACTCCATCACAAATATTGAAATAACCACGTGTTATTCAGCCTTTCCTTACTTGTTAGATTTTCTCTTAGTTTTCAGGGTTTTTTGTTAACAAAAAAGAGCTGTTAATAAATATTTTTGTACATAAAGGACCTTTTTGCTCTTTTCTTGATTTTGTGTATAGACCCAACAGTGGTATAGTTGGATCAAAGACTGCTCTGTAACTTTTTGTATATAATTTCGGATTGTTTTCCAGAATGTATCTATGAGTAGGAGAAAAACACATGACCATACGAAGAATAGAGGTTATATAAAAGATAAAATGGATAATTTTGATCATGAAAAATTAAAAGATTTTTTGTACAGACAAATATTAGTAAAACTATTAAAAGGGAAGCAGTTAACTGGGGAAAAACTTCTGCAGTTTTTCTGAGATCTCATTTCCAAGATATATAAGGAACTGATTCAGATATGTAAGGAAAAAACCCATTCCCCAATTGATGAATGTTCTAATGCAGCAGTTCTCAACCTGTGGGTTATATTCAGTTTGTTACAATGAAAATACATCCTGCATATTAGATACAGTATGATTCATAAAAGTAGCAAAATTACAGTTATGAAGTTGAAAATAATTTTATGCTTGGGGTTCACCACAACATGAAGAACTGTATTAAAGGGTTGCGGCATTAGAAAGGTTAAGAAACACTGGTCTAGTGAAATATGTTAACACTTCTTAGAACCTATGCTATCTGTAGTGTTAAGGGATCCCCTAAACTTGTCTTTTGAGTTGCCATATTTTCCAGAAACACTGTACCCAGAGCATGCAGGAGACCCTAAATATGTCAAGGTCAAAGCCTCCCCAGCTGGTGTAATTTGTTGTTTGTACCCCAAGCTGGATTTTCTGTGTGTTCTTGGGAGGCAAGATAGGTACTAGCTAGCCAATCTGTGGCAGGCTGGGGAAATGCTTGTACAGCTAGTGTCCTTTTCAGATAGGCAGAACCCTCCTGTCTTCATAGTCTAGCACAGGGGTGAGGACCTGCAGCCTTGAGGCCACATGTGGCTCTAGGTTCTCAAGTGCGGCCCTTTGACCTTGGGATTTGTTCTGTGAAGTTTGGATCCAGTCATAAGGCTGCGTTTGAGGACAGAGAGGGCCACTTGTGGCCGCAAGGCCTCAGATTCCCCACCCCTGGTTAAGCAGCTCAGTAGAGAAAAGAATGCAACTTTTGCCATCTCTTTCCTCTTCCGCTTCAGGGAGTTGTTTTGTCCTTTTTCCTCGCCTTTATTGTACCTGTCCCTTCCTGTTTTCCTCTCCTTTTGTTGTACTGTTATAAATATACAATTTTGTTAGAACTGTTACAACTATGAACTCATTGGGTTCCACATGCATGTTTATTTCTCTCGTAATAAACTTGTTTTTCATTTAAGTCTCAAGATATGATTGCCTATTGACAGTAGCTAATATGAAAAGAAATGCCCCAATTCACTGTTAGAGAAATGCAAATGGAAGCCATACTCTTCCTATTGGCTAAGGTGACAAAAAAGGAAAATATTAAATAAAGAAAAGGCTGTGGGAAAAAGGGTACATTGCTCAATATTGATGGATCCATAAATTGGTTTGGGAAAGCAGTCTTTAATTATACACAAAATATTTCATTGTTTCTTGCATTACCTGCTTCTGTACTTTTGTTTATGCTAACTCTTGCCGTGCTGTCTGCTTTTTGATTCTGGGTTCAGATGGTGATTTACTGTATGAAGCTAGTTCAGACAGTCAGATATAATTTGTTATCCCTCTGAACTACCATAGCACATTTTACCTTGCATTTTTTTTTTATGTTCCACCTTGTATTATACTTATTTGTATTATATCTTATCTCTTGCACTATATTGTTGGTCCCTTGGTAGAAGCTTCATGTCTTATTATTTATATATTATTATATATTATTTATATCTCATTTATAATCTCCACAGCACCTATCATAGTGCTCCACAGAGTTTCCATATATTAGGTACTCTGTAAATAATAATTACAATTGTTTTCTGTCTTCTCCCCTCTCCCAAAGTATTATTGCTTTGTATATAATAGGATCTCCCTAAAAATGATTGGAATTTCTATTCAAATGGAAATAAAATTTATGAACCGAATAGAATTTGTGAAACTAAAAATTGCAGCTCTATTACAATTACTAATTTTGTTACTGGTAATCCTTTTTGTTCACTGGGATATGTGGTGTGGTACACTGGAAAGAGTTTTTAATTTGGAATTAGAAGACCTGAGTTCAAATCCTGAGTAACTATCTTGGTGACCTTGGATACGACCCTTCATCCCTCTGACCTCAGGTTCTCATCTGTGAAATGAATGAGGTGAATTAAATGAACTCTAAAGTGCCTTCAATCTATGCTATGAAATTATTGACTTTTTTTATGTAGTATAGTGTTTTTACTAAGTTTGTTAAATTTCTTATGTAGTTTTAATTTTTCTCCAAAGCCATATGAATCCCTTGTAGTTTCTGTTTCTTAATTTTTGGGAGATACTGAACATTTAGGTTGAGAGGACATTATTAAAAGTTCCATTTGGTTTACAGTTCTGTTGAGGGAGACTAAGTTTAAAATTTAGACTTAAACGGAATTTAAGTAACCTGGAACGTTATTTTGAGCCTTATGTGTACTTTTTAAAACAAGTGGATTTTTTGTGATTTTATTGACATAGAGAATATCCAGTAAAAGTAGAACAGCAACTGCTCTGCCAACTACAGTTTTAAGCAGTTTCTTGGATTGTTGAAAAGACTGAGTTAATGTAACACATGTCACAAAGGTAGAAAATGGCAGAGATGGGCCTTGAACCTAGAGTTTTTTGATTTCAAGACTAGTTCTCTGCTACTCTCTGTTGCCTATGTAAAATATATTCTTCAAAACAGATTTTTGATTGATAAATTTTAAGTGTTTGTAGGTTGTGTGTGTTGGGGGGAGGGTGTTTTTGTTTTGACTTTAAATTTTGCTTGTATTGATTGCTTTTATGTTTGGTTGCCCACCAGAGGTCTTCTGACACTGTTATTCTTTGGTGCAGTGAATTTGTGTCTAATTAATTGCTGACAGGAGGGCTTTCTTGATTTAGAAATATTTGAGGAAGATTTAAGGATTCACAGCAATATCTTTTAGTTGGTAATTATTCCAGAGTTCTTTTCTCAAATGGGCCCAGTCAGGAATTTTGAATTGGTCCTGGGACAAATAATTAATAATCCATTAAGTTGTATTTGTTTTCCCTGGGAAAGTCTGTTATCAGATTTTTTTTAAAGAAATACCTTGATACATTGAACTTGTAGCCTACCAGAACCTATGAAGTTTTGTGTTTCTGTATGTATGAGTAAATATGTATGTGACAAATAGCCCTTTAGCCAAGATTTTCCCACCTTATTGAAATTTTGGACCTGTGTCAGACTTCTACACTTAGCTGTATTAAATTTCATCTTAAGGGATTTAGTTTAACTTGCTATTCTTTTAAGGTCCTCACTTTGTAACCCAGGTGTTAGCTAACTCTTTAACTTTATGTTGTCTATAAATTTAGCAATTACACTGTTTATCCAAGTTACTGATAAGAATGTTAAATACACAAATCTGTGAAGACCTCCTGGGAAGTTTTTTTTCCAAATATTCTTGGTGTCCGGCTATTCAACCTGTAATGAATCCACCTAACTGTCCTGTTGTCTTAGCTTACCTAAGCTGCTTTATCTCGTTCATAAGAAAGACTTGAAAAACTTCAAATTCTTTGCTAAAATCAGTTATAGGTACAGTATTTAACTGTTTTACCAGTATATGGTAGTCCTATAAAGAAAGTGAGCTTAGTCTGGCTTGGCTTCTTATTTAAGAAGCTCTGTTATCTCTTTCTGTTCACTACTTTCTTTGACAGAAGTACACTTTTAATAATACATTCTAGAATGTTGGTATCTAAGCTCTGGTCTGTAGTTTTCAGACTCCTTTTTTTTTCCCTTTTATTGAACCTCAAACATTTGTACACAAATCTGTTTTTTGGAGTTTTTCAAAGATCGCTATCAATGGCCCAAGAGTCACCTTTGCCACTTCTTAACAGTACCTTGGCATGAATGTGGTTAATCTATAAGGTAATTCTTACCTGATGGCTTGAGTTCATCAGGGGCAGTCAGGTGTGTGCTATTTTTCCTGTGCATTTTCTGTATGCTTTTTGTTTTTACGTAACATTTATTTATGAATGAATCATTCCCTTTGAGTTTTTCTTTTAAAAGAAAGAAATTAAACAGCTAACCAAAACCAACAAGCTCATGAACCACACGTGACCGACCATGTCTCAGTCAGCAAACGTGTATTATGTGCCATATAGAAGGAGCTAGATGATTCAGTGGATAGAGTGCTGGGCCTGCAATCAGGAAGACCTGAGGGGCAGTTAGATGGCTCAGGGAATAGAGCATAGGCTTTGGAGTTAGGAGGACTTGAGTTCAAATTTGGCCCTAGTCACTTAACACTTACTAGCCCAAGTGACCTTGGGCAAGTTGCTTAACCCTAATTGCTTTGCTTCCCCCTCCAAAAAATTTTTTTTTGTTTTTTAAAGGAAGACCTGTGCTCAGAGCTGGCTTTAGACACTAGTTTTATGACTCTGGGCAAGTCACTTAACCTCTGTTTGGCTAAACCACTGCAGAAGGAAATGGCAAACCATTCTAGTATATTTGTCAAGAAAACTCCAGAATTGGGTCACAAAGAATGGAACATCACTGAACAACAATAAATATGCCATATTTAAATTAAAGTAATTAATTTAAATAATTAAATAATAAAATTAAATAAATAATTAAAGTAAGCTGTAGTGGTATAAAGAAAGGCAAAAACAGCACCTGCCCTCAAGAAGCTCACATTCTCTAATAGAAGAGACAACATGCAAATAACTATACATATAGTATGTGTGTGTGTGTATATGTGTGTATGTGTATATACATATACACATACACACATATTGTAAGTGGAAGGCTTATACATATTGTAAGTAGAAAGTAATCTCAGGGAGAAAGCACTAGTT
Source organism: Pseudocheirus occidentalis (assembly GCA_028646575.1). Taxonomy (NCBI): domain Eukaryota; kingdom Metazoa; phylum Chordata; class Mammalia; order Diprotodontia; family Pseudocheiridae; genus Pseudocheirus; species Pseudocheirus occidentalis. The sequence goes on along the minus strand of CM053593.1, from coordinate 312,947,979 downwards.
AGGGTGAGGGTGGGAGTGGATACTTAAGAAAGGTCTACAGAAGGTGGGATTTGAGCTGAGGCTTGAAAGTAGCCTGTATATGCCGGTATTCCACACCCATTGTCCCCCACCTTTGCAGTGAAGAGGAGGTACATTTTTCAGTTACAAAGATCATAGAAGTTTCCTGGAATTCTTTGCATTTGTAATTCTTTATGGTTCAGTAATATTCAATTATGTTTATATATTGAATTCTTGAGTCTGGACACCCGAGTGTTTGCTTAATGTTGTCTTCTTATTCTTCTTTCTTTTCCTATACCACATCTACTTAGTTGTTAAATTTTGTTGATTTTTCCTTTGTGACATCTTTTGTATTTCTACTTTCCTTACAGTCTCAGTGCCACCCTGCTAGTTCAGGTCCTTATTCTTATACAGAGGCCATATCCTGTATATGTTTGGAAAGAACTTCTAAAACCTGTTTGAGGAAGTCACTCAACACAGCCATCTCTTCATTTCCTACTCACTTGTATGAGCCAAACACTACCTTCCCTTACACTGCCCCCTAACCATTCAGCTTCCTTTTGTGTCTTGTCTTCTCTCATTAAATTATAAGCTTTTTGAAGGCAGGAACTGCGGAATTATCTTTCTTTTGAGGAGATTTGTATCCCCAGGGCGTAGCATAGTGCTTGGAACGCAGTAGGTATTTAATACATTTTTGTTGACTATCAGAAACCTTACTCTAGATTAGTGTTCTTAACATGTATGATGGACATTATGAACACTTTCTTAGAATAATCTTTTTAAATGCATAAAATAAGATACCTAGGATTACAAAGAAAGCCAATTATATTAAAATGACATAAAAATATTTTTTTTAAAAACAGGTTCATATGCCCAAGAAGAACCCTTGCTTATGGGCAACAGTGTGAAACTCGGGCTCATCTATTATATATAACTAACCTCTTTCCTTTTCTGGTCCATACATTTCTTGTAAATTATCTCTTATGCTACCACGTATGTATGCTGCAGCTTACTTTTTTACCTACAAGTATCTCTCTATTCTCTATTCTTTAGGTCACCTGAAATTTGGGCATGTGTGCAAACCCCCTAGAGGTTTGAGGGGTGGAGTTGGGTGGAGATGATGAGAGTTGAACTGACCTGTGTTTTCTTCTGTATAGGGAGTTCTGAAGTTAAGGCAATGTATAGTCTTAATTGCCCGAGGCACTGAGAGATTAAGTAATTTCCCTGGATAACTTGACCTTCCTGTAGCTATGTAAGTGATTTTCCTTAAGCCCAGGTCTGGTTCTGTCACTCCCTTACTCAATAAATTCTCTTGACTCTCATTGCCTCTATTTTAAAGTAAAAATTTCCATGTTTAGCTTTTAAAGCCTTGTACATCTTGGCCCTAGCCTGTCTTTCCAGTTTTATTGGACATAATTCCCCCTTCCATTCTCTGCAGTTAATCCAAAATGCCCTTCTCTCTGTGTCTCAGACGAAGCACTCCATCTCTAGTTTTCTTGCATTTCTCCTAGCTGACCCTTGAGCCCACACTGTTTCTTTACCACCACTTCATAGAAACTTTCTCTTCCTCAAGACTATAAAACCTTTCCTTGTTCCTCCAACCAGTAGTCTTCTTTGCCTAACTTTCTATTGACTTATGTGCATATCTACTTCATAAAATTCTTTTGAGATTAATTTATGCACATGATGCTGTTATTGATGAAAATTATGGGAGAAGCAAATTTTTGCAAATAATTTTCTGCAGAAGACTGCCAGATTAATCTTTCTAAAATCATCATTGGTTCCCCATTTTTTACTGAACAAAGTCTGAACTCTGTTGCCTAGCCTTTAAGGTGTTCTTACCTAGCTCTGGCCTCCCTTTCCAGGATATTTTCCTGCATAATATCTCTGCTGTAACCCTCCTGGTCCACTTATTCTTCCCTCAGTGTCAGGTATGTGCTTGCTTCTCTAATACAGTATTAGTTGAATTTCACATCTTTTTAAACGAACAATTTGAGACACAAGGTAGTTTGCATTGATAACTTAGACTTACCTGAGAGTGTTTTTCATGACATTTTAATAATCATAAAGATGATGAAAGTAATGCTACAAAATTAGACATTGTAATTTTTTTCTTCTTATACTTCCCCAGAACCACAAATTGGATTTTTCCACTCATTTGTGAATATTGAAATGATAGTTTTGTAACTATTTGTGCTTATCTTTCTACTAAGATTTTAACATTTTCTTTCTACTAAGATTTTAACATTTTATACAACAAAGAACAGTGCTTATTTATAAAAATAATGCAAATAATGTTTATCACACATATCCCACATTTATCCCCCCAGCACCTTCCCCAAAAGAAAAACAACAGAAATGTTAGTCTTGTTTTCGTAAAGGAATAGGATTTGAGAATATATAGAAAATACTTTGGAATCCTTTATCCTTTATTGAGGCACAGAGAGATTGACATGACCAAAGTAACATGTCCAGAAAGTAATAAGGTTCGTAAATTACAGTCCTTTATGAGGACTTTGTTAACTACCCATTCTTGAAATTGGGGATAGTTAATTTCCTCTGTATTTAAGTATGTTTTGAATAATGGAGAAGATGGACACATGGGTTTTTGAATTTCTGTGAATTTTAATGCTTCAGGAATTGCATTATTCTGGACTTTATCATTGTACTAATGTTTATCACATCCTCCAAAGTGACTTCTCAAGCTTTTTTTTTTTCATTTGTCTGAAGTCATGATAGTTTTTGTGCAAATCAAGATCTGGAATATTGAACTTCCCTTAGAGTGGGTTACTGTTTTAAAAATTTATCTTTATCATTTATTTCAGATTTCTCTACCCTTAAAAAATTCTTTTTGGTAGTCTGGTTGCTTTATTACCACATAATCAACCATGATTTTGATATTTGTGATATACATTTATTAAGTACCTAATATGTTGTAGGCACTGAGAAGATACAAATAGAAAAGTGAGGCAGTTACTTCTCTGAAGAAACAGATTCTGCATCTCACTTTTTTTAAAGACTTCAGTAATAAGAGATTGGGGCAGCTAGGTGGCCCAGTGGATAGAGTGCTGGGACCGGATTTGGGAAGTCTCATCTTCCTAAATTCAAATCTGGCCTCAGAGGCTTACTTGCTCTGTGATGTTTGACAAATCACTGCAACCAATTTGCCTCAGTTCTTCATTTGTAAAATGAGCTGGGGAAGGAAGTGGCAAACTTCTTTGCTAAAACAAACAAACAAACCCCAAATGGGGTCATGAGGAGTCAGACTGAGACAACTGAATAATAAACAGTGAAAAAAAATGAGATCAAGAAGCTGAGGCCTAGAAAGCCTAAGTGACTTATTTAGAGTTACATACCTGATTAGTTGTTCAATAATATAGAGAAGACTTGACTATAGGAAACCAAGAGTATCCTTATTTGCTAAAGAGGATGAAGTTTCCCAATCTCTGGGGTAAAGTGCTCACTCTATTAACTTTCTTGTCTTTTCTGTTATTCTAAAATTATACATGAGACTTAATTTCTGATAAATCTTATCAGCTCTTAGTAGATTGCATTGTACACTTGACAAAAAGTAAGGCATTTTAAAAGTTATTTATTTTGAATTTTTGTATGAAATATATTGATATTTTGTCAACTATTTTGAGAGAAAGTATTTTGACTATAGATAGAAATAAGCCTATTTTGCACATTTCATGAAATCAGATATCTTCTTTGAATTCTTTCCCTCTTCATGTTTGTTTCTTTATTCTTATGTGGACTACAAATCCTAACTGTAGTGTTTGTTAAATTCATGAAATCATTTGAAGTAAAATTTAGAACTCCATATTGTACCTTGAAAATGTACAAAATTCAATGTTTTTTGTCAAACCTTTCAAATTTAGATGGCAGCAAAATAAGAGATTTGGAAAGTGATAAAGTGCTTCCAGGTAGATGCAACAGAATAAGTAGGGTTGGGTTTTTTCTGTTTTTTGGGAAACAGATGGAAAGACCAAAGTATTCATTAAACAGGTATTAAATATCTTATCATCTAGGCTCCCACACACTAAGACTTAAATGATAGCAACTCTATATTCATTCATGCAAATGAAGAATGAAGGTGGGGCTTACAGATAGTACACCAACCTTTTTGTGGCTATTTTGGATAATGATTAATGTTTATGTGAACTATTGGCTTTTGAATTTCTCGGGTTTTTTTTGGGGGGGGGAGTTGAAATTTATAGCTTTCTATTGTAGGGCCCATTTAAAGAGAAAGCAAATGAAATTCAAAGTTTAGGAAAGTCTGAACTGTTTTCTTTGACCCATAGTTTCCCTCATAAACATTAGGAAGTTAGATAGCTTGGAATCATTGGCACATGAAAGGAATATGTTGTACAAAATTATTCATGTCTTTTTAGTTAAATATTTATCTCTTTTTGTGTGTACAGAAACTCTAATTTAGTAGTCATGACACTTGAGTATTCTCTGACAGTTATAAAAGACGTTTATTTGCTGGTTTTTGTTTTTTAAGGAAAATGAGAATAAAATATTTTTGAAAGTATCCTTCAAGGTTGTATATTGGGGAAAGGAGTAAATAAATCTGTTCTGGGTAAGAAGTGACTGCTATGATCAAGGTAGAAAGAAATGGACAAAGCAAGTCGAAACTTACAGTCTCTCTTGTCAAAATCCCCCCCCAGCACCTTCCCCAAAAGAAAAACAACAGAAATGTTAGTCTTGTTTTCGTAAAGGAATAGGATTTGAGAATATATAGAAAATACTTTGGAATCCTTTATCCTTTATTGAGGCACAGAGAGATTGACATGACCAAAGTAACATGTCCAGAAAGTAACAAGGTTCCTAAATTACAGTCCTTTAGCTATTTGCACTATATGCTATTGTCAGTGCCCATTAGCCAGTTAATGGTCAGAAATCCATTTATGTCAGAGAGGCTTTGATAAGCCAGGAATCACAGTTAGAAGGCTAGTTAATAATAGGATAAAGAGTGTGAGTACTAGAAATCTAAATTAAGAAACCAGTCTAGTCAACGATAATCTGGGAGGAGCAGGTGTTTATTGGATCTTTATTGTATTTGGAGTCAGGACATTGTTTAAACAAATGACAGCTCTGTTACCTTACTACCTGTGTAAAAATTAGATACGGCACTGAATTTCTCAGGATTATAGTTTTCTCATTTGTAAAATGAGGAGTAGATTTGATCATTTCTAAATTTTTGAAGCTTTAAATCTGTGATGCTATTTCAGGTAAAGAACAGTCTTATTCAGACTGAATTAAGAATTCATTTCCAAGTATATAGATCACCGTAAGTCTGAATGAACATGTGGGTAGCAGTGTTCTAAGTAGGCAAGTCTAATTAATGTCTTGAATATTGGGTTGGAGGGATCAGAGTCCCAAGCTGAAAGTTTGGGGAAGTACATGGACTCAGAGGGGCAGGCTCTGGGGAGATCATAAGCCTAGGTAGACAGAGTAGGGATTAGGTGGTAGGTACAGAAGACCAAAAGAGTAAGAATGGCCCTAATCTTAAACCACTGGCATTTGAGGAAGGCCTGATCATAGGTTGTCCTTAAGGCCAGAACTACGGTCAAATAGTGTGATCTGAAACCCTAACTGCAAACAACAGAGCTGAGCATCCAGATACTTTCTAAGAGTTATGCTACTGTGTTGTTATTGTGGTTGAGCCCCCTGTTGGATAGCTAAAAAGTTGGTTTAGTGAATAGCAGATGATAAAAGCACCTGGTGAAACCCAAAATCCTCAACAAATGAATTTTGATGTATTTTTTAGAAGGACTTAGATGAAGGTTGTGGTATGATCAAGTTTCATGTCACTATTCATTTAATTAATTTGTCAGTAGAAAATTTGACCATATTTTTCAGTATAACTCAAAGAAAAGAACACAAAACAAAATTTATGACCGTATTTTTCAGTATAACAGAAAGGAAATATTCTGCATGGGGAAATCAGCAAGTGAATTTTGAATATTTAAAAAAGACCACAGCTCAGAATTGCCAGACTTAAGTTGAATTCTTCATACACATTTTTGGTTAAATTTTTGTAGAGGCATGTGATTTAGGTCTTGGACAATTTAATTCTTTACTACATAAAAAGGCACCCTTGTGTTTTAGTTGAGGAATTTCTCTTAACAGAAAGCGGCATTTTAATGTAAGTAGGGTATTGTCAGTAGAAGGATGTCTGTCATTTCATAAATTTTATCACTTTTGCAGGATTAGTCTTGCTTTGTATTTAAAGACATGTTCTTTTTCTTTAGCTCTATTCCCTGAATGACTACAAGCCACCTATTTCCAAGGCTAAAATGACACAGATTACTAAGGCAGCCATCAAAGCTATTAAGGTGAGAAATCAGTAATTTTTAAGCTACTGTTGTGTGTTCAAAAGAAAATTAGTCTCTAAAACTGAGACATTTTTGTTCCCTTCATGTGTACTTAATAGATATATATATATATATGTACTACTGAATTTATATGGTATCTTAGAAATTAGTCTAGGTTTCTGTGAGGTGGTATCTGAATATAGATTATATTCCTCTGTGATTTCTTTGAAAGGGAAAAAAAATAAATTTTCACTAAAGAAATGATAGTGGCTCAGGTATGCTACTAGCCATGTTTGGGGGAAAAATACAGCTTTATGTTGAGATCATCATGATTATTAAATTTGCTTTTAACTATACCTCTGTATAGTTGTGATGAACATATCAATCCCATAGATTGATTATGGACATTTTGATATTTTTGCAATTCTGCATTAGAATAGTAATTATCGAAATAATAAACTTTTACATTGCTATGTAGACCATAGCAGGTCTAAGCTATTTTTTAAAAAATACTTTAAATTGCACTGAGACTTTTGGGACACCATGTTTAAGAAGCTCCCATTTATCTTGGTTTTTCAGAAAGTCCAAATAATTAATTTTTTTTTCATTGAACTTTAAGAGAGTAAGACAACCAAAAAAGCTGTTATCAAGTTCTTTTTTTCTTTTTTTCCTTCTAAAATACTTGTAGGGTATGCCATAGTACAGTGCCTAAGAGCCCTTATATTCTGTATTAAAATCTAGTGGTCACTGATGTTCATAAAGAAGCTCTACTCTGGAAGGAATACAGAAGCAATTTTGGGTTTATTAAACATTTTCCATAGTTTTAGTGTTAACTTTATTATATTTGATTCTTGTAAATTGCAGTTTTTCCTTTCCTTTACAATGAGGGGTTTGGACTAGATGCCCTTCTTGCACCAGCAATTTTGTGGTATTAATAATCATATAGTTTATATGGAAATTTTTCTTCAAAGATATTGTATCTAACCACTCTATTTCTCCACTCATTCTCCATAAAAAGAATCACATTATTTCTTTTTTTCATGTCTAGGTAAATTTAATTATTTTAATACAAGAAGCATGTTGTTTTTGTTTTTTTAAATGACTTGTTTACCAGCCTTGGTTTGTCTTATACAACAATTATTGATAGAGGGAAGAAAATTTTTGAGTATTCTCTTTTTGTTAAAAGGATCAAGTCCTTTGTAAGTGCTAATTATCTCTATCACCTTTAAGGAAGCCCTAATACAGTTAAGTAATATAGCTGATTATCTGTTGAGGCATATAATAAATTGACAGTTTTGAATGTTTTCAAGCATAAAAGTGCCATGCACTCACGCACACACGTGCACACGCACTAGTCATACTTTTGAAATGTATCTTATTTACAAAGTATATTATTTCTTTTGTTTTAGTTCTATAAGCATGTGGTACAGAGTGTTGAGAAATTCATTCAAAAGGTAAGTATTTGATATATTATATAAATAAGTTATGACTATATTGAAACTAGCTGTAAGTAATGTTTTTATACGAAAGATTAATCAAATTTTATTTTGTATGTATCAGTTTTCATGAAGCAGCTTAGTGTAGTAGACAGGCCTTAAACTTAGTGTCAGGCAGTCTTGGGTTTGAATCCTGTCTCATACTAATTATCTGATTGACTATAAGTAAGTTATTGAACATGTCCAAAACAGAACTCATCATCTTTCCACAAACTCACCTCTCTCTCTCACTGCTTAGTTAGCAGTCATTTATTAAGCTCTTACCACGTACCAGGTACTGTGCTTAGAGCTAGAGGCACAAAGAAATACCTAAAAGTCTCTACCCTCAGAGAGCTCATATTCTAATGGGGGGAGATAGCATACTCACAACTATGTATGAACAACACATACACACACGGTGCAAATGGGAGATAATCTAAGAGGGAAGACCCTATCAAGGGAAGAGGAGCAGGGAGCTTGGAAAAATCCTGTTGCAGAAGGTGAGATTTGAGCCAATTTCTTAAAGAAGGCCAGTGAAGCTAGGAGGAAGAGGGAAGGAGAGAGCATTCCAGACAAGAGAGACAGCTCGTAAAAAGGTGCAGGTTTGGGAAATCGAGTACATGTAAAATGAATAACAAGAAGGTTAATATAGCTGGATTTTAAAATATGTGGAGGGGAGAGTAAAATGTAAGAATACTGGAAGGATAGTAAGGTGCCAAGTTGTGAAGGACTTGAAGAGCCAAGCAGAGGATTTTATATTTGGTCTTGGAGGTAAAAGAGAGCCCCTGGAGTTTATTAAGTAAAAGAGAAGAGTGATGTGGTCAGACCTCTGCTTCAGGAAGATCAGTTTGCTAGCTGAGTGTGAAGTATGGATTGGAGTGGGAAGCGATGAGGCAGGAAGACCAACCAACAGACTTTTGTACTGATCCAGGCAAGTGCTGATGAAACCATCTGTACAAAGATGGTATCTGTGGGTGTATAGAGGAGAAAATAATGAGAAATGATGTGAAGATTAAAACATGTTAAGGAAATAAATTGAAACAAATAAATGTGAGTGAAGAGTTGAGGATGGCCTTGTGTTTTTGTTTTTGTTTTTTTGGGGGGAGGGCAGTTGGGGGTAAGTGACTTGCCCAAGGTCACACGGCTAGTTTTTTGTGTTAAGTGTCTGAGGCTGGATTTGAACTTAAGTACTCCTGACACCAGGGCCGGTGCTCTATTCACTGTGCCACCTCGCTGCCCCGAGGATGGCATTGTGGTTGTGAGTGGGTGACAGGAGAGTAGTTAGTGTCCCCTCCACAGTAATAAGAGAGTTCAGCGGAGAGGAAGATTTGGGGGAAAGGTAATCAATTCAGTTTTGTATATACTGAGTTTGAGATGACCATACCCCATATGGAGTAACAACCTACAGTTTAAGAAGTGCTGATAGGGTTGCAAGTGGAAAAAGTTTTAAGAAGCCCTGCTGTAGTACATATAGTTTGAGATGTCCATTGGGAAGTTGGTAATCCCAAACTAGAGGTCAGGAGAGTGGTTACTGCTCGAAAAATAGTTTAGAAAATCATCTACATAGAGGAAATGATTGAACCCATGGAATCTGATGGGATCACTTAGCAAGATAGTATAGAGTAACTTTTTTGTGGTATGAACCCATTTAGCACTCTAGAGAAGCTCATGGACTCCTCAAAATAGTGTTTTTAATAAAAATTCATATGCAAAACAGATGCTTCATTTCTGTTAGTGGATAGTGAAAATAATAGAATTTTTTCGTGAACCGTTTGGAGGTCCATGGATCCCAAGTTTAAAACCCCCGGTATAGAAGGAAAAGAGAACAGGACCCAGGACAGACAGACAGTACCTCCAAGTACATCCCTCAGGAAGGTCCAGCAAAGAAGATTCAGAAGAAGCAGACAAGATAGAAGAACCAAGAGAGCGGCATCACAAAAACCCAGAGAGGAGAGAGTCTCCAGTGTCAAAGGTTGCAAAAAGCTCAAGAAGAATGAGTATTGGGATTGGGCTATTAGTTTTGGTCATTAAGATACCATTACTAATTTTGGAGAGCACATCTTTAGTTGAATGATGGAATCAAGTCATTAGAGGTTTTAGAAGAGAATGAGAGGGAAGGAAATGGAGGCACCATTTGTGGTTGGCTCTTTGTCAAGGAATTTAAGTATGAAAAAGAGATATAGGACAAAAACTGCTGGGGTTGGTTTGATCTTTTGAGAGTTTTTTAAGGACAAGGAAATTTATAGACAGCCAGGAAGCAGCTAGTACGTAGTCAGATATTAAATATTAGCAGCATGGGAATAATTTTTTGGAGAAGATGGGATAGAAGAATTGGATGAAGGGTACGTGTAATTTCTATCATTTTTCTTGAGGTCATTACCATCCTTGTAGTTGCTTAGCTTTCTAACCCAGCTTTCATTATCACTCTACCCCACCACTCCATCCAATCAGTTTTCAAATCATGTTGATTTTTCCCTTCATAGCATTTCTAGCATCCATTACTTTCTTTCCATCTGTACTGCAGTCACCCTAATTCATGCCTTCCTTACCTGTTGCCTAGACCATTGCAATAACCTCCAAGAAGAAGGTAGTATTATTCCCATTTTACAGTTGTGGAGATTGAGGCAGGCAAAGGTTAAATTACTTGTTCAGGGTCACACAGTTACCAAGTACTTGTCTGAGGCTTTATTTAAACTTGGGTCTTTCTGACTTGAGGCCCAGTGCTTGATATCCACTTCAGTGGATAATTTACTCTTAACTTTATCTTGGAAAGAAAAAGTGCTGGATGAGACTATTTAATTTTTTTGTGATCACTGTTTCCTTTTGTAGGTGTTCACTATCACCTTAACAGTCATCTCATTTAGGCTAGTCACTTTAAATTATAAAATGCCGTTTTAGCAAGATATTATAAATATTTACATGCTGAAATGTGTATATTGACAATTTCTTTAGCTATGAAAAAAAGTCAGCAGATTGTAGGTTTTGTGATTGAAAAGTTCACTTTAAATGATTTTTTCCTCTTATGTATGTTTCTATTTTTATTCCCATTAAAAATAGCTCAAATCCAAAATGTAATGCCCTTGTAATAGTAATTCTAATTCTAAATATATTTTTTAACTAAATTGATATTTTCCATTCTTTCATATGTGTGTCTTTATGTACATATGTACATATACACATGCGTATGTATTTTAAAATTTTTATTTCAATTATTTAATCCTATAAACCATTGCTTTCTTATCATGTATCAGGTTCAAATTGGTTTTTCTCTCCTATTTTTGAGTCATTTCTTTCAGTTCAACAAGCTATATGTCTACTGTGTATGGAACTTTAGACTAGATGTTGGGGGAAAATACATGGTTTAGATAAGGCATTAAAAGTGTTCACTAGTCTAAAAATCAAATTATCATACCATAGTGTTTTCTAGGGTGAAATTAATAGTAACCACAGGGCTGTTATTTCAATATTATATCTTGGCATTTCATTGAGTTTAATATTATTCAGTCACAGGGCAATCCATTTCACTTTTGTATATCTAATTATTAGGAAATTTTCCCCTGTATGAAGCCTGAGACTACCTCATTGAATTTTGCCCATTGTTCAAAATTCTGGCCTAAGATCAGCAGGAGTAAATCTAATCTCCATCTCACATGACAGCCCTTCATGTACTTTAAGACATCTATCATAGCCTCCTTAAATTTTTTCTAGGTTTATCATGTCAAGTTTCTTCATTTGATACTCATATATCATGAGCTTGAGGCCCTTTGCTATCCTAGTTACCTTCATTTGGGCACTCCTTGGTAGTGTTACAAAAATGTGGTGATTAGAATTATATTCAATTCTCTAGATATGGTCTGATCAGGATAGAATGCAAAAAGAATATCTGATAGTGCTGGGAATTATGTTTCTCTTAATGCAGCCTAAGATCTCTTTTTTTCTTTTTTGGCTTCCATATAATACTGCTGATTTTTTAAAATAGTATTTCATTTAATTCCTCAGATTTTTTTCAAACTATCTGTTGTCTAGCCATATTTCTTTTACTTGATAAGGTTTTTTTTAATCCAAATGTAAGATTTCACATTTATCAGTATGAAATTAAACCTTAAAAGGTTTAAGTCAATGTTCTAGCCTGTCCAAATCTCTGTAGATACTAACTCTTCCACTATATTACTTATCCCATCTCTCATATGAAAATTTGGTAAGAATGCTCTCTGTGCCTTTATCCAGGTCATTGAAAAGAATGTTAAATAGTACATAAGGTCAAATACGGATCAATGGAACACTCCCCTAGAGTCTTCCTTCCAGGTTAATCACATCACCTTAGTTCTGGCCATTCAACCAGTTATAAATTTATTTAATCATATGTAAAATTGTGTAGGGCACCTTAGCTACAAAGATCATGAAAGACTATTAATTGTTTAACTAAAATCTAGGTCAACTGTATCTGCTTCATTCTCTTGCTACTAGTTTAATTACTCTGTCAAAGAAAGGAAATGAGGTTAATCTGGCTTGACCTATTCTTTTTTTTTTTTTTTTTTT
>CM053593.1:312902602-312935145 GCA_028646575.1 Pseudocheirus occidentalis | reverse complement strand
AATGAGATGGAGGACTTTCAAGCATTCTTGCTGAAAAAACCAGAACTAAACAGAAATTTCGACATTCAAACACATGAAGTATGAGAAGGTAAACAGGGGAAAGAAACTTATCAAAGTTGAACTATTTACATGCCAATATGGAAAAACGATAATAGTAACTTATGAAACTTTTTTTAGTATGAGGATAGGTGAAGGAAATACAAATGTATACATATGTATACCTACACATATGTCTATATAGGAGGGTATTTATGCATATGAATATTATCTGAATGTGTGTGTATATGTGTACATAGAGGGTACAGGATCAATTGAATAGGAAGGGATGATACTTTAAAAGGTAAAATTCTGAGGTGGGAGAGGACTAGAATGAGAGGAGACAGGGAGAGACAAAATGGGGTTAATCATCCCATATAGAAGAGGCAAGGGATAACTGTTACAACTTTACTTTCATTTACTCTCATTGAATTTGGTTTAGGGAAAGAATGACATAAACTCTAAACTGGGTATCTTGCCACACAGGAGAGTAGGGGGGATGATGGAGGGGAGGGCAGGGTCAGGGGGAGGGTTGCTGGAAGCACACACTTCAGTAAAGGGACAGGGACAGGGTAGAGAATAGAACAAGGTGGGGGTGGGATAGGAAGGAGGGACATACTATCAGTGTCTCACAATATGTCCACTGTGGAAATGTCCTGCGTAATTACTCATGTACAGCCTGAATTGAATTGCTTGTCCTTCCAGTCTGGGTGGGTGACGAGGGAGGAACCAAAAGAATCTAGAATTTAAAGTTCCACAATCAAATGTTAAAATATGTATATACATACTATATATGTATATATATACATATATATACATAATAATTATTATTAACTACATGCAACTGGGAATTAAGATATACAGGCAATGGGGTAGGGAGACCCACCCTGTCCTACCAGAAAGTTAGAGGGGCATTGGAGGAGGACATAAAAGAAAGCAGATTAGGGGAGGGGCTTTACAGTGGGATCACTGTTTGGGGTTGTGTGTAGGAGAAGGACGTGGAGAAAATTTGTAACTCAAAATCTTGTGGAAATGAATGATGTAAACAAGAAAATAAATAAATTATAAAAAAAGAAAAAAGAGGACAGATGCAAAAGATTTTGTACAGGTGGAATACATAAGACTTGATAATTGATTGGATGCTTGGGGTGAAGGAAAATAAGGAGTTTAGGCTGAGTGCTAGGTTGCAAACCTGAGTATTTGGAAGAGTGGTGATGCCCTTGATAGAAATAGCAAGTTAGATTGGAAGGAATAAGTCTGGGGAAATATAATAAATTGCTTTTGGGTAGAAAAGAAGAATAGAAAAAAAGAAAGAAGGAAGGAAGCATTTATTAAGCACTTCCTGTGTGGCATACACTGTGCTTATACTGGAAATATAATTGCAAGCAAAAAAAGAAAAAAATCAGTCCTTGCCCTAAGGAGCTTAGATTCTGTGGGAGAAAGACTATACACAAATATGAGTCAAAAAGCAGGGAGTGGGAGGAGATAAAGGTACCTGGCACAAGGCCATGGTTTTGAAGTTCAGAAGTCAAGAATAGACCCAGGAGGAGAATGAAGGCTGGTTTGGGCACCTCCACAAAACTGAGTTTTCAGGAGGAACTCATCTATGGGAGAACAGGGCAGATCTTGTGAAAGGATGTACCAGGTTGAAAAGGACCCAAGGATGATTGAAAGACCCAAGGTGAGGAGTCCTCAATCTCTGAGGGGAGTTCCAGGATGAGACTGCAGCTGAGGCATGGATCTGAAGTTCAGAAATCAGGAAGAGGACCAGAAGGGGACAAGGAGGTTTTCAAGGGGCATATGGAACATGTATTTCAAGTAGGCAGTTGAAGACGCATGGCAGGAAGTCAGGAGAAAGATGAGGGTTGGATATGTAGACTTGAAAATCATCTACATGAAGATAATAATTGAATCCATAGGAGCCGATGAGATCAACAAGAAAGAATATATAGAGAGAATAGAAGTCCCAGAGCAGAACCTTGAGATATAGCTATGCATAAAAGGGTGAGAAATGTTAATGAATCTGCAAAGGACACAGAATAGTCTCATCAAAACCAAGGAGAAGCAAGTATTCAAAAGGAAATGGTACGTCAACAGGGTTAAAGTAGTCTGGAGGTGAGAAAATGAAATCAACATGTGAAGATAGCTTTTTCTAGAAGTTAGACTGAAAGGGAGGAGATAAGATTATAACTTTAGTCAATAGTAAGGTCAAGTGGAGTTTTGTTTTGTTTTTTCTAAAGCTAGGGGAGAATTGGATATATTTGTCAGCAGTGGGTAAGGAGAGATTGAAAATTAGGGGCAGATAAGGGATGATTGAAGAGCATCGATCCTATGGGAGAGAGGAAGAGATGGGATGAAGGATTCAAATAAAGAGGGTTGGCATTGAAAAGGATAATAGTCATCCCATGCTCTGAGAATGGAGCAAGGGAGGAGAGGATGGGGAGAAACATGTGAAGGGACTCGTCAGAGAAGGAGAGGAAGAGGGATGTTGTAGGTGGCTTGAGAAGATTTTTTTAAAAGCCTCAATGAGGAGTCCCATAGACTAGAGTCAATCAAGAAAGGGTGAGATGATTGGCTGCAACATTGATTACCCTATTGAGTTTGGATCACATAAATCCATAATGGATGTTCAGGACAACCATGTGATTTCCTTCTGGGAGCTCAGGAGAAATCTACAGAAATTGAAAAGAGGATGGTAAGAATAATCGAGGGTTAGTATTTGTGTCTAAAAGTAGCCATGATGGGGGAGGGGGAAGAAAAGGAAAAAAAAAGAAATTTACATGATAACTATTATATATTTAAAAGGAATAGCAAGTTGTACATAATAGATGTGCGGTTTCATGTGCAATCATCTCCTTTCTATTTTATGTTCTCAAAATATTTCTTTTATTTTATAAATTCAAAATAAAATAAGCAAAATTTAAAAAAAGACTTCAATAGTAATGTCGAAGCATTGAAAAACAAGGGGATGGGTAGATAATAGGATAATAGGACAAAGTATTTAAGGATTGAAGACTGTATAAAGTTGAACTGGTCTCTCTTTCTTAATTCCCTGTATTTCTGGGAGTAAATCTTTATCATTATGACCTCATTCGTCCCCCATCCCTCAAAAAAAAGACCATCTACTAAGGCCTTAATCTCTAGAACACCTGGAGATAGCCTTTCATCCTTGGCACTTCCCAACCTCCTGTAGTGAGCTTAGTGGATAGAGTCCTATCCACTCCTCCTCTTACTTTTTTTTTTTTGGCTGTTGTCAGATAAATTTTGTGATTATTCAATATCATTAGAAGCACAACCCACTAATCTCCATGCTAGTTCTTTGGGGAGACAACTGCAGTTATATGCCTTCCTCTGTACAGGGAAAGAGCTGAATGATATGGGAAAGTTGGGGGTTAAGTTTAGGAGGCGAATTTTTTTTTAAGGAAATTAAGTGTTCTTAAGTTGGAATTGTTACAACTAAAATGAAAGACTCATTGTTTCCTTATATCACAAATCCTTTTGAAGTATAATAAAATTGTGATTTTAATATTCCTGTGAACAAAACCCTTGTTAAAGAAATTTTGGATTTTATGTCACATATAGAACATTCTCCAAATCCCATTTTCTTTTAGGGCAAATTTTATTAATAGGTTCCTTTTTTCCCCTGTTACGGACTCTAGCCAAATCCCTCCTACACAAAACCACTTCATGCTTTTATTTGAGGGAATATGATCTGGGTGAATGAAAAGATTAATTACCTGTAAAGAAAAGGGAAAAAAATGACAGAAGTCAATATTTTATCATAAAGTTAAAAGTATCTTGTTCATCCATTTACATTAAAAACAACAGAAAGATTTTCCTAGGATATTGTAATTGTTTCAGGATTTTTTGGGGGGTGTTAAACCTCTAATTTTATCAGCCTGTGGAATTCCCAATATATTAATTCATTCCAGTGATGTAGGGCACCAGTGCCTCTGCAGCCTCTAATCTTAGTGTCCAATATCACTGACAGGTTAAGTGACTTTCCCATGGTTTTCCATGGCCAGTATGTGTCAGAGGCAGGGGATGATCCCAGGTCTCTCAGACTAGTCCTCTGTCCACTGTACCACACTGCTTCTACTATTGTAATCCCTAGCCAAGGATGGAAGCAATACCGAGAGTGTTTAATATTATATTGTCCCCAAGAACAATGTCTCTTGTTTTCCCCCACTGCTTCAGCTCATAATCTATTTAATGCTTCCAACAACAATTTGCTCTTACATTCATTTTGTTTTTCAGAATCTGAGCTCTCATTTAGAAACTTCTAATGCCCTCCCTTCTCTATTCTTCCAATTTTCCAGACAACTCAGGTAATTTGTCCTATGGGGAGTCTTTCTTGATTTCCCTACTCATTAGTGCTTTTTTCTTCCTCCTCGTATTATCCATTTTTATTCATGTATTAAGGTGTTGTACTCTTACCAGTGGAATATAATCACTTTGAGATCAAGGATAGTTTTACCTTTGTTTTTTTTATCCCCACTACCTAGCCCAGTTCCTGTTGTTTGGTAGGCACATAAGTGATTGTTTAAAATATAACTAGGGCTTCCTCAGCATCTCAGTTTGGCATTTAAGTGGTAAGTTACCACTTAATTTAAGTTAGCTCTGGTTAGCTCCTCCTTTAAATGAATCCAGAGCAGTACTGAAGTAGAAGGCAGAATTATTGGACTTTCTAGGTGATACGGTCTTTACATCCTTTAAACTGAGAGCCTTTTCAATGTTCAGTGGAGTTTGCCATTTAATCCAAAAGAAACATGCTTAGGTAAATGTTATTTACAGGCTTGTATAGTAACTACACTTAAGAGCTAAATGACCCCCAAGAATACATGTCACTGAGATTTGTTTTCCCAGAGATGGGTGCAAATTCTAAGTGAGCTATACAGTGGTTGAAATGTAATTGTCATAGCTGTGTTTATTTATTGACTCTGTACATCGGAGGGTTTGCATCAGAGTTTAGATCATACCTGCTCAGCTAGCCTAATTAGTCTAGAAAAATAATATAACTCTCTGAGACACAGTGTATTCAAGCACAGAAAACTGGTCCATCAAGGGATAAGATTTGGGTTCTACTTCTTTGATTCTGCAATGATCTAGGCATGCCTCGAATAAAGAGGCAAATTATTCTCTAATAAGAACAATTAATAATGACCTTTTCTGATTTCTAGAAGCATTTCAGAACCTCAAAATCCTGTGGTCAGAGGGGATATCAGTATTTATCTAGTCTAGCCTACATCCTAAAGAATCACATTTATAACATATCTCGCCTCTCCTTGATGACCTTCCAGTAAGATAGAACCTACTCCTTCTCAAGGTAGATCATTCCACTTTGGGATAACTCTAATTATTAGAAAGTTTTTCCTGAAATAATACTGAAACCTAAGTTTTTTTTTCAACTTTTACTCATTGCTCCTGGTTCTTCCTTCTAAAGCTAAACAGAACAACACTACTTGGATAAAGATCTTACTTTGTATTATCATCACTCCCAATCCAAGGTCTATGAAAATTGTCACCACAATATTCATCTAAATTTCTTCTTTTTTGGTTGCTTTTTTTCGCATGGGGGGATGGTAGGGCAATTGGGGTTAAGTGACTTGCCCAAGGTCACACAGCTAGTTTTTTTGTGTGTGTGTGTGTGCTAAGTTTCTGAGGCTGGATTTGAACTCAGGTCCTCCTGACTCCAGGGCTGGTGCTCTATTTACTGCTCCACCTAACTGCCCCTTATTCATCTAAATTTCTCTCCTTTCTAATTTTAAATTTAATTCCATTTTTCATTCCTCTCCCAAATGTCTATTTGTCCATCCTTAATTTTCTTCAGACAGCATTTTTGGTTCCTATTCCACAATCCCTTTTCTTTTGTTAGTGTTTTCTAGATTTGAAGTTCACTATGCAAACCTCAGAGGACTGTGGAGAAAACTCAAGATGCAGTTTAAGTCCTTTAAATTAAATTATGTGCTTTAAAATCTCAGTCTTATCTTTTGAAAGGTTACTGCATGACTAACTTTATACAGTACGAGTATGATTTCTAGAGGGTTGGCAAAGGTCTCCATATCCCTGATCTCCCCCAAAGAATATTTGCTCTTGACAGATCTGACACTTGAAATTTCTTCTGACACAATGTCCTTCATTTTACAATTAGGAAAAAAGAAAATATGGAGAAGTGACATTATCTCCAATTTACACTACCATGTAAATCAGAGGAGTCAGACAAGAGACCAGCAACCAGGTGCAGCCCACAACACTATTAAATGGTATTAGAACCAGATTAAAATGTAATTGGAAAATATTTAACAAAATAACTACAAATACAGCAAAACAAAGATAATGTTAATTTGTGATTTTCTAAGTCATTATGTGGCTTAGTGATCCTTATGTATGGTTTTGTGACTCTTGTTTCTATTTGAGTTTGGCATCACTGGTACAAATGACTAATACTAGAATCTTTCCTTAGAACCCATTAGTGTGGGGAAAGAAGAAAACAGAAAATAAGTTCAGTCCTATTTGTCTCAGCCTGTACTAGATAGTGCACTGAATCTGAAGCCAGAATACCTAGTTTGGACTCTCAGTTACTATGGTTATGACGTTGGACAACTCTTTTAAATGCTCTGTATCCTTGTTCTTCATTAAAAAAAAAAGAATGATCTCCAAGATCCCTTGAAAGTCTAATTCTATGATCCCAAGATTGTATGTGAAGAATGATTCATAAATGTTGGAACCTAAGCACCCAATATATAGAAGGCTAGGTATAGTCAGGTAGCCAAGGAAAAACCCATCCAATTTAGGTAATCACCATTCTGAGCGTCCATCATGATCCAAGCTTTCTTCGTTTCCTATGTCCCAGCCTCTTATCTTTTAGTTTAAGAATTTATTTATATATACATTTTCTTTTATATTAGTACCTCACTCTGCAGAGTTTTCCTATACCACATTCAGACTGATGTTAAGCCAGACCAGCTAATTATACGAGTGACCTAAGAGACTTTAAAAGCATTTTGTAAGAACTACAGTTTTTACAACTTTTAACACAGACCTCAACAGAGACCCAAGTGTGAGCAAGGAGATAGGAAAAAATCCTATGCAAATGAACTCTGTCTAGAATTAGATATTGGCTTTTATTAAAAATGTAAATAACAATTAAAGGGAACATTTTAGGATTCTACTAACCCACAGTTCCCGAGGAAAAGACTACAATGAGAAACTGTTGCTAACTAAACTGTTTGGCAGAACCTTTGTTGAAATATATCAAAGATGCTTATTTTAAGACACACTTTATAAGTACTTAATACAGGCTTCTAGCTGATTTAATGCATTCTGTGCATTTGCAGGTAATCTTTCATTGAAGTACATCATGAGATGAGCCTCGTAAACAAAGGGATATATATTATTACACACACATATATAATTACATATATGTATGTGTGTACATACACATGTATTCTCCCTCCCTGTGGTAGTTTACAATACAAGCAGATACTTAGAAAAATAATAAACTGAACCATAATAGGTGATTTTCAGACACCTAGGAGAAGGTTCATAGTGTATATGGAAGATTTTTGCCTTTGAAGCACCTGTAACCAAAATTACTAAAAAGTACAGAAGATCATATGTGTGAATTTACTAGTGACTGCTTACTAAGTCACCTAGTATTTTATGTATTTGTTCATTCACCTTATAGGAAATTCTATCTCATCATTGTTTCCTTCCACTGTTCCTCATTATAAGAAGAATTTTTTAAAATTGCTAGTGGTTCTTCTCTCCCTGTATGAGTTAGGGTGTGGATATCTTTTATACACAATTGAATTTTTTAAAGTGACAGGCTGATCTCATTCTTTAATGTCACCACCGTGCTGAGCAAATGTGTCCTAAGTTCTATATATTTTTATTCCACTTTCCCACACGCAGGATGGAAGCAATCACCAATCTATCATCTTGCATAGGAGGAAAAGACTATTCACTGAGGAAGAAGTTGATTCAACCTGGTCCCTTGTTCACTATTCCTTAAGTATTACTTTTTTTTTTTTTGATAATTCTTCATTCTACACAAATGTGGCCACTAGATGTCATCATGTAGCCCAAGGTAGGCAGGCAGATAACTTGCTCCTTAACCTTCTCTCCTTTCCAGAGAAAGGGATAGAGTAAAGGTCTTTATGAAGACCTTTATTTACCACAGTAACTTTACTTACTGGGCAGGCTCAGAGGTGAAACTTTCTTCTTTAGTACCTCCTCATCTTTCTCCCTCTTCCTTGGTCTGGTGATAGGAAGAGTCTTAGCCTTAGCTGGAGGAATGGGTTCAAGGAGCCATGGTCTTCAGGTGAGTCACACCCACAGGGGCAGTGAGCCTATTCTTTTAGGGTAGGGATTTTTACTCTTTTTTTTTTGTCTCATGGACCCAGTTGGCAATCTGGTAAAGCATAAGGACCTCTTCTCACAAAAATATTTGTAAATGAACAAAATTAAATAATAGTTACAAAGGAAACCAATTATTTTAAAACATAGTGCTTATATATATATATACACATATACACATACGTGTATACATATATATAACTATACATACACATGCATAATACACATAAATACACATATACACATATGTGTATATGTAGACGTATACATATGCATATATATACACATATAAAGTTCAGAGTCTCCAGATTAAGAACCCTTGTTTATGGGAAAACTAAATTACTCCCAAGTTAAAGTTTTATGGTTCTTGTTGGGAGAATTATGGAGTCATTTATAAAACTCTCCTATAGCTCAATAGTCCCACCCACCCCAGGGGTAGGGAGGATTGTTAAAACCTCCAAGAATAAAACTGGAGAGTCCTACTTTATATAATATTTGAGATGTTTTAAAGGTGAAATCACAGGCTTTGGCAACAGCTTGGCTATGAGGGTGAGAGATAGTGAGTAGTCCTGGATGATTCCCAGGGTGTAAACCTGAAGGATTGGAGGACAGTGTTGCTCATTACAATAATAGAGAAGGTGGAAAGGGGATGGAGTTTGTGGGGAAGGATAATGAGTTCTGTTTTGGACATAATGAGTTTAAGATGTCTGCTGGACATCCAGTTGCAGGTGTTTGAAACACAGTTGGAGATGTGAGATTGGAGGTCAGCAGAGGGTATGGGGCAGGTTAGGTAGACTGGAAAATCACCAGCATGGATTAAATCCATGATGGCTGATGAGATCACCAGTGAAATAGTCTAGAGGGAAAAGGGAAGAGGATCTAGGACCAAACCCAGAGGGGCACCTATAGTTTAGACTTCAGTATCTAAAAGGTCCTAAAAAGATCATTTAGGATCTAGAAGAAGATCCATCAAAGGAGAAAGAGAATGAGTTGGTCAGGTAGGAGAACCAGGAAAGAGAGGTTTCTCAAAAGCTTAGAAGAGAGTACCAGGGAGTAGAGGATGATCAATAGTGTCAAAGGCTGCAGAAAGTTGAAGGGAAATGAGAACATTTCATTGGATTTGACAACTAAGAAATCAGTAGTAACTTTGGAGAGAACAGTTTTGGTGGAATGATAAGGTTAGAAGTCAAATTACAAAGGGTTAAGAAGAGAGTGAGAGGAGAAACAGTAGAAGAACCCTTTGTAGATGGTCTTTTCAAGGAGTTTGGCTATAAGAGTGGGGAGGAGGAGGGAAAAGAGAGAGAGAGAGAGAGAGAATGGAATAGAAGGTTTTTTGGGGTTTTTTTGGATGAAAGACATGGGCATGTTTGTAGGCAGTAAAGAATGAGCCAGTAGAGAGGGAAAGATTGAAAATGTGAAACAGTTGGAATCACAGGGGGAGGGAGGGGCACTCTCTTGAAGGAGACAGGATGAAATGGAATCACTTGTACAAGTAATTAGTTGGAAGGGCTCTTGAAGATCAAACCTAGTTCTTATTACTCTTAGGTCGGGGCTCTTTCCCCTACACAGATTATCCTGCCTTTAGCTTATGTTTTGCCAGGCAAAAACCTGAAAATTTGCAAAGTTCTTTCTCTCTGATCTAATAAGACCTTGTTTTTGAAGACTATATCTGTGAAATTACTTCCTTGAGAAGCTCTTATAATAACCACTGGTGACAGTCTCCAAACGTGTCGTGATGGCACTCAGTTGGAAGATTTGTAATAGCTTGATTTTTTTTTTTGAGAGGAAAGAGGAGTAATTAGCATGTAGCCAAGCCTTCACAATGCCACTGAATTAGAGTCACTATGGGCACAATTGTTCACAACCAGTAACAATTTAGTCATTTAGGGTTGATGTCTAAGGCAGTAAACCATGGCAAATTGATTCATTCGCTCCTAGGTCTGCCTCTCTGGATTGTGACTTCAGTACATTCTTTTCACTGACAATAGCTGTTATCCAGCTCTGTCTAATTTCCCCAGTTGTGGCCCCTTGGGTCCTGTAGCAATTGATGGCTGGAAATGGGATGCTTCAGACTTAGGCTTAGATGGTTCTTTTGCTCTTCAACTCCTCCTTCAGTTGTATGCTAAGCTGCTGAATAGGCAGATAGTTGTCAGTAAGTCTTCCAATATTTTGTGGGCCAATCTGTGTCTCCTCTTGGGGGTGTGACTTTCTAGCAACTCTTTTAGTTTTTCCCTTTTGGGGAATGACTATCAGTCTAGGCCCACTAAAAAAATGGAGGCTGACCATTTCAATGCCAGTTCATCTTGTTATTATCCTAGCTAGTGATGTTGACTCATTAGACTACAAAAACTTTAATAAAAATATTCTCTCTCTCTCTTGAGAAGTTGCAAAATTGAACAAATAACTTTCTCCAATAACTCTGAATCCCCCGATAGAGATCACACTCTGGAAAAATACTGCAATTAAAAAAATCCTCTCTTTCTTCTCTTTGGGCATCACCTATTAGCTCTCTCAGTTCTTCCTATGAAAAATCCCCATTCCCCCCGCCCCCCCCTCATAGCTTAGCAATGGTTTACTCTCCTGTTCACTAAGAGACTAAATGTTCAATACAAAATGAATAATCAAAATTATGAGGAATGGACATTATTCCTGAATCCCATAGTCTCAAATCCTCTCAAAAGAGACGTAGAGAAAGGGGAGACAAGACTGCGAGGTCACTGCCTTTATGTTCTGCCTAAAACAGATCTCAGCAGTGAAGGATCTGTCCATACCGCTATGGATCTGGAGTCCAATGGATCTGTTGGTGACCTCATGATTGCAGCCCTTCCTTTCTTCCATGAGGCCCCTCCTCTGCTGCTCCTGTCCTTCCCAGATATCCTGACCTTTTCTTTTCCTAAAAGTAAAATAGGTGGATGAGTTAGCTTATCAGTCAGAATCGGCCTCCTCCTCTAGTCCCAATGTCAAGACAAAGCTCCGTAGAAGTAGAAGAGGGGAAGGAGGGAGGGAAATTTCTGCCCCAAACCAGTAGGCATATATCCTTAGCATCCTGATCTTGATAACACTGCAAGGAGGTTATTTACTAAACAAGATACTATTTCTTGCTAAGGATAGAAAGATAAATACAAAATAATCATTTCTCAAATAGTTTACAATCTAATAGAGGAGATAAAAGCATTTATACAAATGATGGCAAAAACAAGCACAAAATAAGCACAAAGTGCTCTTAGGAATTTAACAGGTTGGGGCCCGGGGTGTGGGGGGGGGCTAGGTGGCACAGTAAATAGAGCACCAGCCCTGGAGTCAGGAGGACTTGAGTTCAAATTCGGCCTCAGACAGTTGACACACTTACTAGCCGTGTGACTTTGGGCAAGTCACTTACTCCTAATTGCCTTCCAAAATGCAAAAAAAAAAAAAAAGGCAATTTAACAGGTTGAGAAAGATTACATTTTGGGTGCTGTAGGAAGGTAGGGCATCTGGGTGGTGCAATGGACAGATTACTGGGCCTGGAGTCACGTAAACTCCTCTTCCTGAGTTCATATTCAAACTCAGATACTTATTAGTTGTTGTGTGACCCTAGGCAAGTCACTTAACCTTGTTTGCCTCAGTTTCTTCACCTGTAAAATGAGCTGGAGAAGGAAATGGCAAACCACTTCAATATCTTAGCCAAAAAAATTCCAAAAGGGGTTATGGAGAGTCAGACACAACTGAAAAATGATCAAAAGGAAGGTGGTCACAGAAAGTGTCATGAAAGATATGGTACCTGAGGTGGGCCTTGAAGGAAAGAAGGAAATTTAATAGAGGAAGATTGAGGGCAACTGTAGCCATTCCAGGAATGGAAAAAGAAAAGGACAGGATATGGAATGGAGTTAGAAAGTACTTCAATTTGGCTCGTCACAGAATCAAAGAATCTAGGAATTGGAGGGAACCTCCAAAGCCGGCCATTTAATGCATTCCTGAATGAGAATACCTCCACAAATTACCTGAGAAGTCATTCAGCTTCTGCTCGAAGACCTTCAGCACGTAGAATAACTTCCTAGGCATTCTATCCCCCTTTTGGATAGGTCTCATCAGGGGTGTGCCGGTTTGGTCAATATTTAACAACTGGCTCTTGGGGGTGGGGAATGTATTAACAACAGTTTTTTAGTTTAGTCTGAATTATTAACATTTTCTTCACCACTTTCTTAAACCATAATAATCAATGAAACAATAAATCAAGTGTGCTACTTTGTAGCTTTTACTGATTTTGGAAAAATATTCTTGCTAAAAATTTGACAACCAGATCTCACAAACTTGCGAGAGTTGGTTCCAGTGCACCCCTGGGCTTAAGTGCTAGGAAGTTTTTTCCCCTTATATCAAACCTTAACCTGCCTCTCTTAAACTTATATGTAATGCTTTTAGTTCTGCCTTCTGGGGCTGTACCACAAATGTTGCCTTACATATAATAGGCATTTAATAAATGTGTGTTAATTTTCAGCCAATAAGTTTTATCCCCTTTCTACCTGATAAGTAGAGACAATTGTTATATATTCCATTCTACTTCATCCCTGACCAATTTTCTCCAGTCTAAATAATCTATGTTTCTTAACCTGATAGTCCTATGGCCTCTTCTCCAGTTTTGACACTGAAAACTGAGGGAGATAGTTAACATGTTTGAATACAGAAACAGTACCCCAATATATAATGACAGACTGGGATAAATATAAATTTATTAACTTTAATAGGGCTCAAAAATATTGGGGAAGGCATGTCTAAGGGGCAATTTATCTGAAAAAAAATCTGGTGCTTTGGTTGGCTACAAAGTTCAATCTGAGTCAACAGTAGGACATTTCAATACTTTTATGGCTGTGTTGAATGCAGTCATTGGAAGGGACTACCTTGACCTCACTGACCCCATGGTTGGAACAGGTCTTGTCATATCTCTGGAAATTTAGGGAACCTGGAGACCACTTATTACTCCCCAGTCTTTGGCTATTTTGCAAAACAACTTAACTCTTCCCCATTGCTGCTCTTCCCCAACATTCCTAAATATAAAAGTGCACCTAAGCCCTGCCTCTACTGGGCACTCTTGTACTTGGGTGCAGTTTGGTGTCCAGGATCACAATGTTTTTGCCTTTATTGGAGACTTCAGTATTCCTCTTTATTTCAAGTTGACAGCTATGTGAATACACTCATAAGGCTTCTCTCTCCAATGTTGTAAATCAGTGGGGTCAAACTCAAATAGAAATTGATCCCTGCGGGCTGTGTATTGACTTAGAAAACCACAAATGAACATCATCTTTGCTTTACCATATTTTATTTATTTTGTTGTTCTCAATTACATTTTAATCTGGTGTAGGCCTGAGCTCTGGAGTTTTGCAACCATTATGGAGGTGCATCACACACCAGGCATGTTTTGCCTATGTCCTTGCACAAATCCTCCATGAAGGGGTCACCCAATGAGCTGAGGGCCTTTCTCTAGGCTGGAGGAAGTGTTCTTTCCATCACACCATGCCATTTCACTACACCCTTGTCTGGTGTTTATCAAGACATGTGCTTCTTCCTAAACAAATTCCTTCACTATAAATAGGCCTAGTAAAGAAATTGCAAAAGCAAACACTGTGAACAAATCACTTTTAAAGGTCACAAGTTGAACCTGAGCTCAGTTTATATATGTACTGTATATGCATATATGTGTATATATATATATATATATATAATACATATTTCAAGATTAAAATATCAAAGCCTGCTTTGTATTTAAATGTCTTAGAACTCTTACACTATGATGGATGAGTCCCCTCCCTCCTCACTTTCTGTGCCTCACATTGTACATTTGTCAAATGAAAGGCTGGACTAGACGTCCTCTAAGGTTCTAAATTGTATAATTCTAGAAACATTAGAAATCAACTATTCAAATCTCCTCATTTGATAGAGGAAAAGATTGACTCTCAGAGAGTTTAAATGAATTGTCTAAGGATGCACAGTTAGTGGTAGAAGTGGGACTTTAACTTAGGTCCATTGTTCTTTCCATTTGACTACGCTATCCCTATTATTTCTAATTGCGGGCAGATATGTGGCACAGTGGATATAGCTGGGGCCTGAAGTACGAAAGAACTGAGTTCAAATGCAGCCTCAGACACTTACTAGTTGTGGGACATTGGGCAAATCATTTAAGCTTGTTTGCCTCAGTTTCCTCATCTGTAAAATGCGCCAGAGAAAGAAATGGCAAACCTCTCCAGTATTTTTGCTAAGAAGACCCAAAATGGGGTCACAAAGAGTCAGACACGACTGAAATGACTGAACAACAACAACAACAATATCTAACAACCCCTCAAATTCAGCGTGTCTATTTATCCAGCCTTAATCTCTCTCCTGAGCTCCAGTCCTGAAAGTTCAATTACCTTTTGTACATTTCCGCCTGCACTGGCAACTCAAACTCAACCCATCCACAATGAAAACCATCATCTTTCTCCTTAAACCCAGCTTTCTGCAAAACTATTCTGTGGCTGCCGCGGGTCCTAACATTGGGAGGAGTGGAGAAGAATGTTTGAATCCTCGTTCTGCCATGTACAGCCTGGGCCAAGTTGCTTCATTTCTGTGGATATCAGACTCCTCTTCTATAAAATGAAGAGGCTAGTGAGATAACATGTCATCCTTAGATCAGCCAGAAAGACATTGTCACTGGATCACAGAATGTGTGAAGGGGGGTAAGGTATAAGAAGACCAGGAAGGTAAGAAGGGGGTGGATTATGAAGATATTTGAAAACTAAATAGAGGATTTTCTATCTGGTCCAGGAGACAACAGAGAGCCAGTGGAATTGATTGCGGAGGAGTGTCACATGGTCAGACTCCTGCTTTAGGAAGATGAATTTGATATTAAGGAAAATGAGCCTCAGAAAGATTAAGCAAATTATTTGGATTAAGTGAATTTTTCATAGTCACTCAGCAACTAAATGTAAGAGACAGTATTTGAAATTGGGTCTTCCTCATTCCACATCTAATACACTATCCATCATACCAGGTATTCCCAGTCTTTGCTGTTGCCCTGCTCCTTGGCTTTCAGTAAACCTCTCCTCTATTCAATATGAAAGGAAATAAATTCTAGAGTTTACTGTGCACATACACCCTCTTTATTCTATTAGTATATTGCTCAATGATAAAAACTGTGAAAAACCCCTTCATATCACACGGCTACTGATGGTTTCCTTCTAAGTAGGACCTGGCCTTTCATCCCCACCCTGAATGTGCCACTGACTTGCTGCCAGGAAGCCTCTTTGCAATAACAAAGGAATGGATGATTCAGCAGTCACAGGAAAGCCTCCCTTGATTCCACAGCTGCCAGTCTGTCGATTTCCATGTGCTCTGGGATGCCTGCACATTAGGGGAGTTTCCAGCATTGTTTTGATTCCTTTTCCTGACCCTTTCTCTTGACCAGCCCTTTCCCCCAGAAAACGTTACAGGTTTTCCATACGGTTTAAAACAAAACAAAACCAAAAACCTGATGGGAAAATCTTACTAGTTTTCAGCAGCACATGGTTTTCATCCCCAAAAATCCCCTCTAAAAACAAACAACAACCCCAAAATCTCATCCTTTGACTCCCTTTACGCTCTAAAAACACATTGAATCTCAAAGTTACTAAAAGAAATCCTCAACTTTCCTTTTGTGGTAAAGTGCCAAGCCTGCTGTGTTGTTCCTGCCCTTGGCATTTTAAAACAAGAAACAATATTTTTCTTTTGTTCATTCATCTATTCATTCAGGGTTATTTTTTGCGTTCCCAGGCTATGTGGTTCCCACCCTGGCTTCCCATTCTTCCCATGGCTTGGCTACTCTCCTCTGGTCCCTAAACTGTATTCCTTGGTGAGCACTTTAGTCTTCCCCAATATGTAGCAAAGTTAGCATAGGTGACTAGCTACAGAGCGAGACAGAAAGGCACCTGCTTCCAAGTCTTCCATCCTCTGGTCTTCCAGTACCCTACCTTCCCATTCTGACTATTCAGAAATCCAAGCTATTAGAGTCATTCCTAGGTTGGGGCATCGTCTCCAGAAGGCCACTGCTAAAATTGCATGTTCCATCAGAGAAGACAGACCCCTCTTTTAGCCTTTTGTTATTAGTATATGAGTCCTAATAATAATAATAACTCATATGCATATAATTTTTAAAATAATATTTTCCCAATTAAATATTAAAACAATTTAAAAATACCTTTTTTTTTAGTTTGGAGTTCCAAATGCTATCCTTCCCTCCCCTTTACCGTCCCTGGCCACCCAATCTAGTGTGCCATTATATAAAGCTACATGTTTTAAGTTTGACAAAATATTTCCGTCACAACAACCCTGTGAGGTAGATAGGGCAAACATTTTTATTCCCATTTTATTCATGAGGTACCTGATATTAAAAAGGTGAAGTGACTCCAATCAATCATTTGATCAATAAGCATTTATTAAGCCCCACTCTATGCCAGCCATAGTGCTAGGAGCTGGGGAGAGAGAGAGAAAAATGAAGCAATCTTTACCCTGAAGAAACTTACATTCTAATGAAGGGGCAGGGGGAAGCAGGAGCAGAGAACACATCCATGTATAGATTTATAAGGAATAAATATGGAACAAGAACCAAAAGATGACAATGGTCTTGGAATTAATAAGTGACAGAACTTAGACTTGAATCTAGATAGAATTTCCTGATCAGACTTACTAATTTACATTTTGGAAAATACTAGATTATCTAACTCAGGGGTGGGGAACCTGCAGCCTCGAGGTCACATGTGGCTCTCTAGGTCCTCAAGTGCTATGGCCCTTTGACTTAATGATTCAAGACTGAATGGGGACCTAGAGGGCCACATGTGGCCTCAAGGCCGCAGGTTCTCCACCCCAGTCTAAGGTGTTTTCCAGATCTAAACCCCATAGAAATACAAGGTATGAGTAGTAGCCGCCATATATGTGCAGTTAGTGCTGTTAGTTTTCTTCACCGGAGGCCAGGGAGGTAGAAGTATGGGTGTTCTAATTTTACAGAAGAGAAAATGGAAGCTTGGAGATATTAAGTCACTCACTCACAGACATACAGTTAGAAAAGACAGAGCACACTGTCCACAGGGACAGCTTTTGGAGTACAGGCCAAACGTCCACTACAACGCACCCATCCATAAAGAAGCAACTCAGAATTTCCCTCAAACTATAACTCAGATATGTCAAACTATCACCACAAAAGTTTTGGATCTTAGTAAGGGATAATAGTAGGCATAGCATAGTAGGAGGCTAAGTTATTACCTTTGTCAACAGCTTTTTCAGCTAGTGATTGTATTTTCTTTTTTTCACTAATAAATATAAATGAGAAACAAGAGACTTCTCTCCATTTAATAAGAACTGTACCTACGACTGCTCTCTATTAGTTCAGGAGTAGAACTTTTGGCTAAATCACAGCAAGCCCATATTTCTCATTAATTATTCAAATATTTGATTGTAAGTTGCTTAATTTTCTGTTCAAAGCAGCAAAAATAAGTAAAAAAAATTCAACAATTTTTTTCTTTTAAAAACTAATTAATGGGCAATGCTAGAGCACTTATCCAACAGTAAAACACATTTTCCTACACACATACATAGTCATTCCTGAAGTGTAGCTAAAAACGGGTTCTTTGAACTCCTGGAGTCTTATAAAGGACATTCATTACAAAAACAGAGTAATTATTTCGAGAATATTAAACTTATCCTTTTGCAAAATGCTGTACTAAAAACAACCTGGATGACTAAGGCCTGTGGGGGAACTTAGGTTTGGAACGGGGGTGGGGGTGGGTGGGAGGGTGGAAGGCATTGTCTACCTGGATTCCATTTGACTAGGGTAAGGTATTTTCAATTTTGTGTATTGTACTTACTGAGAATTGAATTAGAGGCTCTTCAATGGAAGTGGAGTGGAATGGAATAGAAAGTGGAAATTCTTACGTGATGCCTAAAGATAGAATGTTAGGTGTTCTGCACAAAGATATCAAGGCATCTTGATGGCCCAATCCTGGGCCATCTCCAGTTGTTCTGATAAATATCTGGCCACTGGATGCAGATGACCAGTTTCCTTTTCTTGAAAATGAGGGGTTTGAACTAGATGGTTTCCTTCCAGTTCTAGTTATATGATCCTATGAAAATATATTATGTAGGCATTGGGATCAGAAAAGGAGAGAAGGAGTTGTAGAAATTATTTTCAATATACCACAAAAGTTTCTTTCTAGTTCAGCAAAGAGCTGACAATAATACCCAGGAGTATAATAAATATTACGAACTGGCAGTTTTAGGAAGTCAGAGGTCTGGGACAGCATGAGTGAGCACAATCTTACATTTTAAGCCCAAGTACAGAAAAGCCACAAAGCTGTCTATTTCAAAGAAATCCACAGGGCTACAAACATTAAGTGATTCTTATATTCCTATGATTATAGGAATCATTTTTGTTTTCAGACTCTTCAACTGATGATTTGATAATACTTTAAATATGACAAATTATAATTTATTAAGTATTTTAAATACTTTATTTCATTTGACCCTAACCCAGAGCAAATCGACCTTGCAAAGTAGGTGGTGCAAATAATTACCCCCATTTTACAGATGAGGAGACCGAAGTTCAGAAGTTAAGTGATTTAGGTCACAGAGGATCTAGGATTTGAACCTAGATCTCCCAGTCTCTAAATCCAGTGTTCTTTCCACCTCCAAAGGCTCTCTTTATAGTTTTTCACTAAGTCAACAAGCATTGATTAAGCTCCTACTAGGTGCCAGATATTGTGCTAAAGTATAGATAGATAGAGGCAGGGTCCTCAAACACATTTTTGCATTTATTTCACTATTTGTTGTTGATTTAATCAGCATCTATCCTGTTTAAAGAAACCACTTTTCCACACATTGGTTATCAGAAAAGCTGAATCAGTGATTGAAAATTCTCATTCTTTTTCCCTTAACAAGCCAACAGATGGTGTTATCTGGTAGTACAGAAGTCCCAGGCTAAACACCTCCCTCACCTCTGGTATTGAGTGTAATTATTAAAATCATGTAGAAATGTAGGAATCCTGCAAGCATCCTACAACTATTGATATCCTTTCAAAATCCTCTTGTAGTTTATGCCCATTGAAGTCTTTTCAAATGATGATTTCTTTACAGCAACATTTCTCTGTGTGCGCTAGCTAGTAACTAAAAATCAAAATATCTGAGTTCTAGTCCCAGCTCTGACATTTACTGGCTGTGTGATTTTGAACAAGTCACTTGAGCTTTCTGAGCCTCCATTTCTGTATCTATAATATGGGCATAATAATACTTGTACTAATTTCTTCATTAGTATTGTTGTTGGTATCAAAAGGTATATAGTTTATAATGTGGACAAATAGAATAATTAGATTTTGAGCTGAAATAGTTTTAGAAATCAACTAGTTTAAACTCATTTTACATTTGAGAAAAAGGGCTTAGAAAGTTAAAATAGTTTGTGTCCATAAAACATCATACAAATATGAGTTATCATTATCATCAAGTTATCTTTTTCTTCTTGTCCTTTATCATTGTGGAGGCAGCTAGGTGGTATAGTAGATATAATGGTTTCAGAACTGGTTTCAGAGGACCTGAGTTCAAATATAGTCTCATATACTAGCTTTGTGTTCTGTCTGCCTCAGTTTTTTCACCTGTAAAATGAGCGTAATAATAGCACCTACTTCCCAGGGCTATTAAACGAGGATTCAATGAGATGATTGTAAAGCAACCAGCACAAAGAAAGTGCTATTTTTTGTTGTTGTTCAGTTGTGTTTGACTCTTTGTGACTCCTTTTTGGGTTTTCTTGGCAAAGATACTGGAGTGGCTTGCCATTTCCTTCTTCATCTCATCATAGATGACGAAAGCTATTGTTACCATTATTGTTATTGAAACAAACAGGAAGGAAGAGATGCACACGATCAATATTAGAAAAACTATAAACAGACAAACAGCAATTAAATACAACAGTAAGTAAACAGCAGACTTAAAAAAAAAGATTCCCACAAATGCTCTCTACGGTACAAATATGCTCCTGATAACTAACCCCCATAAAGATGTAGCAGAAAAAAACTTAACTTAGACAATAACTGAAAAACTTAACAATAATACTAACAATAGCTTACATTTATAGTGTGATTTAAGCTTACCTTCTTTTTTTTTTTGAGGGGGTAGGGCAAGGTAATTAGAGTTAAGTGACTTGCCCAAGATCATGCAGCTAGTGTGTCAAGTGTCTGAGCCTGGATTTGAACTCAGGTCCTCCTGACTCCAGAGCCAGTGCTCTATTCACTGTGCCACCTAGAAGCCCCTGGGCTTGCATTCTAATGGAGAATACAATAAAAATACAAGATATTTATACAAGAATACAATAAAAATACAAAATACAAGATAAATAACAGACATATACAGAATAAATGTCAAGGAACAGGGGGAAGAGGGAGCTTTAATAACTGGGGGAGTCCCAAAAGGCCTCTTGAAGGAGGTGTCACTTGATCTGAGCCTTGAAGGGAACAAGGGGTTACAAAAGGCACAAGTGATGAGAGTTCCCCAGGCATGAGGAACAAATTGTACAAGGATATGATGCTGGGAAATGGAATATCATGTGCAGGGAATAGCAAGGAGACCAGTTTGGATTTAATGTTGAGTGTGTGAAGGATAATAATATATAATCAGCTTTGAAAGATAAGCAGGGACTAGATTGTGAAGAGCTTTAAATGTGAAACTGAGGAGTTTGTATTTTATCATAGGACTAATTGGAAGCTGAAACTTCTTGAGCAGCGAAATGACATCTTCAGACCTGCATTTTATGAATATGAGTTTGGAAGCTGTGGAAAACGGATTAGAGAGGAAGGGTAAAGGAGGCAGTGAGGTCAATTAGGAGGTTAGAACAATAGTAAAGGTAAGGGTTTATAATAGGGTAGTGGTAGGTCTGTATCCCAAAGGGATCACAGAAAAAGGAAAAGGACCTAGACCTACAAAAATATGTATAACACCTCCATTTGTGGTGGCAAAGAATTAGAAATTGAAGGGATGTCCATCAACTGGAGAATGACTGAACAAATTGTGGTATAAGAGTATGATGCTATAGTGTGATAAGAAATGACACGTAGTATGCTTTCAGAAAAAACCTGGAAAGACTTCTATGAACTGATGCAAAGTGAAGTGAGCAGAACAAAGAGAACATAATATACAATAACTTCAACGTTGTTCAATGATCGACTCTGAATGACTTAGCTTTTCTCAACAATACAATGATCAAAGACAATTCTGAGGGACTTTTGATAAAAAATGTCAAAATGAGAACTGATGGAGTCTGAACACAGATAAGAGCATACTTTCTAAACTTTATATTTGAGTTTTTTTAGTCTGTGTTTTCTTTTGTAACATGACTAATATGGAAATGTGTTTTGCATCTAAATGTATAATCTATAGCAAATTGCTTGCCTTCTTGAGGAGGAGGGACAAGAAGGAGGGAGGGAGAGAATTTGAAGCTCCAAATTTAAAAAAAATCAATGTTAAAATTGTTTTTTACATGTAATTGAGAAAAAAGTATGGTAGTGGTCATATGAGTAGAATAAAAGGAATGGATGCAAGAGATGTTGTGGAAATAGAATGGACAATATTTGCCAATTGATCATGGAATGAGGGAGAGTAAAGAGTTGAAGATAACTTTGAGATTGTGGCATCACTGGGAAAACAGTAGATTTAGGGCAGAGAACCATTTCAGCTTTGAACACGTTTAATTTGAGATGCTTATGGGAGGTCTAAATGGAGATGTTCAGAAAGCAGTTGAAGGTGAGGGACTGGACTTCATCAGAGAAATGTGTGTGTGTATGTGTATGTATATCTATATATCTATATCTATATATAAAATTTAAATTATACTACGTAGAGATAAAAGTAAGATAATAGCTAAAACCTTGTAAATTGATCAAGTCACCAAAACAGAAGAGGGCCCAACACAAAATCATGAAGCATCCCCTTCAAAAACGTTGGGCCATGAATGATAACCCTGCAAAAAAGACTTGGAAGCAATGGTCAGATGGATAGGAGGAAACCCAGAAGGGAGAAGCTCCTTCATGAAAACCCTGGAAGCAGAAAATGTATAGAAGAAGGTGATGGTGAGCAGGGTCAAACAGTGCAGAAAAATAAAGGATGAGGACTAAGAAAATGCTAATAGAATTATTAAATAAAGGTACCCTGGAGAGAATAGTTTCAATCAAGTAGTGGGATCAGAAACCAGATTACAAGGGGTAGATAAGTGAGTGAATTGGGAGAAAGCGGAGGCAAAGGAGTGTGGATGGTTGTCCCCCACGCTCCATATCCCTCCCTAGAAATTTGATTGTGAAAAGGAGGAAAGACGTAAGATGATAGATCAAGTGATTGGCAGAATCAAGGGAAATAACTTTTAAGGATAAGAGGCATTTAATTGTTATTAAGCAGCAAAGAAAAAGCCTATGGATAAAGAGAAGTTTAAAAATAGGAAGAGAAGATGATGAAAGGGGAAATCTCCCAGAAGAGATGGGAGGGCCTCAAAAGAGGAGGTGGCATTGGCAAAAAGAAAGGTTACCTTGTCTTCTTAGACTAGAGCAAAACTGGGTGATGATTTTGAGGTGATTTGAAGTGTGCAATGGCAGAAAAGAGGGAGTATACATAGACGGCCTCAAATTTGTCAGTGATATATGAGAAATACCATGTTGCACAAAGGAAGGAAAGGTGATACAGGTGATAGAAAAAAATGGTTCAGCAACATTAGGATTGTTGTATAAAGTGAATGCATAGAAAAAGAAGACTTTTGTTTCTTCTTTGCCTTTGCTTCTCTTTCTTTCTTTTTTTGTCTTACTTCTATAGCTAGCTTTTCCAGGACTATGTTAATCAACAGTAGTAACAACAAAGATACTTGTAATGGAAAGGCATCTAATTTATTCCACTATATATAATGTTGGCTCTTGGCTTTAGATGGATATGGCTTATTGTATTAAGGAAAGGCCCATTTATTCCTAAGCTTTATTGTGTTTGTAAGAGAAATCAATATTGGATTTTTAAAAAAAAGCTTTTGCAGCATCTCTTGATATAATCATGAGATTTTTATTGTTTTTGTTATTACTGTGGTTTGTCATCCTTGCTCTACAAGTGACCTAACTTCTTTTTTCCCTTCCAGACTGCTTCTGATAGATTTGTCACTCCTGGCTTAAGATGGTGTAGTAGAACCACACTGGTTGCAGGTTCTTAGATCTGCTTTACTAGGAAAGAGTTGCTTAAAGGGTCAACAATCTTTTAAAATTGCATTCATTAATTCAGGGGAAAAGTCAGCACTCTGAACTTCAGAGAAAATACAAACAGAGAAATAAAGACCAACAGACAGGGCTTTGCCTGAATCAAAGCAATACTGCTATATACTTTACATACATCCCTGGATCAATCAAAGCAATACTGCTATATGCTTTACATGCATCCCTGACCTTCACATCAGAGCAGCTGGAGAACTCTGAACATACGGCCACTCAGAATCTCAACCAGAGAATCACAAGATCCTTCTCATAATTGAGCCCCCAAAGCAAAATACCCATTCAGAGTATATATACACTTCTCAGAGCCAGAAGGCATCACAACCCTCATGACTCAGGGCCTAATTAGAAATTAGCAAAAGGTGTGAAAGTCTCCCTATAAGCCAGCCTCCCTTCAGCAAGCTTCCCTTAATAGGCTCTAAGTGAGGCATATTAATGGGCCAGGAAGAGCTTATATCCCATTAACATTAGAGATGGCTTCCTCCCTCCCCACCCCAAAGTAATATTAGTTCTCAGAGATGGAAATAATAGTTGTTATTAGCTACAATAGCTACCTTTTACATAGCACTTTAATGTTTGCAAAATGTTTTGCACATATTAGCTTATCTAGTTCTCATAACCCTTTGAAATAGGTGCTGTTAATATCCCTGTTAGACAGATGAGGAAACTGAGGCTCATACAAAGTTAAGCATCTTGCCCATGGTAATACATTTAATGTATAAATCAGGATTTGAACTCAGGCCTTCCTAATTCCAAGTCCAGTGTTCTTTCCACTGTGCCACCTAGTTGCCTGGGAAACCTGTAAGTAGTCTTCCTTCTGTGTTCAGTTTAGACAAAAGCAAAAACAATTATCCCCCAGGGTAAGAACTGGAATTTTGGATCATATAAATGGCTCACACTGACTAAAGACTGTATTCTTGTGTTCCTATGATTTTACACTTTATGCAGCATTTGGGAGCCATATGGGGGAAAGAGAATACAATGATATTCTTTCTATTAGGTTATCTCTTAAATATGCATGTAGGCACTCTGAAGAGTGTCTAAAATGAGAAGCATGATTCCTTCTAAGTCTTTTGAATAAACTTCCCCTTCTCATCACGCCCATGGTATCTCATTTTTACCTAGCATTTGCTTTCTTGCATACTCTAGCTGAAACTGAGGTTTGGTTTTAACAAGACCTTTGCAATGCCCTTTCAGGAAACAGAGTTTGCATTCTTTCAGTGTGTTACACAGGTCACAAAAACATACATGATGGGAACTTTAGCTTCTGCTTTCTAGTTCTTGCAAAGATTTTTTTCACAACCATGTGTTTGGTGACTCATTACCATTGACTTTGCCAGTGAGAATAAGAACATGGCTGGGTAGTTTGGGCAACAAAAGAGATTGGTTAACGTGATCTGTTTTCATTTTTCTCTTTGTTTTGATTTTTCAATCATGCAAACATTCCCACTGGGTTTCCACCCGATGTTTTCTTTGTGTGGCTCAAAATAGTCTCTCTAATTACAACATTACATACCATCTTTGTGTGTGTGTGTGTGTGTGTGTGTGTGTGTGTGTGTGTGTGTGGAGTAGACCTAAAAACACTTAACTCAATTCAACTTAATTCATTTAAATTCAACATGGAGCAGCATGGAGCAACATAAAGAGCTCTGAACTTTGGATTCTGAATTTGCCATCACTAGCTTCCAGTTTGTATCCCATCTCTGCCACTTATTACCAGTATCACCTTGGATAGATCACAAAAGTCCTCTCTGTGCCTCAGTTTACAAATCTGTTAAATGAGGGGGTTGATCTAGGTAGTTCCAGATCTAGGATCCTATAATTGTCTATTTGTTAATAGCCTACCATAATACTGTCAAAGATTTTAAAGGAAATAAAAATAGAAGACATGGCCTGTGCCTTCAAGAAGCTTCCACTCTAGTTGGACAGATACAGTAAATACACATAAAACAGTTAAATGACAATTATGAGGCATAACATAATTAAGTATAAAAATAAGTGTTATAGATAATAAGTGCTATGTTGTATTATAATGGAAAAAACAAGTTTGGAGTCAGAAGCTAGATTGGAGTCCTGATTGCTGCTATTTCTGTGTGACCTTAGACAAGTCACCTAAATTCTGTAAGCCTCAATTTCCTTTTATTTAAAGTGAGGGGGCTGAACTATGTCCTTTCCAATATGTTTATGAGATTTTAAAGAAGGGAGAAACTAATGTAGCAACCAGGTAGCTTAGGGGATAATGCAATGGAGTTGGACTTAAGAAGGCCTGATTTGGAATCCTGCCTCAGACTCTGCATTATTCTGGCTGCATTACTCTGGTCAGGTCACTAAACTACTCTGTGACTCAATTTTCTCTTTTGTAAACTGGACATAATAATAGCACCTACATCACAGAGGTGTCATGAGGACAAATTAGTTAATTTATGAAAATTGCTTTTGTAAACCTTAAAGGATTTCATCGACCAATCAATAAACATTTATTAAGTGCCTCCTATTTACTACTGTTGGCAGCTAGGTGGCATAGTAGATAGAGCACTAGGCCTAGAATCAGAAAGATCTGAGTTCACATTCAGCCTCAGACATTTAGTAGCTGTGTGAGCCTGGGCAAATCACTCAACTTTGTTTGGAGCGTTCAGTTCCTTATCTGTAAAATGAGCTGGAGAAGAAAATGGCAAACCACTCCAGTATCT
Organism: Pseudocheirus occidentalis; assembly: GCA_028646575.1. Lineage (NCBI taxonomy): Eukaryota > Metazoa > Chordata > Mammalia > Diprotodontia > Pseudocheiridae > Pseudocheirus > Pseudocheirus occidentalis. The sequence continues at coordinate 312,908,807 of CM053593.1, read as the reverse complement.
TTGCCAAGAAAACCCCAAATGAGATCATGAAGGGTCAGACACAACTGAAAAAATGACTGAGCAACAACAACATTTGCTCCTGGAGGCTACAGGAAGCCACTGTAGTTTATTGAGTAAGGGGAATGACAAGATTGGACCTGTGCTTTAAGAAAATCCTTTTAGTGATGGAGTGGAGGATGGATTGGGGTGGGGAGAGAGAGATAGGCAGACTCATCATCATGCTATTATAATAATCAAAACATGAGATGAGGACCTGCATCAGAGTCAGGACTGTATCGAAGGAGAAAATCAGATGTATTCAATAGATGTTGCAACAAGATTGAAAACCCCCAAGTTCACAACTCTACAGAGCGTTTCTGCTTTGTAGAGACTTAGCACATACATTATGCAGTGTTTACCATCTCAGGCTTTTTCATTTTTTTGAGCCTGTGTTTTGTTATTAGCACATTTTCCTGTTAATTTAGTTTCCAACATAATAAGCAGGGCAGGCAATGATTCTGTTGTTACTGGAAAACTAGTTTTACCTTGGTTTTTATCATTGAATCTAAGAAGGCACTTGCAAGAAATTTATTCACTTCAAAAGGGGAGAAGGCAAAATAAATGAAGAGAAAGAAGCTTAAATAATATCCAATATTTATCAATAGGATCTTTTCATCTTTTGTAAAAACATCTCTGGGGACTTCAACAATTGTGTGTGGCCCAAAGAAAGACTAAATATGTGTCCTAACTGAGTTTAGATTCTTAGCTGTTTATTGACTGATTCTACTTGTTAGAAAGTCTCAAACTCAAGAACAAAAAGGTATTAACCTAGAATTCTTCACAATTAGTCCATTGTAAAGTATACAAAGCTCAACAGACCTTTTGAAGAAAGTGCAAAATAAAGGCACACCTGATTTCCCATATTTCTAGGGTTAATTCACAGGAAGAGGGACAATGTGATGTAGTGGATGGAGGGTCAACATTTGAGTCAAAAAATGTCAGATTCAAGACCTGCCTCTGATAACATTCTAGCAGCATGACCATGGGCAAGTGACTTAACCTTTCAGTGCCACAGGTTTGAAGTTACCATCAGTAGAGGGAATTTCTACACTGAGGTTGTTTTTTTTTTATATCAATAAAATCACAAGATCAGAGCCAAATTTAGAGGATAACTTTAAAGATGTGGCAAGAATCTCAAGTGAGGCTTGGTCATAGAAGAATATCAGAATATCCTTATATGGAAGAATATCAGAATATTAGAGATAGAAGGGAACTTACAGTTCATCTAATTCTTTTATTGGGAAGAGGAAGAAATTGAGGATTAGAAAAATAAAATGACTTGCTCAAGATCACCCAGCTAAAAACTGGCATCCTCAAGCCCAGGTCTCCTCACTTCAGGTCCAATGATCTCACAGATGATCACAAGACTGATAATAAGACAGACGAATGACTGAGACCTAGAGACAGATTTAAGTGAAGGAGTCACAGTGGTGGTGGTGGGGAGGGGGGGTTGGACAGATAATTGGGAGAATTTACAGTGGGCAGTAAGAAGAAGACCTGTAGGTAAATAGCAGGCATTGGGGAGATAAAACATAGACAACAGACAAATAGATGAGCAGGTAAGAAAAACAAGGTAGAGGAGGACTCATGATGAAACATGCTATTCACTTCTAGGTGATAGACTCAGAGTACGGATTGAAGTATATTTTAGGGTGGGGTACTGCTAACGCAGAAATTTGTTTTTTCTTGATTATACATATTTGCAATACATTTTGTTTTTCTAACTTTCTCAATATGTGGGAGAGGGGAAAGAAATCAGAAATAAAAATAAATTTGAATTTAAAAAAAAATTTTGGGCTATAGCAAGCAATAGATGGAAGAAGGTGTAATGGGAATCTGAAGATCTTTTCCTGCACCTAGCCCCTTTCCTTAAGTGGCTCTGAGAATGTTCACGTGGAGCCCATGGCGAGAAGCTTGTTTTGTTTTGGGTTAATGGCCACACCTTGTTGCTTTGTAATTGGACAGTGGGTCAAGAGGGCTGACCCAGGAGAAGCCTATATATATACACACACGCCCCAATGTGAGGCTTTGCTTTGGGGCTCATTTTGAGAAGAGTTGGGTGATTTGTCAGATGAGACTCTGGGAAGCCACTGAGCCCCCCCGGCTTTGAACAACCCAGATGTTGATGCATCCCTCTCTGGTAACTTGAATAGGTAATAGATGTGATGGTCAGATGGTTGGAAGCCCATCTGCTGATCTGTTTCTTGATCTTTTTGTAACTTGTGTTGTAACTTGGGTTTGTATTCTCTGGAATTCAAGCTGCTGACTTTTCCCTTGAACTAGGTAAATGAAATGTTTGTTTGATTAAAGAAAGATTGTTAACCCATTTTGAGTGGCTTTCCTTTAGTAAAGCAGATCTAAGAACCTATGCTAGCAGCTGCCCTGGGTATGCTAGGGTGCTTGCTGATACAGAAGGGTCAAGTATAAATTAAAGATAGAAACAGCAAATGTTTCTGTTTTGGCCAGAAACACTGAGAGTTTTTCTGTCTCAGATTTTTTTTGACTAGGCAAAAGAGACCATTCTTTGCCTCATTTCTTTTTTCTTTTTTTTTTTTGGAGGGCAGTTGGGGTTAAGTGACTTGCCCAAGGTCACACAGCTAGCTTTTTGTGTTAAGTGTCCGAGGCTGGATTTGAACTCAGATCCTTCTGACTCCAGGGCCAGTGCTCTATTCACTGTGCCACCTAGCCACCCCCTTTGCCTCATTTCTTACCTAGCTTTAATCACTGAATGGGTGTTGCCTCAGTTAAGCGAGACCTGGGAAAGACGTTAGCTTAAAAAGGCCAAGGTCTCCCACTACATTTGGGACCATCTCTAGTCATTCTTATCTATATCTTGCCACTAGACCCAGATGGCTCTGGAGGAGAGTGAGGCTGGTGATTTTTCACAGCCCTCCCTCACTTAAATCCAATTTATTTGCATGTCATAGCATCACCTTCCTGATATCATAGTCCTTTTTGAGAATGAAGGACAAATGACAAAGGTAGGAAATCAGTCTGGAAGATCCAGAAGTTGACAACAGGGATCCATTCACAGGGATTAGGATACAGGGATAAGAAACCAGAGCTTTAGGCACAGAACCAAGATGGAAAATCATATACTTTAAGGTACAGTTAAAGGAAGGAGCAGGAAACCTAGTTATTAAAAATGAGATATAAGTCCAGTGACTTGGTCAGCTGTTAGGCAGGGTTTCATTACTGGAAATTGAGTACCTAGTCAGAATGGGACCAGGAGCTTTTTATGGCTTCTGAAATCCCCTCTAATAAGGAAAAGATTGCTTTCAGGGTCTGGGTTGGGTCTGAAACTAAGGATATGGGATAAATGGTTTCTTGGAGAAAGTAAATGAGCTTCAGGGGCAGGGGGGCAATCAGATTATTTCAACAATATAGATAATTGGAAAATAGCATCTATGACAATTTACAGCAGTCTGTTCACTTTTTGGTCATAAGGAAATGACCAGTTTCACACTTGGAGGAGCCCAAAAGATATCTCTGAGGATGTGACATTTTGGTACAAGAAAATCTCATTAACCTGGCCTTTGAATTAAAAATTTATGCATATATTAAGATGTTCTGGCCTGAAGTATAACTTTGTATGAAGGCTACATGCATAAATTTTGTCCTAACAGAGCCCCACAAACAGTTGTGAAGCACATAAAAATTTTAAAATAAATCACTGAAACTCACTTTACACTGATGTCATTAGCTGACTGTGAGATCTTTTATTGGCTGCTCAGTCAGCACAGGTTTTAACTGTTTATTAAATGAAATTGCTTTGATAACTTGTTTGATAGTTTGGTCAGTCTATGAGAGGAATGTAGGAATTTTTTGGAGAGTTCTCCATAAGTCCTTTTTTTCTTCTGTCCTCAACTAAGTCAAGATGAAAATAATGAATGTAAGCTCCTTGAGGCCAGGAATTGTCTCCTCTTCTTATCTGTAGCCTCAGCCCCTAACATGGTGCCTGACATATTAATTAAGTGCTTAATAAATATTTTCTCTGTCTGCTCATATTGATTTTGTGCTGCCAATGCTGAAAAGCAAAGAAGCTTCCAAAGATGCTCTGTTGGGCATTCAAGGCCCTTCATAACCTAGCTCCCCTCCAACCTTTCCAGTCTTCTTATACCTTACTTCTTGAAACATACTCTTCAGTCCTATGACACTGGCCTTCTGCTTGTTCCATGAAAACACACTCATCTCTAGGCATTTTCTCTGATTGTGCCCCATGCCTGGAACACTCTCCCTCCTCTGCACCACCTACTGAATTCCCTGGTTTTCTTTAAGCCCCAACTAAAATCCTACCTTCTATAAGATACCTTCCCCACCTCCTCTTATTTCCAGTGCCTCCTCTTTCTTAACTACTTCCTAATTATCTTGTATGTAGTTTATTTTGTATATTTTTGTTTGCATGTTGTTTTATCTGTTAGATTATTAGATTGTAAACTCCTTGAGGGCAGGAACTGTGTTTTGCTTCTTTTTGTAGCCTTAGCAAAATACTTGGCACATAGGAAATACTTAATTAAAGTCTGTAGATTGCCTGGACAGGGAGGTTGTAGGAACCCAATAAAGTTCTAACCAGGGCTCTGGGGATTTACTCCTAATCCCTGGCAGAAATTTCTAGGCCTAGGAATTCAATAATATTGTGTCCAGTCCCCAAACAAATTACTGCTATCCACTCGTGACTTAGACCACAGTCAGGTTTCTGGTTGTGATGAAACACTTTAGCTAGGACCTTGGATCTGGTGTGAGCTGTATTAAGAGTTGTAACAGATTTCTGAAGAGCTGTCTATGATACACTGTCAGATGTGGTCACTGTCAAGTCTCTTTGTCACTTGGTTTGACTTAACTGTGGTTTTTTTGGTGACAAGATTTTCTTTGTCACAAAGGAAAGATCACTGGCAGTAGGGTACAGAAAGAGGGGAGGGGTATCCAGAAATTACTATGACATCAAAATAAGAGACATCAATGAAACTTGAACAACAACAACAAAAACCTGGTTATATTCTGGGGAATGTTTGTAGACTTGTAGGAAGCTGATGAGTGTCTCTGGGAGAGAAAGATCCTCTTTTAGCCTGCAAATCTGGGTGAATGGAAGAATGGTGGTGCTCTCAATAGCAGTTGGGAAGTTAGGAGGAGGAATGGGTTTAGGAAAAAGATAACGAGCTCTATCTTAAGCCTTTTGAGTTTTAAATGCCTATCGGACATAGAGGTTGAAATGTCTAGAAGACATCTGCAGATGTAAGACCTGAGCATGGGAGAGATATAAGAATATGTGGCTATGAGAGTCATACACATAGAGATGACATGATATCCATAGGAGCTAAAGAGTGAACTGAGAGTGTATAAGAGAAAAGAGGAAAGGAGAGGGTCACGGACAGAGTTCTTAGATAAACCCATGCGTAGGATATGAGATAAGAATGGAGAAGCTGCAAGGTAGACTGCTAAGCTGGTAGAAATATACCGACAACTGCACAATGTCAAGGGAAGATTATACGCAGTAATGCTTTAGGAAACCAAGAGAATCAGTGGAGGGTAAAAGGAAGTTTAAGACTTCACCAAGAGTGGAGGGAGTTGAAGCTTTTGGGGAAAAAAAAGTAGTTTCTAGTGAATGCTGATAAAGATAAGCTAGTACACTAGGAGAGAGGATCCACAATTCTGGTCACAGGAAAGAAAAGGAATCGCGGTGACTGAAATTCCCTTCTAAGTTAGATAAATAGGTAGGACGTATGCTTTTCTTTCCAGGGCATAAATCCAAAATGTGATAGTTTCCTGAGATTTAGCAAATATGACAACTATTCCAGTGATTTTTCTGGGACAAATGGATTGAAGATGGACAAAAGTGGTCTTGATTTAAAGAAAATGAAAAGAAAAATGAAAATTTCAAATTATTATTCTTATTATTTTATTTTTTAATGCAATAAATTTTATTTGTTTTCTTGCTTACATCATTCATTTTCATGAGATTTTTGAGTTACAAATTTTCTCCCCATCTTTCCCCTACCCTCGCCCCCACCCCCAAAACAGTGATCCCACTGTGGAGCCCCTCCCCTGGTCTGCTCTCTAACTTTCTGGTAGGGCAGGGAGGGTCTCCCTATCCCAGCCCCTGTATATCTTGATTCCTAGTTGCAGGTATTGCAGAGCTTTATATTCTAGATCCTTTCGACACTTCCCT
>CM053593.1:312886186-312902102 GCA_028646575.1 Pseudocheirus occidentalis | reverse complement strand
AGTTGTTAGAGTTGAAGAGACTGGTGAATTGCATGGTTCAGATGTTTATTATAGGTCTAGTAAACATGAATATAGAAGTCTTAAGGATAATGGTAGATAATGGATTGCTATGGATCTATGTTGTTAATAATATTGGCCCTACTGTTATAGTGAGGTTCACAACCCATCCTTGCCTTCTTATCCTATGCAACTCTTGTTCATTTTCTCCCATAAATACTTCACAAGGTGATCTCCCAATGTGCTGGAGAAATTTCCCTTATATCTCTCGTAATTACATGAGTACCAGTTGAGCACATAGAAAGTCTATTATTTCTTACTCTTAAAAGACCACTGGCCCACCTTCTCTTTTGGCCATAAATCTCTTTGCAATCTTTTACCCTGTTTGGTGCCGAATTTGTCATTTATGATACATTGCAGTCTACTTCAACCCATTATGTGTTTTTCTACTGATCTTTGGGTGACCCATGATTTTAAATCTTTGTTTACTATGGTATTCTAGTAGGTATCTTCAAGCATTATCTTTAGGATAAAATGTAAACTCCTCAGCCCAGCATTGAAGATCCTCTCCAAGGGCTCTGCAACCTACCTTTACAGCTTTATTTCACATCATTCCCCTTATAGACTATTGTCTACCAGTGTATGGAACCTGCAGCCTCAAGGCCACATGTAGCCTTCTAGGTCCTTGGGTATGGCCTTTTGTTTTGAGTCTTAGTTTTACAGAACAAATAATTTTATTAAAGAGATTTGTAATATGAAGTTTGGATTCAAAGGTGTGCACTTGAGGACTTAGAGGACCACGTATCCTCAAGGCTGCAGGTTCTCCACCTCTGGCCTAGACAAATTATATTACTAACAGTTCTACGAACTTGACATTTCTTCTCCCACCTTCTAAGCCTAGGATGTATTTCTGAGTCTTTTCTTCTTTCAAGATTCATTTCTGGCTGAGATGCTATCTATTCTATGAAGCTTTTACTGATTGGTCTAGTTCAGTCTAGTTTTTAAAATTAAGCTCTGTTTACTTATTTGTGTATTGTATCCATGCCTGACTTCCTTTCCCCACACCACTCCCAGGAGAATATAAACTCTTTGAAGTAGTTGTGGAGAGTGTGAAATATAACCTGACACTGAATGTATGTTTCAATTTATCCAGGACTGATTCCTGCCTACAAATCAATTATTTACATCTACACAATTATCTTGAAGTGTAAATGAACAAAAATCATGTGTATTGACTTGAGCAGGTTTCAAAATCAGTCTCAATTGATTATCAAGAAGCTTGAATTTTCATCTTTCCCCTCATTCCTTTGAATTAAGATTATTTTAAAAATTATTTAAACACATCTTTATTTTTATTTTTAGTTACAGGTTCTCCCAAGTCTCCAACTCAGCCCCCAACCATGGAGAAGAAAAGAAATAGGATACCTATTATACATATGAACTTATGCAAAACATATTTCCATATTAGCCATGTTAGAAGGAGTAGAAAACAAGACAAAAAAAAGTGGAAAAAAAGTTTTAATCTACTCTCAGAGTTTATCAGTTCTCTATCTGGAAATAGATAGCATTTTTCATCATTTGTCTTTGGAACTGTTGACTTTTTTCGTAACCACATATGCCCTTTGGGGTTGGAATAAGATATTTTTTCGGTTATTGTCAACATTGAGTTAAGAAGATTCACCAGATCTCTTTTCTAGGTGAAGTTTTAAAGCACTGGGGACTCACTATCTAGAGAGGATAAGACTGGGCATTTGAAGGCGTAGGAGGAGGAGAAACAATAAGAGAGAAGAGGGTATTAAAAGAGGGAAAATAAGGACAAAACTACTCTACAATTTGCAACTGGTTTTCTGTATTTTGAATGGGGGGGAACAAGCATTTATATAGTCCCTATTATGTGCCAGCACTTCATGAATATTATCTGTACTATCCTTATTCCTATTTTACAATTGAGACAACCAGATCTTAAGTGACTTGCCCAGGGTCACATAGTTCAGAAGTGTCTGAGAAGGGATTTAAACTCAGTTCTTCCCGACTCCAGGAGTAGCACTCTACATACATGTACCACCTAGTTGCCTAATAAAAACCTTGGAAGAAGACTTTTCAGAGAGAACAGAGCAAAATCAGCCAGTTCCTCCTGTTACCTTGTTGCTAATAACTTTTAAAAACGCTTTATTGATTAGCTTAATTAACATCAATGTAACTTCACACCCATAGAACAAAAAAGAACATAGAACTTTATATCCGACAGGAAAAAGAAACAAACAACTTTCTTCTATCTGACAACATGTAACTCACCCTGCATCTTTAGCTCAACATCAGTTCTTCTGGAGTTGAAGATTAGTCAATTCTTTGATCTGAGAGAGGGAGAGAGGGGGACGGAAGAGAGAGAGGAGAGAAAGAGAGGGAGGGAGAGGGAGACATGGAGAGGGAAGGAAAGAGGGAGGGATCGAGGGAGGAGGAGGAGGAAGAGGAGGAAGAGGAGGAGGAGAGAGAGAGAGATGGAGAGAGAGATAAGGAGAGAGATGGAGAGAGAGAGGAGAGAGAGAGAGACAGAGACAGAAAGGGAGGGAGAAAGTGGTATATTAGATAGAGCCCTAGAACTAGTTTCGAGAAGACTTGAGTTCAAATCCCTTCTCAGACACTTACTAGCTGTAGAACCCTTAGCCAGTCACTAAATCTCTGTCTCAGTTTCCTTGTCTGTTAAACAGGGTTAATAATAGCATCTACCTCCCAGAGTTGTTTTGAGTAAAGTGAACTTTTATAAAGTGCTGTGCAAACTTTTAACTTCAATAAAATGCTAATTATTTTAAGGCTTATACATCTATGTATATATATATATATATATGTGTATGTATATATACATACATCTTGTATATAAACACACACACAAACACAGTGTCCCCAAAGTCTTAGTGTAGTTTTAAACTTTGATAGCTTAAATAACTTAAACATGCAGTAAAACCATGGGAACATCACACACATACACACATATAGATACATGCAAACATACATATATAAAAATTTTCCCTCTGTTTTTGACCTCTTTGGAGTAAATGCCCAGCAGTGAATATCACTGGGTCAAAAAGCTTTTGCCAATGACTTCTTCAAAGACCTGTGATATCATAAAAGTGGGCTCTCCTTAATATAGAGCACAATCCTTCTTCATTTAAGTAGTCAGTCTTTATGATATTCTTGGACACCATGGCCCCAAATTCATCACCAGGTGGCCAACCTTCTGGTGATATTGGTGGTGACAAAAATATCGAAAGTTTTCTTTTATTCCCAAGATCCCAAAATCTTTATTATTTATTTTAACCAAGAATTCAAAGGGACCAGATCAGGCTTCTTGCCATTTGTCATCACAAAGTGTGCTGTTCTGGGCAAGGTAGGTTGAGACTTCCGCTGAAGCCAGATGCCTTTATCTTTGGCTTCCTTTTCCTTCTGATCATTTTCCATCACATAATTCAGGAAGCTCTCTCTCCTCTTTAGAAGGCTTAATATACTTAGTATGCATATTAGTTCACTTGACTTGAATCTTGCCCTCAAGTTTGTTTACAGCAATGCCTGTAATATGCTAAGTAACATTTTAGACTCATCTAGTCTTACCATGGTAACATTTGGGGGACGTTCTCTGTTGAATTATCCTTATACTCTTGATATCTACAATATCACTCTTCTTGTAGATTTAAATATATGTAGTAAAAAAGACAACACCATGTTCCCACAAAGGCCTAGAAAACAGATACCATGTCCTTCTCCTCTTCCCTTTTGTGTTAATCATTTTGGCAAGTCTCTGGAAGCTGTTGGTGCCAGAAACAAGGCCTAAATGATTCTCAAACCACTTTCACATATAACATCTGGTCTTTATAATAGCTATACAAGGAAGCAAGAACAGTTAGTTGGTCAAATACATACTCTACATAAAATTGATATTAAGTGATTTATTCCAGATCAGGTAACTACTAAGGAAGGATTCCAGAACTGGAATTCAAGTCTTTTGACTTCATTCCTTTTGTTCTTTCTTAGCTTTATAGAACACACACTCCCAACAAATGGAAAGAGAGCTTAGATCAGAACCTCTCTAAAATGACATATATTTGACTTACAGATAATGTAGTAGCCATGCTACTAATTGGGAACAGAAACCAAAGTGAATGATCTAAATATGTAAGTCCAGTTCTAGCTAACTATCCAGAATTTAGCACAGTGCCTGGAGCATAGTAGGTGCTTAGTAAATGTTGATTAATTGATAGAAACTGAGGTTGTATAACCTCTGTGCATGCCATTGATAAAAACATGTAATGCAATGCTGTGATGTATCAGTCTGCCCAGTACCCCTCAGGCAAGGAAACACCTGAGTTGTGCAAACACAGGAAGGAACTATTCCAGGTGTGCAAGGTGGGGCAAGGTACCCAAATAATTCAGTGTTGAGAAACAAAGACAGTCTGTCCAAGGTCTAGTTAGATCTTCTGTTATCCGTGTATAACCTCTCTGAAAGAACATCCTTGGTCCTGTTTTCATCCTATAGCAGAGGAAAAGGATAGAGAGATTTGAGAGAGAAAAGACATGGTGGTAACAGGAACAGATGGAATTTAATCCAGTAGTTAATTTTTAGCTATTGAAAAAAAGTGCCTCGTGTTTTTCAGTTAGTTTATAATTTCTTAGGAAGGTGAAATCCAGCAATTTAATAGGAACTGCTAATCTGAATTTATTTATGGATTGTAAAGATACCCAGAACTTGGTAGGAGACAAAATCTTAAAAAGGAATCAGTAGCAAAGCACAAGGTCTTAGACTGGTATACACAAAATCAAAAAGTAGAGATAACAGGTAAGATAAACTTGAAGTTCTGAGGCAGGGTAGAACATTTTGAACCAGAAACTTACTGGTGTAAGAATCAAGATTTGACTGGACCTGATGGATATATATTATTCAAAAGAAATGATACAAAAATAATGAGGCAGAGGAGTATATAATAGCATTTATATTAAAAAAAGGCACATTTATGTAAAGAAACACAGTGTCCCAAGGGAGGAAGTGAAGTGGAGAGGATTTGGGCAGAGATCAACGAAGGAAGAAACAAAAGTGATATTATCATTGGAATATATTATAGGTCAATTGGACAGAAGAGTGAAACAAATGAATTCAAGAAGTATACTGCAAGCCTGGCAATGTATGCCATGTATGATGTATATTTAAGATGTTGTGCTATTCATATGGAGCAGTTTAGTGCTGAAAGGAATAGGCAAAGTATTTTTGTATAAAACAAAAGATTTATGTCAGCTGCCAAGAGATATAAAATACTTCCACAGTTATAAATGAACATTTTGATGCCTAACAAAACTATTAAGATAATTTTGTTTTAATGAAGACTCTTAACATATATAGGTGAAGAATATATATATAGCATTTGGGTGCTTTTAAAGTGATTTTTGGGTAGAAATGAGCCATGACAGAAATATAAAGTCTCAAATCACCTTGTGAACAACGTAGAATGATGACTTGCTTGTATGTGAACAGCTTTATGGCTTAAAGAAGGGGTTCTTTAGCTGAGCTTCACAGAATTTCCCCACCACTGAAGAAGTCCAACGATAGACTTCATAGAGTGTATTAACTTAGATACGAAAAAAATTACATCTTTCCTTCAATTATGACCACAGTATCACTTATACCATAGTAGTATTTTTCTTCACCAGGCTGTTAAAGATATCCATGACACAAAAATGTTGATAAGCAAGTATATGCCTGGTTTTAAAGGGTTGAGAGAAATTTTTATTTGTCAAAAATGGGGAAAATGTGAATACAAAGAAACATAATTTGAGGACATAAAAGATTAAAGGATAATTTTGAAGACTTTTGAGCCATAGGGTATTATGCTACCTCAGTTCATTTGGATATAACTAGTTTTTTTTGTTGTTGTTTTTACTAGAGAAGGTAAAACTGGAAAAAAAGAGCAATCATACAAACAAGCATTCTTGGTAACTTAAGCATGCTTTTAAAGGTAATATCAATTGCATAGGGGAAAACTGAGAAGTGGTTACTTTATAAATGGAGGGTAATTCACTGAGAACCAACAGGCTCTCATTAGAGCAATCAAAGATAAAGTAACCCACACATGATGCTGACTGAGAAGGCTGGTGATAAGAAGAATCTGTGGTAAAGACCAAAGACATGGCAGAGGGGTAAAAGTTTCAGTGGCTACCTAGTCTGACCCAATACCTGAACAAGAATTCACTTTAAAACTTAACTAAGCAGTCATTAGAAGATTCTAGGTGGCACAGGGGAATCAGGATGACTTGTATTCTATCTGTGTGACTCTGGGTAAGCCATTTAACTTCTCTGTCTTAGTTTCCTCATTTGTAAAATAGGGATAATAATAGCATCTACCTTATAGGGTTGTGAAGGAAAAAATGAGGTATCTGTGAAGTGCTTTGCAAACCTTAAAGCATTCTGTAAATGTTAGTTATTATTGTTCTTATCATCCAGTCTTTCCTTGAAGACTTTCAGTGAGGGATAGCCTCTCACCTCCCAAGGCAGCTAATTTCATTAGCTCTAATTATCAGGAAGTTTTAATCTTATCTCAAGCCTAAATTGACTTTTTTTGTAGCTTCCACTCTGTTTATGGCTTTACTAGTAGGGGCCAAGCATTACATGTAATCCCTTCTTAGGCCTAAACAGTCGAAGAAAGTCATCATGCCCCTTCCCATCTCCTCTTTACTCCCCACCAATTTTAACTTCTTGAAGCTAACCATCCCCATTACCTTCAACTAGTTTTCTTATGGCATGAACTCAAAACATTTCAATAGCCTGTTTTCTCTCTTCTAAATACTTATATTTATCAACATTCTCCCTAAAATGTGACTCCCAGAATTGGAACTGAAAATTCTAGATCTGGTCTGACTAGGGTAAGAGTTGTTGAGTCATTTCAGTCATGTCTGGCTCTTTGTTACCCCATTTGGAGTTTTCTTGACAAAAAGACCAGGGTGGTTTACCATTTCTTCCTCCAGCTCATTTTACAGATCCTCATTACACTGAGGCAAACAGGGTTAAATGATTTGCCCAGGGTCACATAGCTAGTAAGGGCCTCCATGGTGCTCTGAAAGTAATGATGTATTTTTTTCCCCATCCAAGTTCCTTGTACTAGATAATCTCTGAAGTCCCTTCCAGTTCTCACATTCTACAATTCTTTGAGTCTAAAGATTTCTAAATCCTACCTGCTGGCTTATATATTTCAATTTGAAAGAAATTCCCAGACAGTGAAGGAATTTGAAAAGTCTTCTGGGTTTCCTTATAATGGATTGTAACCTATACTAAAGTTAAATAGCAAAGAAAGTGGGGTGGTAAGGGGAGTGTATGTAAAAAGGTCAACTTTTTTTCTAAGTAGTAATTCTTTTGACAAATGTAGGAATAAGATTCTGTTTCCTCTGGTCTAGAGCTTTAAATAATATTAAACTGTACACTGCAGTGTTCTGGCTGGTACCATGAAACCAATCAATTTGAAATGAGTCTCTTCTCATCTACAAACAAGCAGCAAATCCACCCGGGATTCTGTTCAAATGATTATGGCTTGATATATCAGTGTCTCCAAATCCAATCGAAGATGTGGCACTGAATGGCATTTTTTATATAGGAGATTTGTCACACACTTGTAAACCTAATCTTTCATAGGCTCAAAAAAGTAAGAGAGGGTGGGGGAAGTGTCTTTCTTTCATTTATGAAATACTGAAACACAGAGAAGGCAAGTATATGTTTCTCTGCCTTTTTCCCACCCCCTATCCCCCCAATACACTTATAGAACAAAAAAGCAAAGGATTGCCAAAAAGCTGGTTTTTTCTTCATGTTCTCTGTACTTCCTGTTTAGGCATTCCAAAGAACTGAGAGGATTTGATTATGTTTATGAACATAAACACAAATGATTACAAATGGGATTATAAGGGATGTGACATTTAGGGCTTGTTGATATGATTAGCTTCTATAAGGGTCATTTGCAGAAGCCTCAGATACATAAGAGCTGTCTATGCAGGCCTACTCTGAGCTTCAGTTTTCTCATCTAGAAAACAGAGTAATTCTCAGAAAGAAGACAAAGAATTTTTTATAGTAGCAGTAAGGCTAGCAAAGTCTGCCAGTTTCTCCCTCTCCGGTCCAGTGAGACTCCACATAAAGGAGGCATTTAGCAACACTTGAAGCTTCACGGTAATTTGTGTGACTTCCAAGGGTATGAGGTAGAACTGAGAGAAATTTACTCATACTGGCCCATCTAGGAGAGAGGGCTGGGGCACTTTCCATGCTATGAGGAGAAGGGGAAATGAGTCAGGTAGAAAAGGTTGATAATAGTCAATATTGTCAATAGCCTTGACAATAGTCCAAGCAATTCTTTTGGATGTCAGTCTGGCATGTTGAGGCTTTTCTTTAAAACAAAACAAAACCTGCCCTGAACACACTGATCAGCAGAAGAGAGGTAATGCAATAAAAGGAGAAGTGTTATTAAAATAGCCAGGTACAAGTCATTGACATGAAATAGAAACTCCAGATTTCTTCTGTGCTGGGGCCCTACTCAGGATAATATTATAAGTCATAGTGACGGTACATATTTATAAGGGGTAAGGTGACCTTTCAAAGGTAGGGGTGGGGGCAAAAGATTGACTCTTTTTTTTCTTGGGGCAGGGGTACGGGGGGTTGGTTCTCTTAATCTTGAATAGGCTGGAAGTATAGTACTTCCTTACCATTCTGAGTTTGCTACAGATCAGTGTGGAAGTTTTGACCCATTATATTTCTAACCTGGACCAATTAACTCCTCTTTAGGCAACCTGCTTCCCCCCTCCCCCCTATTCCTAGAAGCTCACCATACTGATGCTAGACTTAACTTAGAACTCTCAATCTCAAGCAAATCACTAACTCCAGCTTCCCCCAGTTGCAGAGAGTACAAGCATGCACCACCACAACCAACTGGGAGGTTGACTGTGGTCTTAGGAACAAGTCTTTTCTGTGTCTTATCTGTTCTATATTTTCAACCTCGTTAGCTTGATTGCTTATAAGGGGAACCAGTGGTTGCCCTTTGGAGAATGCCAAAAATCAAAGTTCCAAAGTTTCACCTGGGTGGGGACAGTGAGCAAAATAAAGTGAGAGTTCTCCATAGCATACACAGGCCTTTCACATTAGGAGTCTCTGATACTTCTAGTTTAATATACATATGAATATGTCTGACTTTTCAGAGATAATACTCCTCAGAGCTTCAGCTTAGAAACCTTCAGAGATGGAAAACCCACTGCATCCTTATATAGTCCTTCCCATTTTCAAATACTTCTGATTATTAGGAGAATATTTACTTATGTTGAACTGAAACACGCCTCTCTTTAACTACTGCCTTTGGCTCTTTAGTCTGTCTCTAGAGCCAAGTAGAGCAATTTTAATTCTTCTTCTATATGATAGTACTTCTAAGGCTTGCAGATAACTATCACTTACACCACTGCCACCCCTACCCAGGACTTCTCTTTATCTAAGTTAAATATCCCCAATTCATCAACTGCTAATCAACAGACATTTATTAAGCACTTATTATGTGCCTGGCACTGTAAGTGCTGGGAGTAGAATACAAGCAGAAGGAATGACAGTCATTGCCCTCAAGGACTTTACATTTTACTGAGGGAGGACAACACATAAAAGGAAGCTGAAAGGGAGGGGTTTGAAGGACCAGGTAAGAGAAATTCTGGAGTACAGCCCGTGGAGGGATGAAAGCATGACTGGCCTTGGTGCTCTCTTTAAAGGGAGGTTCTGGGAGGAGCCATCTAATCAGAGGCAGGGGATCAGGGACAGAGGGTACTTCCAATGTATGCATTCCAACACTGGAGTGTTTCTAAGATAAAGAAGTTTTTGGAACATGGCTGAGAAAGTCCAGAGGGCAGCCTGGACAGGAATGAATTCTTTTCTTACAGGGTCTTTAATCTCCTCACCATCTTGGTCACTCTCCACTGGATCTGCTCCCAAATATAAACGTCTTTCGTCAATATGGTCCCTAGAATTACATGTAATGTTGTTTCTGCTGTTGTGTCTGACTCTTCATGATCCCATTTGGGGGTTCCTTGGCAGTGATACTGGAGTAGTTTGCCATTTCCTTCTCCAGCTCATTTTACAGATGAGGAAACTGAGGTAAACAGGATTAAATTACTTGCCCCGGGTAGCTAGTGTCTGAGGTCACATTTGAATTCAGTTCTTCCTGATTCTACTGAGTCACCTAGCTACCCCCGTTGAATGTAATATTCTCAGAGGTTCTCAAACTTATTTGACCTACCACCTCCTCTTCAAAGAAAAATTAATCAGCCCCCTCTCCCCAGAAATCTACTTCCTTTAACCCTTGAACTTTTAAAAAATGTGTAGCATTTCAGAAAAATATAACATAAATATTTTTTAAATAATTCATCTTTAATTTAATAATTTATTGTAAATTTGTGGAGTTTTTCCTGCATTGAAATTTTAATGACACAATATTGCACCATGTAAACATGTAATATTTTATTGTAAACAAGTCATTACACACACACATTCCTGCCAATGCACGCTGGACTTCCTGACAATGCACAACACATTTGCCTGCCAACACTTGCTTGTTAAGACCTGTCCATGGACTTGACCATTGATTGGTTATAACTTGCATTTTATGTGTTCATTTTGAAAATATTATGATCACTACTTTAACTCTGTTATACAACAGATAAAACGTACAAATGATTATTCAAAATTTTCTTTTCTTCTCCTCTTTGCTTATGCTTCTACTGCCCTCTTTTTTTTATTCACCGTCCCCCAATTGAACCTGAGGCTCTTACTGCCCCTACTGGGTCATTCCAGCACTCCCCAGGGGCTGGTATCACTTATTTTGGGACACTATGCCTAGATCAACTCTAAATCTATGATCCTAGATCTCTTCCTCTCAGATGTGATCAGACAAAGGCAGAATAAAGTAGTATTATTATCTCTTTTATTCTGGACACTATATCCCTCTTAATGCAGACTAAGATTACACCAGCTTTTGTTAGGCTCCTGTTTCACAATGTTGAGTCATATTGAACTTACAGTCCACTAAAATCCCTGGACATTTTTCCATGAACATTGTTCCCTGGACATGAACAATAACCTTCTTGTTTTTGCAATAATTCTACTATCTACATCCAACTAATTGTGCGGTGAATTTTTTATTATCCAAATAAAAGACTTTATGTTTAATTCTGTTAGATTTCATTTTATAAGATTTAACTTGTGATCCTCACCATTGTCTAATAATGTCAACTATA
Source organism: Pseudocheirus occidentalis (assembly GCA_028646575.1). Taxonomy (NCBI): domain Eukaryota; kingdom Metazoa; phylum Chordata; class Mammalia; order Diprotodontia; family Pseudocheiridae; genus Pseudocheirus; species Pseudocheirus occidentalis. Next base: position 312,890,822 of record CM053593.1, on the reverse strand, counting down.
CCTCTCTCCCAGATTTGTGTTATATAGAAATTTGATGAGTATACCATCTTCCATATCATTGATTAAACTGTTTACCAGCACAGGACCCAAGAGTGGGCTTTGCTAAGTCCTCCAATGGCCCTCCACGCTGACAATGACCCATTAATAACTCCTCTTTGAATCTAATCCTACAGCCATGTTCAAATTTGCTTAATCAAAGACTACCTTTTATCTTGCATTTCTCCATATTTTCTACAAGGGTAGCATGAGGGATTGTTTACTTAAAATCCGGGTTTGCTTTATCTATTGCATATCCTTGGTCTACCAGCCTATTAATTCTGTGGGGGACAAAAAAGTAATGAGGTTAGTCCGGCATTACATTTTCTTGATAAAGTTATTCTGCTTCCCTTTCTAAATGCTCAAAAACCAACCAACAATTCGTTCCAGAGTTTTACTAGAAATTGAAGCTGAGCTTCAAGGTCTATAATTTAAAGACCACTCTTCTTCCTTTTTTGAACAGTGAACTCTTTTTGAGCTCTCTTTTCCAATTTCCACTAACCCTGGCAGATTACTTCCCCAGAAGGTGACTGATTACTTGCCATTAACTATTCTATCCAGTGCCTTCTTGACACCTCTCAGAAGTCTACAACTCTACCCAAATGCTTTTAAAAAGGATCCTAGGAATGACTTCCTGATATAGCAAGAACTAGCATTTTCAGCAAATGATGGAAGTGCTAAATCATAGAATTCTTTTCCAAAGGCTATCTCACTCGTTGTTACCTTCAGTTATCACCTAGATAGGAGAACAAGGGAAAAGGAAGGGGATAGACATTTATTTAGCACTTACTACTATAAGCCAAGCATTTTGCTGAATACTTTACAAATATTAATTTATTTGATCCTCACAACAATCTGGGAGATAAGTACTATAATTATCCTCATTTTCCAGATGATGAAACTGAGGCAGACGGACTGACTTGCTTAGGATCATACAGCTAATAAGTATCTTAGACTGGATTTGAACTCTGGTCTTCCCGATTCCAGGCACAGTGCTCTATGCCCTGTGCCACCTAGATAAGGATAAAATTAACTATACTAGACAGCTCTAGGAGTCAGAACCTTGGTACCTCTTCAAAGATGAGTATACTTCTAGAGCTCAGTCCTAGAATACTGTAGTTTGCTTATCATTTTTCCCCAAAGTTACCTTTTCTCCAAATTAAACATGCCTAGTTCATAGGATTATGGGACATAGAGGTAGAACTGGAAAGTCCATGATATTGCCTAGGCAGGAGGGGGGAACCTGCAGCATCAAGGTCACATGTGGACCTTAGGTTCTTGAGTATAGCCATTTGACTGAATTCAAACTTCACAGAACTCCCCTTGTTCTGTAAAACTTGGACTCAGTCAAAAAGCCACACCCAAGGACCTAGAAGGCCACATATGATCATGAGGTCCCAGGTTCCCCATCCCTGGATTAGGGAATAGCAGACAAAATGGCTACTGTCATTGGCTCTCTAATCAAGATAACTTGTGCTTCACCCTTTAGCGAGCTAACCATATCCAGCATCTGAGCAGAACTGGCAGTATCCGTGTCTATATAGACCTGTCTCTATCCGCTTGACTCAGTATACACCAGTTTTCCCTCTATGACTGAGTTGACTCTATTATGTATAGCCATGAAGAAACAGATTTTAAATGTATCTGAGTGGCGGCAGTATCTTGGAAAAAGTGATCTGTATCCTATGATGATTATTTCTATAAGGTAGAATATTCATTTGGATGTACAAGTGAGTTGAACTCATTGAACCCAGCTAGGTGCTGTCTTATTATCTCTTTTTTAATTCACAAAATCATAAAGGTACCCCGTCCATGACATGCTTAAATAGGAATCCCTTCACCAGCATCCACGACAATTGGTTATCCAAGGTTCTCACTAAGAATTATAGGAGAATCTACTACCTGTCAAGACAATCCATTTGACTTTTACTAATTTTTTTCCTCTTACAATGAACTGATATTTGTCTCCCTGGAAGTTCTATTTGTTTCTGGTTCTACCTTCTGTGGCCAAGCAAAACAAGTATATTCCTATTACATTTGGTAGCCCTTCAAATACTGTAGTTTGCCTATCATGTGTCCCCAAAGTTCTTTTCTCCAAAGTAAACATGCCTAATTCATAGGAATATATACCTAATAGAATTAGAACTGGAAAGAACCTTAGATTTTATCAAGTCCACACCTCTCCTCGATTTTCAGGTGAGGAAATCAAGTTTTTTCAGCTAATTCTCCTATAACATGGCACAACTTCATTCTTTCACTCAATAAGCACTTCTTAAATGACTATCATGTGCATGTGATGCAAGTTGGTAGATGCAGGGATTCAAAAGACAAAAATTAAAAACAAATCATGCCCTCAAAGAGCTTACAGTCATCTTTTTCTTCTTCTTATTCACTCTCTTCTTGATACATTCTAGCCTAGTATCTTTCTTAAAAGCATATGTAGTACGCAGAATAGCACTCCTGGTGTGGTCTCAGAGGCACACTTCAATTTTCCTTTATCAATAATTATTTTGCAATGAAAAGGATTGATAAATGAAACAAAAAATAAATTAATAGTCAATATAATTAATGTTTAATTAATAATAATTATTAATATTTACCCAGTAATCAATACCACCATTTATATAATATTAATACCATTTACTCAATAATCAATATTATTAGTATTTACTTAATAATCATTATTATTAATATTTAATTAATCCTATTAAATAAAATAGATAAAACAAATACATAAAATAAATAAAACAGAATCATGTAAACATAGAGATTTATTGTACCTTAGTGTATATATGAGTGTGGTAGAGTAGGGGAAGGGAATATGGGAAAAGCTAGTCAATATTTTGGGTTTCTAAAGCTCAAAACATTTTGTACTATATATTTCATTTTTTATATCACATTCATTTCCACATAGATCTCTCCCTATTCCTTCCCCAACAAGTCAACTAATCAATTTTATCAAGTATTATTTTTTAACAGGTGGGAATTTCCAAGGAGTGTTTTTACCCAGAATACACTGCTAAGGAAACTATTTATGGAGAAGGAAAATGTAACTAGCCTCACAGAATTGAGAAACTGTCTTGCCAAGACCTCCAAACTGACTGCTTTTTTTTAAAAAATGAATTCTTTTCATTATGTGACTATTGACCAAGGACTGTTAAAATACGTATTCAGGTTGTTTATATGAGTAAAAAGAAGAAAGGAAGCTGAATAATTTCATCATTTTGCTACATTTTGGCTTAATGTGATTTTAAAAAATAACATTAGGTAAAATTGTCCTCTATCTCACAGTGTCACAGAGTCTTCATTCCTACAGATAAAAACAACAGCCTGGCTGTTCTTTTCAGGATGAAATTGGTACCCTCTTTATGTGATGTGAAGGCAGATTCTGGCCCCAAATCAAGTACACGGGAGCCAAAGGGTTCACTTACAAACAGAAATCTAGTATCATCATATAGAGAGCTACAGTCATGCAGAGAGATGGTGGATTGTCTCTTTTGGCAAATGATGAGAAAGCTGAATTCCTCACAGAGGGATACAAGATGTGGAAGTAAGGGTCACCGGATATAAGATATAGTCAAGGAGGAAGAGGTTCTGTGTGCCTCTAGGGCAATGTAACAGACAGAAACAGAAGCATCTTGAAATTAATGCCCTTGATCTGAAAGAAGGTCAGGACTTAGAGCCTTGGACCATCAAAAATCGTCTAAGGCATTGGATTGAAAAACCAGCAACAATAACCTTCCTTTGGAAGGCTATTTGTGTTTTTAAAATGACTTTAACAGTAGCTTAAACTGTTTCCCTCCTTTAAAACAAGTCAGTGCTTTACTTGTTACTTAATACATTGGATTATCAAGTCACAGTATTTTTAGAGCTGGAAGAGAATTCGAGGATGATCTAAATCTGTGGAGTATGTCATCCAAGAAAGAGCATTTTGGGGGTTTTTTTTTGGTTTTTCTTTTTTAATTTTTCTTTTTAAATTTGTTTTCTTGTTTACATCATTCATTTTCATGACATTTTTGAATTACAAATTTTCTCCCTATCTTTCCCCTGCCCCAACCCTAAAACAGCAATCCCACTGTAAAGCCCCTCCCCTGCTCTGCTCTCTTACTTTCTGGTAGGGCAGGGAGGGTCTCCCTATCCCAGCCCCTGTATATCTTAATTCCTAGTTGCAGGCCTTGCAGAACTTTGAATTCTAGATTCTTTTGATTCCTCCCTTGTCACTCACCTCCACTGGAAGGACAATCAATTCAATACAAGCTGTGGATGTGTGATTAACAGGACATCTTCATAGTGGACATATTGTGACAGTGATCATATGTCCCTCCTTCTTATCCCTACCCCCCTCCTTGTTCTGTTCTCTACCCTGTCCCTGTCCCTTTCCTGAAGTGTGTGCTGCCAGCATCCCTCCCCCAGACACTGCCCTCCCCTCTGTCTTCCCCCCTCTCATTCCCATGCCCCCTACTCTCCTGTGTGGCATGATGCCCAGTTTAGAGTTTATGCCATTTCTTCCCTAAGCCAAATTCAATGAGAGTAATTGAAAGTAAAGTTGTAATAGTTATCCCTTGCCTCTTCTCTATGGGATGATTAACCCCATTTTGTC
>CM053593.1:312853818-312885686 GCA_028646575.1 Pseudocheirus occidentalis | reverse complement strand
ACCACCACCCAAGACCACAATCCGGATCCAGGCTGCTCAATGCAAGAGCACTTGGCCCTGATCAATCAATTCAGCCCCCCTGCGGAGTCTGCAGGCCAGGGGCTCTGAAGCAGCCCAGTGGGGGCCGCCACTGGTTCCAGCGGTTCCCCTCCCTCACTGCTTCCTTGCCCTCGGGGCAGACTGGTCAAACTGCTTTTCCTCCCCCAAATTAATTTTCAAAGTTTCACTTTCACTTTCACTGACTGTCTAATCCTGGTTTGGTGGATGTGAAGATTTCCTCAGTTGCAATAGATCTTCTCTGAAGTAGACTTAAGCTGTGGCTTGTGAGGCCCGGCTCCTCCTGTCTGCCCTGGGGCCTGGCCTGGCCTTGGCTGTGGTTTTGGGCTGGGCCAGTCTCTGTTCCAGTGCTAGCTGCCCCTCTCCTGTCTTTCCTCTCCGCCCCCCACCACGCCGGCCTGGCTGCAGTCTCAGCTTCAGGCTAGGCCAGCCTCCACTCCTGGCCACCGCGATGAGCCCCTGCTGCCGAGCTACCTTCAGTGAGAGATGTGTTTTCTGTATTTTTGTGAGTCTGAGAGTCCTAGACTCTGTCTGGGCTCATATTTTATGGGTGTTTAGGGTGGTGGTGTGGGAGCTGTGGGACCTTGCTGCTTCTATGCCACCATCTTGGCTCCGCCCCCCGAGAAAGAGCATTTGTAAATCAGAGCAATTAGGTTGAACTTACCAGCTCTGTGACTTACTCCTCTGAGACATTGGGAATGTCACAACCTTTTTGAACTTTGACATCTGTAAAATGGTGGCAACATTCTCTAGGATTACAGATTTAGAGCAAGAAAGGACCTTATAAATCAACTAGTGCAAACTCTCTTTCCTATTTTAAAGAAGGGGAAACTGAAGATTGGATAAATTATTGCCCAGGGATGTCCTTTCTTTGAAGTCCATGTTATCTAAATTTTTCACTCAATAGAGATCCTTCCAGTCATCTTTTGACTTCCAAGTCAAATTCTTTGGCAGTTAGGTGGTGCAGTGAATAGAATGTTGGGCCTAGAATCAGGAAGACTAATCTTCCTGAGTTCAAATCTGATCTCAGATACTTACTAGCTTTGTGACCCTGGGCAAGTCATCTATTTGCCTCAATTTTCTCATCTATAAAATGGAGAAGGAAATTGCAAGCCATTCTAGTATCTTTGCCAAGAAAACCCCAAATGGGATCATGAAGAATGAGACAGCTGAAAAAAATTGAACTATAACAATAAATTTTTCCTTCCTCAACAAATGCAGGAATTGACTCATAGTCTTTTCAAACTCTTGCCTTCATATAAATGGACTTCAACATTCACATTGATGTACCCTCAAATTATAAACAGTTTGAGGGTACAACCTACCTAGTTCCTCTATCTCCTCAATTACTATTACCTATTCCACCTTCGCTGCACACAGAAATGGTCAAACCCTTGATCTTGCAATTATCTACAAATGTTTTATTTCTATGTTCACGTTCCAATCATAATCTTTTATCATTTCATCTTTTCCTACGCTTTGGGATCCTTAATCCTCTTCTTTATTCTCATGGTGACTTCCAGTCTTCCCAAACCTCAGTTCATTCAAAGGTAATCATCCTGAAGTGACAATGCTCTCCTCTATTCCCTATCTTGCCCTCTAGTGAACTATTTTAACTCTACATTGTAATCTATTCTCAAAATCCCTTTTCCAAGTCTTATTCTATCACTAATCATGATTTGCTAAGCCCCAATGCTGCATTATTCTCACCATTCAGTTCCTTTGTTCCTATTCACATGCTGTGATCAAGAGAAAAATTATACAATTGTGTCCGCCACAAATTTATGTTACCTAATCTCACTGGGACCCCAATGAAGTAAGGCATCATTTCACTTCTTCCTAATCAAATTTCTATCCCATTTCTATCTATTAGATAGCTAGATGGTACAGTGTATTGAGTACTAGATTTTGAATGAGAAACCAGAGCTATGCTTACTTACTAGCTATTAGAGGATATTGGGGAAGTCATTTAATCTCTCTCTCTGCATCAGTTTCCTCATCTGTAAAATGGGAATGAAAAATAGCACCTATCTCCAAAGGTTATTGTGAGGGTAGAATGAGTTAACATCTGTAAAACATTTCTTGACTCTTAAAGTATTATTATTATTCCTGGTCTTCTCATCTTTCCTTTAGCCTCCACGGCATCTTCTCCTCCCAGTTGTCATGTTCATTGTTCAGTCTTGTCAACTCTTCATGACCCCACTTGGGGTTTGTTTGTTTGTTTGGTTTTTTTTTTTTTTTGCTTTTTTGGATGGGGAAGGCAGGGCAGTTGGGGTTAAGTGACTTGCCCAAGGTCACATGGCTAGTAAGTGTTAAGTGTCTGAGGTCAAATTTGAACTCAAGTGCTCCTGATTCCAGGGCCAGTGTTCTATTCACTGTACCACCTAGCTGCCTCCATTTGGGGTTTTCTTGACAGAGATGCTAGAGTGGTTTGCCATTTCCTTCTCCAGATCATTTTATAGATGAGGAAACTAAAGCAAACAGGGTTAAGTGACTTGCTCAGGGTCAACCAGATTTGAACTCAGGAATATGAGTCTTACTGATTTCAAGCCCAGCACTCTGTCTACTATGTCACCTAGCTGTTCCTTTGTTCAGTAACTTACCAAAACATTGAGGCCATTCTCTGAAAGCTCACCTTTTTTTACATCTCGTCTCACATCAATACAACATCTTCCCCCATTATTTCCTTCTATACTCTGATCTCAGATGAAGAGGAGACCCATCTCTTTGCTAAGACCAACCTATCTGCATACACTATTGATCCCCTCCTCTCCAATATTATTCAGCAGATTATCTCCACTATGATCCCCACTCTCTTTTCTTTAAGCTCTTCCTAACCACTGGCTTCTCTGCTTCCTACAAATACACCTATGCCTCACCCATCCCTAGAAACAAAAACAAAAATCTTACTTGATACTATCCTTCCTGTGAGCTATTGTCCTATGTGTCTCCTGCTTTTCTTGGCTAAGCTCCCAGGGAAAAAAAACCCAACCAGTCTGCGATTAGGACCTCCACTTCGTCTAAATGTTCTGCATTCTAGCTTCCAACATCTTCCAACTGAAACATAACTCTAAAGATACCAATGCTCTTTAAATTGCAAAATATAATGGCCCTTTCTCAATTCTCATCCTTTTTTGGCCTCCTTTCAAGCATTTGACAATGTTTGTTACCTTCTTCATCTAGGTACTCTTTTCTCTCTGATTTTTCAGTATGTGATTCTCTCTCCTCTCTCCTATTTATCCAAATACTCCTCAGCTCCTTTTGCTGGTTCTTCACCCATGTCATACCCACTATGCATGACTGTTCCCCAAAGCTGCATCTTAGTCCTCTACTCTCTTCTCCCCATATTCTCTCCCTTGATGATTTTTATCTACTTATGGGTTTAATTTTCTCTATGAAGATGATTTCCAGATTTACATATCCAGCTCTAGTCTCTTTCCTTAGCTATAGTTCTATATCACTAACTACCTTTTGGATGTCAAACTGAATGTCTTATAAGCATCTCAAATGCAATACATTCAAAATAGAACTCATTAGCCACTATGTCTCAACTCTTCCATTTTCAAAACATCCCTCACAATTTCAATGTCAGTTTTGACTCCTTCCTCGTATTCACCTCACATACCTTCTTTTGACTCACAGAGTCACCAAAACTAGTTCAGATCCTTGTTCATCTCACCTGAACTATTCAAATAGCCTTCACCTGGTCTCCCTGTCTCCACTTCAATACATCCTCCATTCAACTGCTGAAATGATTTTCCTAAAGCTTAAGTCTGACCATGTTATGAAAGATTTCCTATTTCTTCCAGGATCATATATAAAATCTTTTGGCATTTAAAGCTCTTCAAATTTTACTCTTTCTTATCTTTCCAGTCTTTATCATGTACACCTACTGTAGACATGAGTTCATCAAGAGGAGAATTAGTATCACTTTTCTAATCACTCAGTTTATATGATAAAATATTTATTGACCTGCTACTTTTCCTCTTTCGTGGAGTGAAATCTAAGCCAAGAGTTGGCTCCTTAATATTGCAGAAAGAATGGAAAAGTAAACTCAATATTATAAATACAAACATTTCACCTAGAAATAATAAGGAAACAGTTTCCAAAGCAAGATCCATGGAAGAAAAGGTGAGAAGGGAAAATAACTTTCATCTTGTTGTAGAAACAATGTTTATGTTTCTAGAAAGAAATATTTCTTTGTCCTGAGCAATTTTGTAATACATCCAGGGATAGTGAATAAGTATTTCATTCAAACACTATTTATAAGCAAGCAGACAAACAGAACAAAACTGAGGCACCACTTGCATGCCTTTTCCTTTTTTCTTCCCAAATTCTCTATAGCTCAGAAACTCTTAAACATTTTTTGTGGCCCCCTTGGCAGTATAGTGAAACCTATGGACCCCTTCTTAGAATGTTTTTAAATGCATATAATAAAACACATAGCATTAGAAAGGAAATCTGTTATACTGAAATAAAGATATAATTTTTATCCATCCAATTTCCCAAACTCTTTAAGTTGAAAATCCTTGTCCTTGCTGAAAGTTAAAAAAAAGCTCTCTCCTCAAATATCATGAGACATTTTGCTTGGATTCATACTTTACATTGCCCTCTAGAGCTAAGAACCAGTCTAATCCCTCTTTCACAAGCCAGTTCTTCAAATGTTTGAAGAGAACTATCATAACCTCACCTCTTCTTACAGACTGTTCTTGAGGTATAGTAGATAAAGTACTGTATTAGCAGAGAGGGGGAAGGAAGAGAGATGGAAAGAGAGGAAATGGGAGAGGGAGGAAGAAAAGAAGAGAGAGGGAAAATGAAAGAGAGGAGACAGAGAGATAGAGAGAGGGAGTGAAGGATGGATGGATGTGGAGAGAGACAGAGAGAGAGAGAGAACTTGTTAAAGAAGAGGAAGAAGGGAAGAAGAAAGAAAATAAAAAAGGGGTGATGGAGACTTAGAGGCCATTAAATCCATCATCACCACCACCCCTCTCATTTTTTAGACAAGAAAACTGAAACTGAGAGCAAATGAGACCCAAGATTAGAATTTGAAGCTGGAACTTGACCATAAGTCCAGTCACTACCTATTACAGTCACCATGTTTTTCAGTTTTCTTATCTGAAAAAGGAGGATAAAAATATTTATACTACCTACCTCATAAATTTATTGGGAAGATCAAATGAGGGTATGTATGTAAAGTTCTTTGGAGCAAAGCAGTCATTATGACGTCTGGAATCTCAGAACTGGAGGATCCCTTACAGGCAATATAGTCTGTGTGTTCTAGGAACAGACATATTATCTTAGAAAAAACTACTCATTACTTCACTGTACCTAGAGCTAATACATGTATCACTAGAAATATGCAGATGCTTTGTCTTGCCAACATGGTCATAGAGTAAGACAAATGGAATTAATTGACTGATTGAAGTTGAATGTCTACCCAGACATGTCTCTTGAGGGCAATAACAATTAAGAGCTAACAGAAGAATATGAAATACAGCGGATGAGAGGAACAGGACCAAATCCTATAAAGTCTCCAGTAGTTGGTTATAAAAAAGTTCAGGTGGAGTACAGATTCCATCAAAATAGAAACATCAGAGATGACTCAATTGTCAAGGAAATATGAAACTGACCTTGATCATGTTGTCTAATGTTTTAAACCCTTCTCATAGGTGCTTAAATTGAGACTAATTAAACACACACCCTACTTAAATAAAATGATAGTTAAATGAAGGGTGTTACACTCTATAAAGTTGGTCTAATACTGTTATTCTTTGGCACTTTAAGGGTTGAAGGATGACCTCTTATCAAAATCCTTTTAATGAATTTTTAAAGGATGATTCATTCTTTAATAATAAAGGTTTGTGATTTTATGACCCCTTTCATCCAAGACTCTCAAAGTGCTTTGCTAGACTAATTAGGCTCCTCAATGCCCATTCATCACAGGCATTTATGGAGTATTTACAGTACTTGTTCCTTTGACTGGAGTAGGGTAAAATAGGAGGGGTAGGGGTGGGGTGCAAAAGTAAAGTCTTCTGGAAGTAAGATAATAGTTGAAATTGACTAATGAAGGAACATGAGGAAATAGTATAGAGTTAGGGAAATGTTCTGGAAAGATGGAATGTTTGAATAAGGTCTTGAAGAGTGTGTGGTCAGCATTTGGAGAGGAAAAGGGAAGATGTCAGAGACAGGAGCTCAGGTTCTTCCTGCTGAGCCACTGTGTATGGGTTGTTAACCTCTGGGAATGGTCCAGGGTGGAGAAAGCCAAAAACTTGCAACCAAACAAGACTGTTGGGATCAGGTCATTATCCTGGGGCTAGAAACATGAAGGCCAAGATTTGGAGCAAAAAGGAAATAAAGATCAGCAACACAGAAGGTCAGAGTCAGGCTGCCCAGCCAAGGTCAAGAATCCGATAAGATTAGAATTATAAATGGAATAGTAGCTCCCAGGTCCAGTCTCATAAGCTCTGGCCACAAAGGCAGCTGATCATATAAGAGACTACTGTCCAATTCCCCCTTATTACTACCTCTCTTCATGGTCACAGCATGAATCACTGTGACACATTCATTATGTTGCTCACTTGGGATTTAGCAAATACCACTTTATATTGTATGTTTTTTTTTAACCAACCAGATTGTAAACACCTTGAGAGCAGAAACTATGTATTCTTTGTGCCAAGTACATAATATGCATCCAGAAACATTTGTTATGAATGACGAGAAAATATTTAAATTGTTTAGTTTCAGACATCTCTCTGATGTTTAATTTGGTCATCCTTAGAATGAAAACTCTCAGGAAGTTTTTATCTCTTTGAAAAATTTAGTTCATTTATACTTATTATGGGTGTTGAATATAAAATATTAATAATAAAAGTAGCAAGAACTTAATCATTAAGGACTAATTTTGTTATTGTTTTCAGACTATGTCTTGATTTTAAAATAAATCCCAGAGCATATAAAATTCTCAGACAAGAAAAAGAGGTAAAAAATGATTGAGGGAAAGAAACATGACATCATGTTAGAAGACAGTGTGAGAAATTATTAGCTCATGGTCTTGATTTCTTCTTAATCTCCACAGACCCAGGTTTATAGCTGGATATCTGTCACAAGGTGAATTATACTACATCTATATATTATCACAGGGTAAATTATATATATATATATATATATATATATCAGAGGGTTTTACATATACACACATAGGTATTAGGTTTTATATATATATTTGTATATATAGTTATATATATCACAGGATTTTATACATATTACATATAGATTATATGTATACATAATATATAATAGGGTATATGAACACACATATATTCTTATTATCCTGTTTTTGTGAATAATTTAGAACTTTTATTTTGGTTGTATCATTAAAACCCATGGTACATTTCCTGAGTGTCCTCAATGAAGGCAAATCATCATATTTTCAGGGTAGGTTTTATTTTTGGAAATAGCCAGGAGACATTTGGAACCACATTTAAATAAAAGAAATAAAAATAAAATAAAATAAATTAAAATTAAAGAAATTAAAATTTAAAAAATGGATGATCAAACTGCATACACAGTTTTGGGTTAAAAATAATAACCAAAAACATGTTATTGTGGAAAGAGAGCTAGATCTGGAGACAGAGTACCAGCCTGGTTTCAAATCCTGACTTTGTCACTTACTGAGAGCTTAGTTATATACGTTATCTCTAGCAAGTCATTTAAAACTCCCTAGGCCTCAGTGTGCTCATCTGTAAAATAGAGAAGATGCTTACTAGCTGTGTGACTCTGGGCAAGTCACTTCACTCTGTTTGCCTCAGTTTCCTTATCTGGAAAATGAGCTGGAGAAAGAAATGACAAGCCACTCTAGTAACTGCCAAGAAAACCCCAAATGGGGCCAGAAAGAGTCAGACGTGCATGAAACAACTGAACAAAAACATATAAATTTGGAATAGATGATTTGTAGCAGTTTTGGGAGCTCTGAATTGGAAATCTTATGTGTCTGAAATCAATGTGTCGCTATCATAAGACTGGTTGTTACTACATGGTTCATAAATTTTGGTATCAGTTCTTAGCGGTTCCAGGATTGTTTTGAGAAATGGTAGCATATGTGGAGAAAAGTGTATAGCTTCCCAAAGGGATTACTTTAACAGTAATCATCCTCCTTTAAAAGAATATGTTCTGTGATTTTTTTTGTCGGTTTACTCCCTCTATCATGCTTGAAATTAAGCTAGCCATTTCATTCTGGGTATACAGGCAAGCGTGCATGTACAGCATAGAGACAGGTGCGTACAGAGTCTACACATATACTTTTAAGTGCATTGTTAAGCAATGATGAATTCATTAACTCCTCTTCCCATATCCAGGAAAGTTTCATGGAGGTGAATAGGCTCTCAGCTATAACGTGAAGGTTGAAAGGGATAGATCAGAGCTGAAAGGGACCTTAGACCTCCTCTCATCTGATACTTTCCTTATAAAGATGAACAAATGGAAAGGGGGAAAGAATATCTATTGATTTAATGCCTACTATGTGCTAGGGATTGTGCTAAATTTTTTTTTTACAAATATTATCTTATTTGATCCTAATAACAGCTCTGTGAGATAGTCAACATTATGTTTTCCATTTTATAATTAAGGAAACGGAGGCAGACAGACGTTAAGTCACCCAACTAGGCAGCATCTGACGCTGAATCTGAACTCAGATTTTCCTAACTCTAGGCTTAGGGCTCTATCCACTACTCTATCGGATGCCTTTATGGAGATAAATGGAGGATGGAGGCATTGGTAATGCAGGGAGGCTCACCCAAGTGACTTGGCCAATTTCACACAAGTGTTAAGAGGCAGAGTGAAGATTTGAACCCAGTCCAAATCTAGTACTTTGTAAAATATTACACTACCTCCTTGAAGGAGACAGCTAGCTGACACAGTAGATAGAGCTTCAGGTCTGGCATCAGGAAGACCTGAGTTCAAATCTGGTTTCAGATGCATAAATAGCTTTACAAGCCTCGACACATTGCTTTTTCTCTGCCTCAGTTTCTTCAACCGTAAAATGGGCATCATAATAGCGACTACCTCCCAGAGTTGTTGTGAGGCTCAAATGAGATAATATATGTAAAAATACTTAGCATAGTACCTGGAATGTAGTGGGCACTTAATAAATGCTTATTCCCTCCCCCTTTGAAAGATTCAGGTTTGTGTGCACCAACCAAATCTATTGTTGATCCCATTTCCAATAAATTTTGCAACTAACAAGAATTATGTACGCGAGAGAATACGAGAATACGAGTGCAGAACAACATAGTCATAGGAAAAAAGAAGCTTTTAAATTCTCGCAGAAGGGAATTATAAATGTCTATTGTAGGACTGTCCAAATCAAAATGAATTGGGGATTTCAAAACTCACTAATAATTTGCCTTAGGGAATGTACCTTTTGCCTGCTATATTATTTTCAGATGACTCAGAACTAAAATATATATATGCCCAATGAAAGTATCAAATGGATGGAGTTAAGCTTGTTAGTAGCATAAAATGTTTTATGACACGGGGGAAAGAATGTCAAGCCATCTGCAAATGGCTGCTTTACTGATTTAACAGAAACCACCACATATGGAAAAAGTAACAGGAAAGAAAAACAAAGCAAAGGAATTTGGAATCTGTTTTTCAACTCCACTCAGAGTGGGTTCAGTCACAAGAAAGTGCAGACAAAAGATAAATGTGGTGCCTCCTTCCCTTGGCCTCTTTCTCTGGGGAAAAAGGCAATTTGTGGGAAAGAGGGAAGAGAAAAGAAACCAAACTTTCCAAATTTTCTGGAAAGGGCCAGGTAATGCTAAAAGGAAAACATTAATACAATGTCTTTGGGACTTTCATTTTGGACATTCTCCTTTCTTGGAATACACTGAGTTGGAAAAACTATCTCTGGAGAAGATACAGGGAAGCAACTGACAGAAAGAAACTTGGCTGCTCTGGTCTCTCACTGCCAAAGCTGTCTTTTCTAGAAGAAAGGGCCTCTGCATTCAGTTACAAATGCCTCTCCTTTCTGTCTTAAGTCACCCTTGGAAAATGTTCTATCTGATGCTTATGTCTTATGCTACAGCTAGGTGACTCATCAGGCCTGGAGTCAGGGAGACCTGAGTTCAAATTCAGCCCCAGACACAGCCTCATAGCTGTATGACCATAGGCAAATCATTTTACCTCTGTCTGCCTCAGTTTCCTCAGCTGTAAAATGGGCATCATAACAGCCCCTACCTCCCAGGGTTACGAGGAGGATCAAATGAGATCATAATTGTAAGGCACTTAGCACAATGCCTACCATGTTGTAAACACTGTATTTTTGCTGTTCACTTGTTTTAGTCATGTCCTACTCTTCATGACCCTATTTAGGGTTTTCTTGGCAAAGATCCTGGAGTTGTTTCATCATTTCTTCTCCAGCTCATTCTGCAGATGAGAAACTGAGGCAGACAGAATTGAGTGACTTTTCCAAAGTCACACAACTAGTCAGTGTCTGAGGCTGAATTTGAACTCATGAAGAGAAATCTTCCTGATTCCAAACCCATTGCTCTATCCACTGTGCCACCTATCTTCCCAAGCACCACGTGAATGTTAGCTATCATCACTACCATTATCTGCAGAGTTTGACTCATTGCCAATTTACTCTGCTGTATTCCTAGGGCAGGGGATCCTAACCTTTTATGTGATATAGATTTCTGTCACAGTCTTGTGGAACCAATGGACCCTGTTATTTTTAAATGCATAAAATAAAATGCACTGGATTACAAAGGAAGTAAATTATTTTAAAATAAGAGATATCAGGTTATTTTTTAAAAACAAGTTTACAGACCCCAAGTTAACTCCTGGTAACAGTCAGATTATAGGGTCAGAGCTCCAGTGTGGGGTAGTCACTAAGTACATCAATAAACATTTATTAAGCACTCACTCTGTGCCATGCATTCTGCAAAGTGCTGGAGATTTAAAGAAAGGAAAGAGACAACCCCTGCCCTTAGGGAGCTTGTAATCTAATGGGGGAGACAACAAGCTCAGAAATATATACAAACTATATATGGTAAAAGAGGAAGCTATTAAAAGAGAGAAGGCACTAGAAATAAGAAGAGTTGGGAAATGCTTTCTGTAGAAGATGGGATTTTAGTTGGAATTTAGAGGAAGACAGGGAAGCCAGTAGGTGGAGATGAGGAGGGAAGGCATTCCAGGTCTGGGAGACAGTCAGAGAAAATGCTCAGAGCAGGGAAAAGAAGTGTCTTGTTTTTGCAACAGCCAGAAGGCTAGTGTCAGTGGATTGTAGATGGGGAATAAGGTAAAAGAAAACTAGAAATGTAAGAAGGGGCTGGGTCATGAAGGGCTTTGAACATCAAACAGATGATTATGTATTTGATCCTGGAGGGAACAGGGAGTTACTGGAATTTATTATTGTTTATTGGTGTAGTAAAATGAACCCTGTATTAGGCAACAGGAGACCTAATCCTTCTTTCACCAGTTATTAGCTCTGTGACCCTAGGCTAGCCATTTACTTAGTTCTTCTGGGCCTCATTTGGCTCATTTAAGTAATAAAAATAATGTTTTGCTGCTCTCTTTCCCTCTTCCATCTCCAACTCTACTCGTCCATTTCCTATTTACTCTTCAAAATTGTTTTCTTCCTGAGGCTTACTCTAAATTCCTCTGTATTACCTATCCTTGACTCTTAGCTAGAAGTGAGTTCTTTCTTTCTCCCCCCCCCACTTAATAGCATTTTATTTTTTTCCAATTACATGTAAAAATAGTTTTCAACATTCACTTTTATAAGATTTTGAGTTTCAATTTTTTTCTCACTCCCTCCCCTTCCTCCTTTCTAAGATGGAAAGCAATCTGATATAGGCTATACATGTACAGTCATATTAAACATATTTCCACATTAGTTATGTTGTAAAAGAAGAATTAGAACAAAAGAGGAAAGCCAAGAGAAAGAAATAAAAGAGAGAAAATAGTATGCTTTAGTCTGCCTTCAGACTCCATACTTCTTTCTCTGGATGTGGCTAGCATTTTCCATCATGAGTATTGTGGAATTGTCTTAGCTCAATCATCAATCATTATATTGCTGAGGAGAGCTAAGTCTATCATAGCTGGTCACTGCACAATGTTACTGTTACTGTGTACAGTGTTCTCCTGGTTCTGCACACTTCACTCAGCATCACTTCATGTAAATCTTTCCAGGTTTTTCTGAAATCTGCCTGAGTGAACTCTCTTCCTCTGAGCTACCATTAAAACAATAAGCCATTCACATAGATAGCTATAATATCAGCTAATGCAATAAAATATCCCTATGTAAGACATGGGCTCTGTGTCTTGCCCTTTGCCTTACTCATAATGCTTAGCACTGTCTCTTGCCAATAGGGGCCTATACAATTTTTTTTTAATTCGAGTTATTGGACCAAGATGAAATATACCTCAGATAATAATTCTGCCATTTAAGGAAGACTTTAAAGTGTTCAGAGTGCTTCCTATACATTCTCCCCTTGGAGCCCCACCTGGTGCCTTCCTATCTTGTCAGTCTCATACATTCTTTTCTTTCATGTGTTCTAGTGTCCAGACATGCTGTCCTCCTTTCTGTTCCCCACTCATGATGCTCTATCTCTCTGATTTTCCATAGACTGTCTCTCTCATACTTGGAATGATCTTCCCTGCCACCCCACTGGCTTCCTTTAAGACTCTGCTCAAATGATTCTTCCAGCAGGAGGTCTTACCTGGTGCCTGTAGATGCTTCCCACTCCAAGGTCACCTTGCATCCACTCTTTATTTATGACTTCACGCCCATTTATATGCATGCTGTCTCCTTCATTAGAATGTGAGTTCCTTATAGGCAGTGCCTATTTTTGTCTTTTCTTTGAATCCTCAGTTTCTTAGTAAGGTGCTTGTAACAAAGTAAGTATTTAATAAATGCTGATTAATGCAAAATAAGGTATTATTATACCCATTTTACAGCTGAGGAACTAAAGCTCAGAGAAGTTAGGTGATTTGCCCTTCCATGATCATATAGCTAGTAAGTACAGAAGCATCATTTGAACATGAGTTTTTTTTTTAACACCACAGCTATCATGCCAACCATGATCGGATACTGCTCTACTGAGAGAGTACCATAGGGTATGCAGATGTTGCTCAGTCACCAAGAATGTATCCGGGACTGTGTTAAGTGCTGGGGATATTCTAATAAAAGAGAAACTCTATAAATAACTATGTATGTACAAGATACATGCAGAATATATGGAAGGTCAGGGCAGCTAAGTGGCACGCTGGGCCTGGAGTGAGGAAAAACTAAATTCGAATCCAGCCTCAGATGCTTACACTTTACACTTATGTAAACCCTGGGCAAGTCACTTCACTCTGCCTCAGTTTCTTCATCTGTAAAATGAGCTGGAGAAGGAAATGGCAAACCACTTCAGTATCTTTGTCAAGAAAACCCCAAATCAGGTCACAAAGAGAGTTAACAATAGCAAAATCTGATATAAAATGTTAACTTTATTATTTTTATTTTATGAGGCATCAGTGTGGTAAAATCTCTGATTATTGCACAAAGTTGATTCCAAAGCTGATCAAAATTGAGCTCTCTGCAGTAAGGTTTGAATGCTTTGTAGCTCAGCTCAAAAGAGGACGTCAGTATCCAGTACTTTGTCTTGCCAGGTGATCTTCAGAATCTTCCAATTCAGATGGATGAGATTCAGTTTCCTGGCATGGTGCTGGTATACTGTCTGGGTTTCACAGGCATGCAACAATGAGGTCAGCACAATAGTTCTATTGATCTTCAGTGTTATAGGCAGTCTAATACCTCTTCTCTGCCACACTTTCCTTTGAAGCCTCTCAAACACTGACTTAGCTCGGGCAGTCAATCTCATCATCTATGCATATATCCCTGGAAAATGTACTGCCAAGGTCAGTGGATTTATCCACAGCGTTCAAAATCTCTCCATTTGCTGTTAACCAATGGTTCCATGTATGCATGGTGTGGTGATGGCTGGTAGAGATCCTCTTTTTTCTTGGTGCTAACTGTCAGGCCAAAATTAGCACAAGTGACAGAAAATCAATCTTTGTTGCATCTCAGCCTCAGAGGTTGTATTGAGTACATAATCATCTGCAAACAAAAAGTCATATACCACTTGGCTTATAGCCTTTTCAAATTAAATGATTTATCATCAATGTGGTAGTTGACCTCAATGTTGTTTTTGTCCTAGTTGAAGGTATCTGATGACATCATGGAAAACATCAAGTTAAAAAGCATAGGAGCAAGAAAATAGACCTGCTTCACTCCTTTGCTGACTGGGAAAACATATCCAATGTGCAGCATTGCCATTGTGAAACTGGTGCGTAATACTGATGGACTCTGTTGGGCAACAAAATTTTGCCATGATCTTCCACAAGCCCTTATGGCTGATAGTATCAAAGGCCTTGGTCAGATTGACAAGTGTTGTGTACAGATTGCTGTTCTGCTCCTGCAATCTCTGCTGGAGTTGTTGGGTAGCAAACACCATGTTGATTGTTCCTCCACTCTTTCTGAAGCCACATTGGTTCTTGTGTAAACGACCATCTTCCAGGTGAAGGATCAGCCTATTAAGGAGGACTCTGGCAAGAACCTTTCTGGCAATAACTGAGAGATCCCTCCTGTGATTGTCACATTTCCTTTTCCTATATAGAGATGGACAATGGAGTCATCCTCAAACTCCTGGGGAATAACTTCTTCTTGCCATATAACCCATTCATTCAATCATTCCACAAGTGGTCAAAAGACATGGATAACTAGTTTTTAAAAGAAGAACAGCAAACTATTAACAACCTATGCAAGATTACTGCATATCATTAAAGATGAGAGAAGTGTAAATTAAAACAACTTTCATACCTGGCAAATTGGTGAAAATGATAAATGATGAACTGTTGGTAGAGCTGCAAATTAGTCCAACCAACCATTTCAGAAACAATTTGGAATTATTTGAAGACAAAGCAAATAAAATGGCCATACCCTTTAACCCAGAATTCACACGAGTAGGTATGTGTATAACCCAAGGAGATAAATAACAGAAAGAAAGGCCCCCTATACGCCAAAATAGTAATAGCAGCCAACACTTTTTATGGTGGCAAAGAACTGGTAACAGATTGAGTGTCTATCAATTAGAGACATGCTAAACAAATCATAGTACCTGAATTAACATGATATTATTGCTCAGTAAGAAATTATGACAATGAGGTATACCATAAAACATGGGAAAATCTGTTGAAGTAAAACCAGGAAAATGCTATCTACAATGACAACAATGGAAATGGAAAGAAACTAAATCCTACATAATTATAGTAACAAGGCTTGCCCTTGAGAAAAGATGAGGAAATAGATCTCTTGCCTTTAATTTGAAAAGTGGAGGACTACTGGGGTATAATGTTGTGTATGCTGCTAGACACACTTAATAAATCAGTTGATTTTGCTTAGCTGTTTTTCTTCTAAATTTTTAAAACTTAAAATTTTTGTTATGAGGAAATTCTCAATTGGTAGGATGAAGAGGAAAGATGATCACAAATGACTGTGATGGAAAAACAAGACTTTAATAAAACTTAAAAAAAACCCAAACCATAGAATTTATTATTTAGCAAAGGATTAAGCTCCACATCATACAAAGTAGACAAGTAAAGATTTGATGCTAACTTGATGGGAAAATTATAGGTAGAATTCATACTGTGGTTAGAAGTTGGGCTAGATTAGCCTAAAATTCCTTTCATATTCTCCTGATTCTCCAAATAAGAGGTACAACTTTTCTGAAAAGGGAAGGGAAGGAGAGAGGGAAGATGAATAATAGGGTAGGGTTGGGGTCATGGCACAGTTGGTGCAGTGGTTTATGTAGTGAAATCACCTATGCCCACTCCCTATTCTGTCACCAGCCTGGCTGCTCTAGGAAGGGGTGGGAGTGGGCAGGCGGAGATGATGAGGTAAAGCAGGGAGGGTGATTTGGAAGCTCCAGCTGGGAGTGGGAGTAAGAACAAGATTGACGAAACTAATATCCTGCCACCAGAATGGGTAGTTCGACAGTATAAGATGCATTGTTTCTGGTTCAGAGAAAGTCACTGACAGAAAGAGGGTGATGGTGTGATCATAGAAAGTCACCCACGGAAAGTCACCCAAGTGTCAGGTTTTGTTCTAGAGTTCAGCCTCTTTACATGATATGTAAATGGGTGGGGCCCCTATTAGGAAAAAAAAAAAACTTTTGTGCTGATTCAGAGGGAATCCGCCCACATGTTTGGGTGAGTAAGCAAGGCCATGACCACTGTATAGACAGAGTTGCTGTTAATGAGAGCTGCTCCCTCAGAGACAGTATTCTCACTGCATAGAGTAGGTGAAGAAGGTCTGCCTGTGTTGAAGGAAAAGGCTCTCAGGAATATAGAGTGTTTCTCCTGCCTGCTTTATGTTGTTCAGTCATTTCAGTCATGTCTGACTCTTCTTGACCCCATTTTGGGTTTTCTTGGCAAAGATACTGGAGTGGTTTGCTATATCTTTTTCCAGCTTATTTTATAGATGAGGAAACTGAACAAACAGGATGAAATGATTTGCCCAGGGTCACATGGCTAGCAAGTGTCTGAGGCTGGAATTGAACTCAGGAATATGAGTCTTCCTGATTCCAGGCTCAACATTCTATCCACCTAACTGTGCCCCAGGTCATACACACTATTGTCTATATAATAGCCAGTCATGGGGCTTGTCTCCAGCATAGCCACATCTACCCTCCTCCTCCAATGTTCCCCCACTACACCACTTCCTTCTGCTTCACAAGGTGCTGAGAACTTGGGGAGATTCCTGCCACCATCTCCTGCTTCAATTGATCAATCTTCTTATAGCTAGAGCAGATAACTCTCAGAAGATTGGCACTATGCTTAAAAGGCATGACAGTTGAATAAGAGCTCTGCTTCCCGCTTTTCATTTTGGACGGGACAAGAATGATTCATACAGGATGAGCAGGCAAGGATAGATTGTGATCTGGATGGCAGATATCATTATATTCCCTACCAAAACCCTCCCCTGACTTTACACTCTCACAAAGTCTAAAAGGGAGTGGTCACTTCCTCCAGGGCTCCATTCATTTTCACCCCAGCAACCAGTTCCACCCTGTTTATGAGATTCAGATCCAAAATAGAACTTCCCTCTACCTTTTGAAGAAGAAATTACCACTTAAGGCATGTCAAGAAATCATTAGCTGCTCTGCTTTCAGCAGAGAGAGAACTCCAGTAGATGTCTGGATAATTGATTTCACTCATCATTACTACATTATGCCTCAGTGTCAAACTCCTGACTTGCTTCCCAGACTCGTCTATTTCCTCTTTTTGTACAAACGTCAATGTTGGGCCATCTCTAGTTGTCCTAATGGATATCTTGCCACTGGACTCAGATGGTTCTGGAGGCCAGTGACTGTACAGTTCTGCCTCACTTAAATCCAATTTACCTGCAAGTCATGACATCACATTCTGGATGTCATTGGTCCTCTTTGAGAACGAAGTACAAACAACAATAAAAAAATTACTCCGGTATACAACGGAGTATAGTCAATGACAAGATGGTCATGAGTCAGTGCTGTTTCTAGGTAGAATTGTGAAGAAAGAAAAGATTTTCTTTTGAATCTTCTTCATGTGATTTTCGTCACTTTGGTTGTTTGGTTGTGTCTAGATGGTGCAGTGGATAGAATGAGAGTCAGAGAAATCTGAGTTCAAATCTGACCTTAGTCATTTGCTAGGTATGTTACCTTTTTTGCTTAACCTCTGTTTGCCTTAGTTTTCTTACCTATAAAATGGGAGTAATAATTGTAGCACCTACCTGTTGTTGTTGTTGTAGACTAGAGGATCAAATAAGACAATAATTATAAAGCACAGTGCCTGGCACATAGAAGGTGCTATATAGGCTAGCTATCATCATCATCCTCCTCATCATCATCACCACCACCACCACCACCACCATCATCATCATCATCATCATCATCATCATCCTCATCATCATCATCACCACCACCACCACCACCACCACCATCATCATCATCATCATCATCATCATCATCATCATCATCATCATCATCATCATTTTTAGTTCAGAATTACATCAGGATCAGTTAAAGGAAATAAAGATATTTAGCCTGGAGAGGAGAAGACTGGGCAGGGCAGGTAGTATACACTATAGCTGTCTTTGAGTATTTGGGTATTTGACATGACAGTATTTGAGATACTTTCATGTGCAAGAAGGGCTAACTGCTTGGTCCCAGAGGGAAGATCTGGAGCAATGGGTAGAGATTTTCAAAGAAGCAAATATCAGCTAAAGTGAGAGAGAACTTCCTAGAAACTGAAGCAGTCTAAAGTTGGAATGGGTTGTCCCCAAAGATGAATCCATCCCCTCTGCCATCCTACCCCAAAGACTCCAGTGTAACATTAGAAAAGCAAAATAATGTATACTTGGGATTAAACTTGTATCTGCCTTTTAATTTTCTAGATATTTCTCTTTTATGGGTCCATTTCATTTCTCTTCCATCCTTTACCCTGACAAAAGTCTTGATTTAGGACAAATGAGATGAGTTTGTCACTTATCAGTTCCAACTCCCTGTTAGAAGGGGTTATTTTATCAATAGGGTTGAACTAGATGGACACAGTACCTAGAACATTATACTCTTTTAATAAATGTTTATTCACTGATTGATTGTGATATATCAGTAGAGGGAGTTCCCATACCAGAAGTTTCTTATTCTGCTGAAATCACAGATTTACTCCATCTTCAACTCCTAAAATTAATATAATAAGTACATTAGAATGAATTACTGTATGAGTTCATAGTGGCAGGAATCAAAGAAAGTTTCATTAAAAAGATAGTAGCTGAGTAGAACTTTTGATAGATAGATGAATGGATGGATGAATAGCATTTATTAAACACTATGGGCCAGGCACTGTACAGAGGTAGGACAGGTCATTGCTGGCCTATCAAAGTCTAGAGTGATTCTAGGAATGAACAACTTTCTGAAAACTTCTTTAAAAAGGATGAACACAAATTTAACAGATGAGGAGTGGGAGTCCCAGAAGGCATTCTAAGCACAGGATCAGTATGAACAAAGGCCCAAAGGCAGAAAATAATGTGTCATGCCTATGTTAAATAACTCGTATTATTGATCATCTTTCCTTTTTTCCCCTTTTCCCTGATTTAACAGCCCTCCTATCTCTCCATCCTCATGCCAATCCTCACCAATTCACCTGTGGGAGTATACAAGATCCATAGTTACATGTAGTGATCATAGTTGCCAGCAATCTGAAGGGCAATTCAAAGATTACAGAATCATAGGATTTAGAACTAGAGGGGGGGTCTTATCATGACTTATTTTTCAGAGGAGAACTGGAGGCTGGTGAGATAAACAGTAAATAATTTTTTCACAATCACACAAGTGGTATGAAGGTTCTAGGATTGGAATGCCAATCTATTGATTCCTAATACCAGTGTCCTTTCCACTTTCTCATCAGGTGTGTGGGGTATTGAGGACAAGCACTTCTGGTGCAAGAGTTTGAAGAGCCCTTGTCAGGGCTGCTCATCCTCCTTTGGTATCCACCTGATTCACCCAACTTTTATCTGTGGTCACCTGAAGCAGGCCTTGTGGAGCACCTGGAGCTTAGTAAGGCCAAAGTCATCCACTGCATCCTGAGCCATCACCAGTTATCTTGATTTCTGTCCTGTCACTGGACTTCAATGGCTCAGGAAGAGACAGGGAGGCTGACAACCTTGTGCAACTTTGCCTCATTTAGTGAAAGTGAAGGTGTCACCCATGATGTCACTGGTCCTCTTTGAGAACAAAGGTCAAACAACTTCATCAAAATTCCAACTTTTATTGAAAGTCTTTAACAGGAATTCCATATAGGGGTGGCTAGGTGGCACAGTGAGTAGAGCACCGGCCCTGGAGTCAGGAGGACCTGAGTTCAAATATGACTTCAGACACTTAATACTTACTAGCCATGTGACCTTGGGCAAGTCACTTAACCCTGATTGCCCTGCCCTCCCCCCTCCAAAAAAAAAAAAGCAAAAAACCCCCAAGAATTTCATATAGCACATAATGTTCTACCTTGATTTATTTTTCTGTGTTTGGGGCCTTTGACTCCTTCAGGGTTATTGTGTGATCTCAGGGTGGATTCTATGGTGTTTAAAGCATGCATGGTTGTGGCTGATGCAGGCTGACTTTTTTGGTTCTGATGCTATTTCCAGACTTGAATAAGGGGTCCAAATGCCAGTTTTTGCCATTGTCATTGGCCACTCAGAGATGTTTCCTTTACATGCTTCAAAGTGGTTAGTTTTTTTAAAATAAACTCCTTAATGATAGAATTTGGAATGCAAAACTTTAAAAAAAATGTCAAAAAAGTTTTTATATACTATTGGGGAAAAGAAAATATTATTAAAAAAATAAACAGTGGGCAAATGAACAAATAAACAAAGGAACAACTTAAAAGTTAATCAAAATTATTCTAAGGTTGGGGTTGACTTAGCCAGCTAAATAAGGATATACTGATTTTTTCTAGTTAGGGGAAACAACAGTGCAAATGGGTTGGCACAATCTATTCTTCCAGAACCTTTGGCCCTAACACCATACCAACAAGTGACTGCTGGGACAATCTGCTCCCTAATCCTATTGGATCCCTTTGAGCACTCAAGTAAGAAGAAAGAAAGAAGGATAAATTTCTAAGATATCCCATTCTTTTACCAACACTAGAATCATAGGATTATAGATCATAGAAACATAGATTTTAGTGGAAAAGGGCCAGTACAGGCCATACAATTGAACTGTCTCATTTCACATTTGATGACCCTAAGATACAAAGATGTTAAGTGATTTATGCAAAGCCTCACAGGAGTTGTGGTTGTTGAATAAGTAGCAAAGCCAGAATTTGAACCCAGGTGTTTTGAGACAGCATATTAAAGTTTGCTGAAATTAGAATGATAAACTTGGAATCATGGGACTCAAATTCAAAACTGAGCTCTGCTACTTATGAATTGTGAGGCATTAAGTAATGAAAGAATGAATGAGAAACATTTAATAAAGGTTTACTATCTTCCAGGTACTGTGTTAAGCTCTGTGGATACAAATACAAAAACCTTGTGGGAGCTTATGGAACCAATAGATGGCACAGTGGACAGAGACTAGTCCTGAAGTCAGTAAGACTCATCAAATCAGGCCTCAGAGATTTACTACCTGGGCAAGTCACTTAATCGTGTTTGCCTCAGTTTCCTCATCTGTAAAAATAAGCCAGAGAAGGAAATGGCAAATCATTCCAGTGTCTTTGCTAAGAAAATACCATATGGGGTCATAAAGAGCCAGACATGACTGAAAAGCTACTGGTCAACAAAAACAAAGGAACTTATACTTTAATGGTAGACAAAATATACATAGAGGAATGATGGCCGAGAAGGACTGTCTTGGTCTGGGAAATATCAGGGATTATGAGTGGATCCTTAGGGGAACTAATTATCATGCTCTTTCCAGAAGCAATTTGAATAATGATTTTATAATGGCTTCCTGAAAAAGAAGGGAGGGCAGGAGGAGGGGGATGGCAGGAGTGTGCAGCATATTGTGAGAAGGGAGATTGCTAGCTCTGATGTGAGGGAAGTCACAACCTCAATAGACTTCAGTTTCTTCATCTATAAAATGAGATTGGATTAGAAGACATCTGAGCTCCCTTCTAGCTTTGGGTCAATAATCTTATGACACCCAAATTCAGCACTCTTTCCTTTAAACCAAATTGCTTCTGTATCATGCTATCATTTTTCTTTTTTCCCCTCCATCAACAAAGAGAAATCATAATACTTCATATTACACTCTAATATTTGTTGATTTTCAAAGACCAATCTATCATGGATCAAGAAGATGGCATTAGTTCTTTTATACAAAATTTAAAGAATGAATTCTTTTTTTCTAGCAAGCTTTCCCCTATGGACAATAAAAATATCTTCTATTTGCATAATGCTTTATAGTTTAAAAATAGCTTTCATATTCATTATCCCATTTTATCCTTAAAAGAACCTTTTGAGGTAGGAAAGGAAGATATTATTTTTTCCATTTTACATATAGGGAAACTGAGTCTCAGAGAAAGTAACTTATTCAAAGTCACATGACTTAGTAAGGGGCAGAGCAAGAATTTGATCCCAGATTTAGTTCCTTGTCTTTCCACTATATTAAAGGTTCTCAAAACGTGGTGTGTAGATCTCCAGGGATCTCCAAGATCCTTTCAGGAGATCTATGAGAACAAAGCTATTTTCATAATAATATTAAGATGTTATTTGACTTTTAAAACACTCCTCCCTTTTCCAGTAACTTCTCTGAATAAGGTCATATACTTTAACTAACACAATATATAGCAATAGATCAAAAACAGAAGCAGACATGAAAATCCATTGATCTTCTATTAAGTTAGACACTAAAGGAAACTGCAAAAATGTATAAAACAATACTACTCTGCTCACTGTCTTTTTCTAGTGGAAAATATAGTTATTTTCATTAAAACATATCATACCGATATATAATGGATTTATTGTTGTATTAAATGAATTAATAAACATTTAAAGTATTTGATCAGTTTTCATTTCTAGTATTGTCAGTTAATAAATAAGCATTCATTAAGAGCCTATCATAAGCCAGACACTGTAATAAGCACTGACGATATACAAAGAAAGGCAAAAGGCAATGCCTGTTCTCAAGGAGCTTACAGTCTAATTGGGGAGAGAACATAGAAATAATGATGTATAAACTACATGCAGAGTAAGTGGAGATGGTGCTCACTTTAAGGGGGATTGGGAAAGACTTCCAGCAGGAGGTAGGATTTTTGGTTGAGACTTGAAGGAAGCCAGGGAAGCCATGAGGTATTGATGGGGAGGGAGAGAAGTCCAGGCATGGGGAACAGCTGGTGAAAATGCCCAGAGCTGGGAGTTGGAGTTTCTTGATTGAGGAACAGCTGGGAGGCCAGTTTGTATTTTCATTATTGAGCTAAGGAATCAATACTATCTTCTGGATCTGTTCTATTACTAGATCTCAGAGTGGGGGATGGGTGGGGAATAAGACATAAGAAGATTAGAAAGGTAGGAGGGGGTCAGGTAAATACTTATATAACTCATAACTAAAAGTTCTTTGGGGTTAAGTTTAAGAATTTAAAGGGATTCTGAGACCAAAATGTTTGAGAAGTGCTGCATTATACTGTGCTGCATACCAAATCAAATTCCTTTTCACTCCCCCCCTCAAAACCCCAATCAAATATAATTTCACAATAAAAATGCAGAGGTTAATTAATACACGAGGGAATGATTAGCTGTCATAGCTAAACACTGGAATTCAAACACTCTAAATTTGTCATCAGTGTCATCAACAAGTATTTAGTGGGTCCCCATAAACAGATTAAAGGCAACCTAATACTGTAGGAAAAGTAATGAACTTAGATTCAGAGAATTTGAATCCAGATTCTAGTCCATTTTTTTCATTTGTTTTTCAGACATATCTGATTCTTGGAGGTCCCATTTGGGGTTTTCTTGGCAAAGATACTGGATGGGTTTGTCATTTTCTTCTCCATCTCATTTTACAGATGAGGAAACTGAGGCAAACAGGGTAAAATGGCTTGCCCAGGATCACACAGCTAGAACATGTCTGAAGCTAGATTTCAACTCTTGAAGCAGTCTTCCTAACCTCTGACCTGGCACTCTATCCACTGTACTACCGACCTCTTTATCTGCTTACTGTATAATGCTGGGCAATTTCTGTAATTTGGGGACTCATTTTTTAAAAACTACAAAATAAAGAGGTTGGACTAGATGACCTCTGAGATCCTTTCCAGATCTAATTTTGTGATCCTATTAAGTTATTAGACAAATATTAATATGTTAAAATATAAATATAAACAAATATGGTTCCTGTTCTCCAATAGCTTTTGCTCTAAGATATACAACATCAACACCTCCAAGCATAAAATAGCACAACACACAGAAGACCACATGAACATTGACCATGTAAAGGACATTATTTATATAATATGAGAGCAGCAGAATATTACAATTTGAAGGCACCTTACTAGGAGTCATCTAGCCCAACTTTCTACCCTATGGAAGAATTCCCTCCTCACCAACCTTCACAGAATGTCTTCCAGACCTTGTCTGGCCACCTCTAATGACAGGTAGATGTTTACTTAGTGAGTCATTCTATTCCATTTTCCAATAGGTTCATGTAAGCATAACTCTAGAACTGAAAGGGTCCTTAGAAGTCATTTATACAGCTGAGATCTATCTGAGCACTAGAGAAATTCAGTGACTTCCCCAAAGTCCCACAGGTAGTAAATAAACAAATGAATGTGAACCAGGTCCTCTGACTCAAACCCTGCATGATTTTCCATTGAGAGAAACCTTTCTTGTATTGAGTTAAAATTTGCTTCCTCGTAACACCTAAGCATTGGCGCCATTTCTGTCCATTGAAACTGCCCAGAATAAATGTAATTCTTCTTTCAGATGGCAGCCTTTCAAATATGTGAAGATGGTTGACCTGGCTTTACTTTGTCTACTCTTCTCCAAAATATCCCCAGCACCCTCCTTTGAATATACTCTGATTTTTAAATATCTTTTCAAAATGGAGACTTCTGTAAATGGACAAAGTAATTCTGATATAGTATGACCTATAAAGTGTACAGTAGGACCACTGCCTCTCTTGGTCTGATAATTATATTTCTATTTATGTGTCTTCAATTTGCATTAGTTTATTGAGAGGAAGGGGCAACCATATTATATTATTTAATCATAAATCTGTAGAATGTCACGATCTGAGAGGTATCTGGCTCAAATCCTTCAGTTTACTTTTAAGGAAACTAAGGTTCAGGAAAATTTAAGAAATTTTCTCAAGTTTTCAAAACAAGTAGTGTTTAGAATTGAAACTATAACCTACTTCTCCTGATATTTAATCCAATGCTATTAATCTATCATCTCATATTGAGTTTATAGTTAACTAAAAAAAACCCAGGTCTTTTCCACATAAACTACTATTAAGTAGTAACTCTACCCATCCTACATTCTTGCAATTGATTTTTTGAACCTTAATATAATATTTTACATTTAGCACTGCAGAATTTAATCTTGTTGGATTAATACAACAATAAGTAAAGCATGTTTTTTGAAGTGTTGAGTGAAGAAGGTATCCTTTGTGTTCAGATTGCTTGTCTTTATCAGATCATGGCAATCTCTCCTCCAATTTGTCAAGGAAAAAACTTTATGAAAAAGAAACAATGATTTTTAAAAATTCCAACTCTAGTATGTAGTCTCTTTGAAACCTTTACTGTGCCTTCAATTCCTCCCTCTGGCAACTGATATTTCTGTCCTGTCTTTCAAGAGTTTATTGAAAGAGGGGAAGGAATTCAGAGAATTTGCTCCCTTCCCTCATTTCAGTTTTAGAAGCTAGTCTGGGATAAGGGCAGCCTGAAGACTTCTATTATGGTTCAGAATAACCTTGGGAAAGCTATCTGTAGCAATCCTGGGGAAAAATAGATTGGGTTGGTTTGGAGGCTGAGGTTTGTTCTACTTAGAACAGACCTGGCAACATAGTATAGTAGAAAGAGCAATGAATTTGAAACAAGGAGATAGGTTCAAATTCCAGTGAAACCATTTATGAGCTGTGTGGCCTTGGGCAAGTAACAACTTCTTTTGGCTTCCCTCCGTTTCTGAGGTGGCTGGGTTAAATTATCTCTGAACTTCCTTCTAGGTCTAAATCTTACATCTGAAGCAACACATCACTTTATCCCCCATCTCCATTCCTGACAATTCCCTCATGCTTTGAATGCTCTCTGTCTTACCTCTTTGAATTTTCTTCAAGACTCAGCTCAATTTATACTTTCTGTAGGAGGACTTTTCTGGTTCTCCCCATCTCCTAGTTTCTCTTCCCTTTTAAAGTTACTGTCCCTCTATTTTGTATGTATCTTGCAGGTTCCCATTTATATACATGCTATCTCCTCCCTTAGAGTATAATCTCCCTGAGTTCTTATTCAGTGATGTCTGACTCTCTGTTACCCCATTTGGGGTTTCCTTGGCAAAGATACTGGAATGATTTGTCATTTCCTTCTCCAACTCATTTTACAGATGAGGAAACTGGGGCAAATAGGTTAAGGGACTTGCCCAGAGTCACCTAGCTATTAAATGTCTGAGGCCAGATTTAAGCTCGTGAAGATGAGTCTTTGTGATTTCCAGGTATAAAACTCTACCCACTGTGCCACTTAGCTGCCACAAGCTTCTTTAGGGCAGGGACTAACATTACATTTCCTTGTCATCTCCAGTGTTCAGTACAATGCCTGGCATGTAGTATGTATTAATAAATACTTGCTGATTGACTGGCAACTATGATTTTGCTTTAGGTTCATTCAGTCCCCTAACTGACCTGGTTTCCATAGAATGTTTTGAGGTAGGGATAATGACCCAGAGTTAGGCAAGTCCCTCTATTATTCTTCCACCAGCAGCCTAGGTTACCTTTAGCCCTGCTGGTGCTGGACTGCCAGACTGATCTTTGGGATGTAGGAGTGGAATGTTGGGCAAATAGCCATTCACCTCAATGCATTCTTTCACATTGACAGGTGCTGAATGTACTAACCAATGTCTACAAATGTTTTAGAAATAAAGAGCATGATCATATCATTTTTAGGGATCATAATTATCTTCTTATTCAGGAAGTCAAAGGAGGTATTTGTTGCTCAACTAGAAAAATAGGGAGGCATCTTTAACCATAGCCAGAATAAAAAGCTATTATAATAAAAATTTTGTGCTCATGAAATGAAAACATTCCATAACTGCATGGTTTCTCCTCCACACCAAAAAATTAAGTTTGAAAACTGACGTAAATATTTGCAATGCTGCTTTGATGAGTCTGGATTCCACACAGTAGGGTTGACATGTCCCTGGCAAGGATTAAAAATAAACATATCTAAGCTGACAGCAAAATGAGCCTGCTTGTGGCCTTCTTGACTGGCTGGCATGAAACCAAAGGGGTAACAGAGAAATTTGCAAACCCAGCTGGGTTAGAAAGGACAAAAGCATGTATCTGATTTAGAAGCACAACCTTTATAGAAAAAAGAAAAAGGAAAATATTAGGAGCAGTTCTCCCGATAGGATCTGATTTCTTGTCATACAGTTGAAAGGAAAGGATGTGATATGTGGCTGAGATCCTCAAATTAGGGGTTGGTAACTTTCAAAAGTATTTTGCTCGAGTTCAGATCCTTGTTCCGGGGGCTGCTGAGAATGTGTGGAGGTGGGACTGGGAATCAAACAACAGCTTTCAAAGAGGGATGACAGACTAGCATCTCTCAGTTGTAGGTCACATAGAAGACTAGAGGAGGTGGCACCATATTGAATCTCATTAGAAGTGAGGGAAGAAGAGAGGGCAGCAAGATGGGTACCATTCAATGGTACTGTTCAATAGCAACAGTCCCACTCTTCAAGTCTTCACGGAGGCCATTGTATCAGGACCAGTCAACATTAGTGCTGCTAAAAGTTGGCAGATAATTTGCATGTCTTAGGTCATTGATCTGACTAAAATATATCTGTGTATACAGAAATTATTTTGTGTTGCTAAAGACTTGATATATGGTTTGGCTAATATTATAGAAAAGGAAAATGATAGATTTTGGAGGGGATGTGGGAAAATTGGGACACCAATACAGTGTTGGTGGAGTTGTGGATTCAACCATTCTGGAGAACAATTTGGAACTATGCCCAAAGAGCTATAAATCTGTGCATGTCCTTTACGCAATAACACTACTAGATCTGTATCCCAAAGAGTTTTTTTTAAAGGAAAAAGAAAAGGACCTATTTGTGCAAAAATATTCATAGCAGCTCTTTTTATGCTGGCAAAGAACTGGAAATTGAGGGGATGCCCATCAATTAGAGAATAGTTGAACAAGTTGTGGTATAGGATTGTAATAGAATACTATTGTACTATAAGTAATAACAAGCAGGATGATCTCAGAAAAACCTGGAAAGGCTTAAATGAACTGATGGAAAGGGAAGTGTGTAGACCCAGGAGAACATTGTACGTGCTAACAGTAAGATGGTATGATGATAAACTGTGAACAACTTAGCTATTCTCAGCAATACAATGATTCAGGGCTCATAATGAAAAATGCTATTCGCCTCCAGAGAAAGAATTTATGGAGTCTGAATGCATATCAAAGCATACTGTCTTTCACTTATGTGTGGGGTGGGGTAGGGGGTTGGTCTGTGTTTTCTTTCATAATATTGATTATATAGAAATATGTTTTACATGATTGCACACATATAACCTCTATCAGATTGCTTACTCTCTCAGGGATAGTGGAGGGGAGAAGGGGAGGGAGAAAATTTGAAACTCAAAGGTTTTAAAAATGAATATTCAAAGTTGTTTTACATGTAGTTGGGGGAAATATTTTAAAAGCTCCAATTTAATATATTTATATTAGTTTTCATTTAATAATATAACTCCTCTTTTTGTTGTTGTTGTTGTTGTTGTTGTTGTTGTTGTTGTTGTTGTTGTTGTTGTTGGAGCTGTGATTTCATCATGGGGGAGGCAGGGTTCCTGGTTAGGAACTTCCTCTATCAGTGAAAGTTAGATCTAGTCTTAAAGAATCCCCTTAAAGGACACTGAAAGATTAAGTGACTTTCCCAGGGTCACAAATGCTAATGTGTTAGAGGATGGATAAATGAATTATCTTATCATTTTGAGTTCCCCCTTCTACCACCATTATACCTTCTTATACTGTATGATTCTTGGTCATTCTTTTCCATAAATCTTCCATTTTGCAGGGGCTTTCTATTTGGGCTCCCTGCCTCTCTCTATTCCAATCCATCTTACACATGGTTGCAGAAATAATTTTCCTAAAATGCAGATCACATTATGTCACCCCATCCCCTACTCAACATACACCAGTGACTCCAATTGTGAGTCACTGAACCTCTGTTTGCTTCAGTTTCCTTAACTGTAAAATGAGATAATTATAGCACCTACCACCCAGGATTTTTGTGAGGATCAAATAAAAATATTTATAAAGTGTTTAGCGCAGTACTTGGCACATAGTAGGTACTATATAGATGCTTAATTTTCTTCCTTCCTTCCTATTTTTCCTTCATTTCTTCTTTCCTTCTTTCCTCCCTCTTTCCTTTCCTCCTTCCCTGCCTCTTTTCTTCTTTTTTTCCTTCCTTCCTTCCTTCCTTCCTTCCTTCCTTCCTTCCTTCCTTTCTTCCTTTCATTCTCCCTGCCTCCTTCCTTCCAAGATCAAATATAAATTCTATCATTTAATATTCTTTAGCAACCTGGCACCTTTATAGTATTTCAATACAGTTAGACTTTATTCCCTTCATTGTACTCTACATTCTAACCATACTGGCCTACTCACTGCTCTGTTCTTTATTAGAGTAAAATCAGGTAATGAGATAACAAGAACAATGGAACAAAGATGAAAAAGCACATTTTGGGGAAGACAGTGAATAGACAAACCTGACTGGAGAGGAGAATTCATTGAAGACTTATAGTGGGGAGATTATTTGAGTATGAGAGTTGAGGTGAGACTTTGAAGAGTTTTGAGCACCAAATTAAGATGCTAGCTCATAGAAAGTAATTGTAGATTCTTAGGTTGGCAAGATACTATGAAAATGATGTTTCAGGAAAATCAACCTAGTGACTGTGTGGGGCTTGTATTGTAGACAGGGAGACCAAGCTGTTTAAATAGTTTTGTTATGAAATGATGAGTCTTGTGCAATTGGAGGAATAGGAGTATATGAATATAAGAAAAACACAGGGGCGGCTAGGTGATGCAGTGAGAAGAGCACCAGCCCTGGAGTCAGGAGGACCTGAGTTCAAATCTGGGCTCAGACACTTGACACACTAACTAGCCGTGTGACTTTGGGAAACTCACTTAATCCCAACTGCCCTCCAAAAAGCAAAAAACAAAACAAAAAACAACAACAACAACAAAAAACCCACCAGTGATTCAAAAGTTTCTTTCTCAGAGTTAATTTCAGCCTCCTCATCCCTCACAGCTAGACAGGAGTTGCAGGTCCTTACTTTCACAACTTTCTCTCTTTACTCTTTAGTGAATCTCTGCTCATGGAGAGCAGAAACAACTAGAAGGGGAAGCAAGAGGCTAAAATCTTCCTAATCTGGGTCATCTGCCCTTGTATACTTGGAGACAAGTATAATTAAATTTCTCAAATTCCCACCTTTAAAAAAACCCGAATGCCAGAACTTAAAATAGAAGACAGTTTCTCGAGAAACAGCATGTGTGCTGAAACATAGCTGAAAGAGAAAACTGACAAAACCTTACGTTAGTGAATTTAATAGAAACTTTGAAACTTCTCAGATTTCTTTATTTTTAAAGAAGAATCTTATTGGTATTGTTTATTTTTGTATCCCATGAATATTGCAATATATTCAAAGACTTCTTTATACAACATGCATTTAAATCATGCATTTGCCTATCTCTTTAGCAGCTGTATGTAAACTATGGGAATATAGCATAGTATAATATGGTGGTTCTCAAAGTGTGGCCTGGGCACCCCAGGGGGTCTCTGAGAGCTTTTTAGCAAGTCCACAAGGTCAAAACTATTTTTATAATATTAAGTAGGATTCATCTCTGATATGATAAATGTTGATAGGTATAACATGCAAAAACCGAAGCTCTTTGGTGGGGAGTCCTCAATAATTTTTAAAAGTATTAAAGGGTCTTGAGACCCAAAAGTTGTGACCCTCTGGTGTAGGTGATAGAATCAGGAAGATCCAGTCCTCCTGCCTTTGACATATATTGTCTGGGTAAGTCACTTAATATCTCAATCCTCCCAGCAGTGCTCTAAGGCTATAAATTACTGACAAGCAGTCCATCTCTGCATCAGTGGGGAGAGAGAAAAACAGAGAGAGGGAGACATACAGACACACACATACACAGATAGAGCAAGATACCCACACACAGACATACAGAGGGGGTCCAGAATGGAGGGAGGGAGGTTCCATCATGAAGAGATTTTTTCACTAATCATATCACTGGTCGAGATTACAAAAAAAAGTTAAATGTTACTTTCTCTCTGAATAAAAGACTCTGTGTTCTAATAGCTATTTTTATTTTTTTCATGATATATTTTAAAATTTGTTTCATTGTTTACATCATTCATTTTCATGACATTTTTGAATTATAAATTTTCTCCCTGTCTTTCCCCTGCCTCAACCTTAAAACAGCAATCCCACTGTAAAACCCCTCCCCTGCTCTGCTCTCTTACTTTCTGGTAGGGCAGGGAGGGTGTCCCTACCCCAGCCTCTGTATATCTTAATTCCTAGTTGTAGGTATTGCAGAACTTTAAATTCTAGATTCTTTCGATTCCTCCCTTGTCACCCAACCCCACTGGAAGGACAATCAATTCAATACAGGCTGTGGATATGTGATTATACAGGACATCTTCATAGTGGACATATTGTGACAGTGATCATATGTCCCTCCTTCTTATCCCTCCCAACCTTTTTTTGTTCTCTACCCTGTCCCTGTCCCTTTCCTGAAGTGTGTGCTGCCAGCATCCCTCCCCCAGACACTGCCCTCCGCTCCATCATCCCCCCTCTCATCCCCATGCCCCCTACTCTCTTGTGTGGTATGATGCCCAGTTTAGCGTTTATGCCATTTCTTCCCTAAAACCAAATTCAATGAGAGTAATTGAAAGTAAAGTTGTAACAGTTATCCCTAGCCTCTTCTATATGGGATGATTAACCCCATTTTGTCTCTCCCTGTCTCCTCTCATTCTAGTCCTCTCCCACCTCAGAAATTTGCCTTTTAAAGTATCA
>CM053593.1:312811026-312853318 GCA_028646575.1 Pseudocheirus occidentalis | reverse complement strand
CATACACATATGTCTATATAGGAGGGTATATATTCATATGAATACATATGTGAGTGCAGGTATTTATGTGTATGTAGACAGAGGGCACAGCATCAACTGAATAGGAAGGGATATTTTAAAAGGTGTAATTAAGAATAGAATGAGAGGAGACAGGGAGAGACAGAATGGGGTTAATCATCTCATACAGAAGAGGCAAGGGGTAACTGTTACAATGGAGGGAAAGAACAGTAAGGCAAAAGGAAATGGGTCACCCTTACTCTTATTGAATTTGGCTTAGGGAAGAAATGACATACACTCTAAAGTGGCTATCTTGCCCTGTAGGAGAGAAGGGGTAATGGGAATGAGAGGGGGGAGTATGGAGGGGAGGGGGGGAGGGTTGCTGGAAGCACACACTTCTGTAAAGGAACAGGGACAGGGTAGAGGGGAAGGATAGGAAGGAGGGACATATAATGTCTCTCACAATATGTTCATTGTGGAGATGTTCTGCGTAACTGCACATGCACGGCCTGTATTGAATTACCTGACTTTCCAGTGGGAGTGGGTGACAAAGGAGGAATGGAAATAATCCAGAATTTAAAGCTCTAAAATCAAATGATAACTATATATGTTATTGTTATTATTATTATTATTTACATGCAACTGAGAAATAAGATATACAGGCACTGGGATAGGGAGATCTATCTTACCCTACCAGAAAGTCAGAGGTGTGATGGGGAGGATATAGGCGAGAGCAGATTGGTGGATAGGGTATACAGTGGAACCGCTATTTTGGGGTGGTGGGTAGGGGAAAGACGGGGAGAAAATTTGTAACTCATAATCTTGTGGAAATCAATGATGTAAAACAAAAAATTTTAAAAAGAAACAAAAGTTAAAAAAAATTTATTCCTGAATTTCTTTAAAAACTCTTATCACTCCCAACACAGATTTCCCCAGTATACATTTGGTCAAGTCTGGCTGCTGTTCCTGAGTTCATATTTTCCCTATTATTTCTACTTCCTCCTAGAGCCCAGCTCATTGCCCGTCTGCTCCGCCTGCCCAAGACACGTATACATACTGCTAAACAAACTCATTCTGTTGCCTGCCTACCTGTACATCATCATGAGCAACGCAATGTGACTTTTTGGAGTTCCTCAGTATGAATTTCTAGGCTAGTCTCTTTTGAATGGTCATGTGAGTTACTTCAGTTCTGGCTCTAACACACCATAGATGACAATGAATGTGTTAGATTCCAAAAGCGCTGACTGCACTGACATTGATGATGAAAAGATTGCTGTAGAAATGGTGGCAGATCCGTTCCTCTTTACATGCATTTATTGTCTTCCTTCCACTCTGCATTAAAAGTTTTGATGATCTTCTTTACTTGGGTCTAATCTCAAGCTTTCTGAAGGTTTGTCAGTAAATCTGTCAATGAGAATTTATTAAGCACCTACTACGTGATATAAAGAAATGCAAAAAACAACAACAACCAAAAAACAAAAACGTGTTGTCTGAAGGAATTCACAGTCTAATGGGGAAAACAAGATGAAAACAACTATGTGTAAGCAAAATATATACAGGATAAATGAGAGATAATCATAGAGGGTAGGCACTAGCATTTGGGAGGATCATGAAAAGTTTCTTGTAAAAAGTGGAATTTTAAGGGCGGCTAGGTGGCGCAGTGAATAGAGCACCGGCCCTGGAGTCAGGAGTACCTGAGTTCAAATCCGGCCTCAGACACTTAACATGAAAACTAGCCATGTGACCTTGGGCAAGTCACTTAACCCCAACTGCCCTCCAAAAAAAAAAAAGTGGAATTTTAGGTAAAATTTGAAGGAAGTCAGAGAAACCTGGATGTAGAAATAGGGAGAGAGGAAATTCCAGGGAAGGCTTGCCAGCGAAAATGTGCAAAGTTGGGATATGTATTGTCTTTTATTCAGATGAGGAAGACAGCCAGTGTCCCTGGATTGTAGGATATGTGAGGATGAGCAAGCTCCAAGAAGACTAGAGATATAGGAGGGGAGCAAGGGCTTTGAAAGCCAAACAAGAGGATTTAATATTTGAATGTGGGGGCGTTGGGGAGCCGCTGGAAGTTATTGTATAGGGGAGTGGCATTGTGAGAACTACATTTAGTAAGATTAATTGGACTCCTGAGTGGATGACAGAGTAGAGTAGTGAGACCCTTGAGACAGGGAGACCAACTAGCAGTTAATTACAGTGAACCAGGCATGAAGTGATGAGGACTTGCACCCAAACGGCAGCAATGGGAGAAGAGTGAGCAAGCAAATATGAGAGATGTTACAAAGGTTAATAGAATTTGGCAACACTTAGCCTATGAGTGGTTAAAGAGTAAGGAGTTGACCCATCATATCTGGGTCACTGGGAGGATGGTGGTGCCAAAAATAACAAGGAAGTTTGGAAGAGAGGATGGTTTGGGGAAAGGATAATGACTTCAATTTTGTAAATGTTGTGTTTAAAATGTCTATGGAACATCCAATTTGAGATGTTCAATAGACAGTTGCTGATATGATTCTGAAAGTTACAAGAGAGGTTATGGCTAGATAAGTAAATAAGTAGGAGATTTTCCTCTTTGCTCTATAAGACAAAATACTGCTAATAATCTTCAACTAATATAATGTTTTGCAAATTAATGCATATCGTCCTTGGCCACAATCTGTCTCCCAGATGAATTGCAACCTGGCCCCTTCCTTATATTCAATTCTGGAACCAGTTCATGGTCCATCCAAGATACATGTAGAAACAAACTAACTCAATGGTGCACCTATCCAACTTTATGTCACAAGTCCTTGACCACAAGGGGATGAGGTGTTAACCGAATTACATGATTTCTGAATTCTTTTGGCTTTATTGTAAAAACAATTACTTTGTATCAATCCACTTTCTTCAAGAAATAGCCATAATAGGAGCCAATGTCTTAAATTTTACATGCTTGTCATTTTTCAGAATCAAGAGCTTGTTTTTTAAAGAGATTGTTTAAATAGGTTGTATTATATATCTTGTTGTATATTATATTGTATTGTATATTATATCTTCTTATCTTTGCTGTTTCTTCTCATTTTGTATATATTTTTACCTCTGCTTTAACTAATAAGTAACCTTAGTATGCACAAATTCCTGATTTTGAAATAATGCAAAGCACTTTACATATATGATTTTAATCGATTCTTAATACCGTCTGCTAAGGATTTTGCTGTTGTTTGTTTTTTATATTTAGACTAGACCTGTAATTTCACTGATATAGGGAATTCCCAAAAAGGAAATTCTATCAAGACACTTAGGAAATACTCTGAAACTTTCATCTTAGTGAATTGCCTAACATACTGAGAAATCAAATGACTTGCCCATTATTACATAATCAATATGTGTCAGGGTGAGAGAAGTTATTATTTTCCTATTTTATTAATAATCAGGTATTTATACTGGGATCCAGAATTTTTTTCTCTTTTTACTTCCTCATTCAAAGAAGAGTAGTAGTACGACAGACAGTCTCTGAAAGAGAGGTTTGATAATGAGATTGGACAAATTCCCTGGGATGTTCTCCTCAGTCTTTGGTGGGACCTCACTCAACTTGGGGAGCTTACTTCTGTTGAGAGGATAAATAGAATCTAATCTAGGAGAATTCTAGCCCTAAAAGCATTAGGCTCACATCCTTAACCACCACCACCACTACCACCACAACCACCGACCGTTCTATGTGAGTGGTGTGGGTGGAGATAGATGCCATTGTTCAGAGAGCTGGAGGTCACCGCGTCGGATCCAGTCATAGTTCTCAGCAGAAGAAGTTAAAGGCTTTCAGCCCACCTCCTCATCCAACCCCTCACTAATGGCTCACCAGTCAAGGCTGATCTCCACCTTCAGGGGCACCCACTTTTCCAAAGATATTTAAGCATTTGATTATTTCCATGGTCTTTGTCTTTGGTTATTGAGATAGACCAATGATCACCAATTTATTGATTACTAACTAGCCTAATTAATAAATTGGTTATGAATTACCCAGGAACTCTCTCAAGATTTTCATTTATTACGAGAGTAAACACTTGAGCCAAGGTGATTCCAATTCTGAGGATGACACTCTATTACTTAGACAACATATTCTCTCAAGGATTCATTAAAAGGAATAAATTATGAACCATGGATGACAGAAACAGAAGAGAAAAGCAATAACAGTTATGATGCATGCCTTAGTGCTCTAAATTTTCCAAAATGCCTTCATCTCAAAAAATTCTAATGTAAGCAGTAAAAATATTCCTACTGCCATTTTACAGATGAGTTGACTTTAGCTTAGAGAAACTAAGTGATTTGCCCATGGCCATATAACTAGTCAGTATCAGGGTTGGGACATGAATTTACATCTCCCATCTCCACATCTAGTGCTTTTCCCTCTACAATGGGGAAGGGAAGGGAATAAGCATTAATATAGCACCTACTGTGTGCCAGGAACTGTACTAGGTGATTTTGCAAATATTATCTCATCTGATACTAGTGACAATCCTTCAAGGTAGGTGCTGTTATTATCCAAATTTTAGAGTGTAGGAAATTGAGGCAATCAGAGGTTAAGTGACATGGATCACAGAGCTAGTAAGTGTCTGAGGCCAGATTTAAACTCAGGTCTTCCTCGTTCCAGGCTCATTGCTTTAGCCACTGAGCCACTAACTGCCTCACTTTCATGTAACCAAATTTCATAGATTTTTTTAAAAATAATTTTTAAATTAAAAAATAAATTCAAAAGTTTCATTAGTAAATGAAAATGCTGTGTGTGTCTCCCCAGCTCTCTACCCCGCTCCTGGTCCAACTTATAGTAGATATATTTCCTAGAAGCTTCTCTACATACTCAAGCAAGAAAAGGAATCAATCCATTCTTGAATCCTGTACTACTGTAACCACCACCACACATTTTGGGGAAGTGGATTCTTGGTAAGTGCACCAACTTTATTAAAAGGTAAATAGACATTTGGAACTCAAAAACTTGTGTAACTGAATGCTGTAAACTAAAAGTAAATAATTTTTTTAAAACGTAAATAGAAACCCTAATTTGTACTAAAGTTGTACTAGGGTTGCAAATATTGGCAAACGGTCAATTGGCAAAATGATCAGTGTCTGAAATTTAAGATTGCCAGTTTACCCTCAAGGATTGTCAGTTTCTAGCTCAGGGGTGGGGAAACTGTGGCCTCAAGGCCACTTTGTGTTCCTCTAGGGTCCTCAGGTGCAGTTCTTTGATTCCAAACTTCACAGAACAAATCTGCTTAATAAAAAGATTTGTTCTATGAAGTTTGGAGTCAAAGAGGGCCACATGTGGCCTTGTGGCCAAGGCTGCAGGTTTCCCACCCCTATTCAATCTAGTAATGGCACAGCCCAGTCTCATTTTGGAATCAGAAAAAGACAAGGCAAGGGTTAACTTTTTCACACTCTTCAGTTGATGGAACATAATCCTTAAGAACCTGAGGCTCTTTTCTGGGATTTACTTCATTTCACATGCCTGCAACTCTGCCCAGAGACCAGGCCTTCAGCCCCTTGGCCCTCCCAGACAGTCATCACTTGGTTGGCAGGTGTCTCTAACTTCTTCTGCCACTGAAAATAACTCCCTGGTGCTCTTTCCTGAAGCTGGCTCTTGCTAAGAATACTTAGAATACAGTCTCTTAGTGTTCTGCATTCGTGCTGTGGAAACCGAAGCCCGAGACCAGTTGGAATCTTTGCATGAGCTTTCAAAACTTCCTCTCCACTCTTCTCCACGGTCAAAGCCACCATTCTGGGTCAGGCCCTCATCACTCTTTGCTCAGACAATTGCAACAGCCTCCTAACTGGTCTCCCTCCATCAAGTCTCTAATCCATCTTCCACACAGCTGCCAAAGTGATATTATGACATTCCCCTCCACCTTTTAAATTAGGGCTTCTCCATATATATAGAATGTTAGAAGGAGAGAGTTCTCCATGAAACTGCAGATCTCCATTTTGTATAGCTTGCTTTTCTTTTAAATGTGTATAAGTTCACCATGTAACTTTGA
Organism: Pseudocheirus occidentalis; assembly: GCA_028646575.1. Lineage (NCBI taxonomy): Eukaryota > Metazoa > Chordata > Mammalia > Diprotodontia > Pseudocheiridae > Pseudocheirus > Pseudocheirus occidentalis. The sequence goes on along the minus strand of CM053593.1, from coordinate 312,847,319 downwards.
AAGCTGCCAAACGTGTCCACGAGTTTTTCTGTATTTCTTCCTTCTGTTTTCTTCTGACATTAAAAAAAAAGATGTATCAATGACCCTCTTTTCTTTTTTCCCCCCTTTGCTATTTGTTGTTTTTTAGTGATTTCAGTCATATCCAACTCTTTGTGACCCCCATTTGGGGTTTTCTTGGCAAAAGTACTGGAGTGGTTTATCATTTCCTTCTCTAGCTCATTTGACAGATGAGGACACTGAGGCAAACAGGGTGAAGTGACTTGCCCAGGGTCACACAGCTAATAAGCATCTGACACCACATTTGAACTTCTGTTCTCCTGAGTCCAGAGCCAGTGTTCTGCACACTGTGCCACCTGGCTGCCCATTTGTTGTTGTTTCGTCATTTCAGCGTATCCTTATTTCCCTCTTTCTCCTACACTCACTTCCCACTGAGAAAAAAAAAAGAAAAAAAATCCCATTACAAATGAGTATAGTCAAGCAAAACAAATTTCTGCATTGGTCACAACCAAAAAATATTTTATTTACTGGATCTGTCACCTCTCCCTCAGTAGATGAATAGCTTGCTTCGTTATCAGTCCTCTAGAACTGTGGTTGACCATTACATTCATCAGAATCAAATCCCAAAGTGATGTTCCTAAAACACAGGTCTGACTGTCATTCCCCTCCTCAATAAACTCTAGTGCAGCGGTTCTCAACCTATAGATTATGTTCAATTTGTAACAATGAAAATGCATCCTGCATATCAGATAGGTTCATAACAGTAGCAAAATTACAGTTATGAAGTAGCAACAAAAATAATTTTATGGTGGGGGGTCACCACAACATGAGGAACTGTATAAAAGGATCGCGGCATTAGGAAGGTTAAGAACCACTGCTCCAGTGGCTCTCCATTGCCTCTAAGATCATATTATTAACTCCTCTGTTTGGTTTTTCAACACCTTCATGACCTGTCCCCAAACTACCTTTCCTGATTCATCATACATTACTTCCTTTCTGTGGTCCAATCAAAATGGATGCCTGCCCTTTCTTAGATACAACACTCCATCTCTCATCTCCCACCTTTGTGCCATTGCATTGGCTGTCCCACCTGTCTGAAATGTATCTCTTCCTGACCTCCACCCCTTAAAATCCTTGTTTCCTATAAGAATATATATATGTGTGTGTGTATATAATGTATATATATATATACATTATATATACACACACATATATACACAGATATACATACATCTTTATATATACACACATACATATATACACACATATATGTAATGTAATCTCTTTGAGGGCAGGACCTGTCCTCTAACACCTGTCATAATACCAGGTACAGAGCCTACATTTTGCAAACACTTATTGATTGACTGATTGGTTCCTCAGTAGTGGTCATCATGCAAGTCTATTCCATTCCAAAGCCTAGTCACAATAACACATTTGTACTCTTGCGGCTTACTGAGTTCATTGTCCATTATATTTATTTTGTTGTTCAGTCATTTTTCAGGTGTATCCAACCCTTCATGACCCCATTCAGGATTTTCTTGGCAAAGATACTGGAGTGGTTTGCCATTTTCTTCTCCAACTCACTTTATAGATGGGGAAGTTGAGGCAATTGGGGTTAAGTGACTTGCCGAGTGTTACACAAGTAGTAAGTATATGAGGCTAGATTTGAACCCAAGAAAATGAGCCTTCTTGACTCCAGGTTAGGCATTCTATATTGGTTTGCCTATGATCAAAATAAAGACCTTCTTGTAGATCATTATTTTCAGAAATAGTATGGCTTAGAGGACCTCATTAGGCTGAATAATAAACAGGTCAGAGATGGATTGGGCAACTTCTGATGTTTATTCCAGCTCTTCAGTTCTATTCATTCATTCAGCCAACCTCTATCAAGTGCTAGATGATTCAAGCACAAAAACTGAAAAACTGTCCTCAAGGAGTTTAAATTCTACTGTGATTCTAAGTGATCTCTAAAGTCCCTACTGCTCTACATCTTAGCATTCCTATAGTGAATACTTTTAACTCAGTTTGCCAGAGACTCATATTAACCAGGCAAATGTTATGAGTATATGAGTACTGATTTGGTTTACTGGCTCTGTTATATTCTATTTATGTGGCCCTGGCTACTTCTCTCTGGTCCTCAGCTTCATGATAGAGGGGTTGGACCAGTTAGCTTCCACAGTCCCATTAGCTTAAAATCCTATGATGTTCATAGAGCTTTGCTGATTTCACAACAAATATATTAAACCTCTCATCACAGAATCATTGACTCTCCAATAGATGGGACCTCTAATCCAACCCATACCTGAATATTGGCCAACCCACTTGCAAATAAATGATCAAAAGAACAATGTGAATCATAAGAGGAACTTAGAGTGTGAGAATGGAGAAATACAAAATCATCACGGCTATCCAAAATTCATACTATTCCAGTGATGAGTCGCCTTCATCATCTTCAAAATAGGCTATTACATGGAGTGTGTGTGGAAAGAAAAAAGGGATCTTAGAATTTTAGGTATAATATACATACACACATACACACACGAGAAACCTATTAAACCTTCTGAGAGAAGCATAATTCATGTTTTCTTGTGCTAAAATGCAAGGCAAATGTTTAGGTCTAAAAGTGTGAGACTCATAACCACCAAATCATGTCACAAAGTTAACTTCACATGGTCCATTCATCTGAAGACATCAATTCTAAATTGCCAGAGTCAGCTCCCTTCAGCATCTAAAGTCTCAAGCAGCAGTCCAAAACAGGAATTGGTGATGAAAATTTGGACAATAAACTTTGTATAATAGACATTTTCAGATCCTCCACTCTTACCAAGTGTTAGACTGGAAAAGCATCTTACAACATTGGAACAAGTCTAAAAGCCAAAAGGCACATTCAGTGGCTATTTCTATCATAATTCACACTGCTGCCAAGAACCCAAGAGTAGCGTCCAGGAAAATATCAGTCAGGTACTGGAAATCCAGAGGAATCGCCTCATTTCAAGAACCTCTTTGTGGTTACAACAAGGGGAAATGACCTGTTAGAATCAGGACATCTGGAGTAAATAAAAATCCTGTCTAACAACAGTTACCAGTGAACAAAAGACTTGCTGTCCAACTGCATTACCACATACTTGGTCAGTATTAATGATACGATAGTAAGGTTACAATAATCCCCAAACTTATGTTTTAGCTAGTCTAAATAATAACCTACATTGGCACCAGTAAAGGTCTCTGTGACCTGAAATACCGACTCCTTCAGCATTCTAGAAAGTGGTATTTATTTCCCCAGGCTGCATGTTTTGAATAACTGACATTATAAGCTATAACTGTAGGCTACCAAAACACAACAAAAACAAGCAAACTTACCTACCCCAGTTGGACTTTTGTTTATCTTGGAAGTAGCTAGACTAAACTGGGAAGGGATGAGTGCAAAAGGCGGGGAAGGGGAGGGAAGGGGAAGCAACTGGAGCTGTCCTTGGAAAGAACTTTTCATCCCCTCCCCCAACCACCCCAAGGAAAAAAAGTGACCACAGGCAGGATCAAGCTATATTCAAGAAGGCAACTAGGCAAATTCTCATGATGGCAGATTACTAGTCAGGATTTCCAGGGGTCACAGAATCAGAATTACAGAATCCACTTACTAGCTGTGTGACCCTGGGCAAGTCACTTAATCTCAGTTGCCCTGCCTTCCCCCCCCCACCTCCAAAAAGCAAAAACAAACAAACAAACAAAAAGAATTACAGAATCACAGAATTACAGAACAAAAGAAAACCCTTGCAAGTCAACCACTCAGTCTGACATTCAGTGACACAGGGTTGGGTAGGAGACAGAAACACTGTCAACACAACAAAATATAAGCAACCAATAAAATCAAGGGGTCACATTCACCATTTCTACTTCAAAGCAGCCCCCTGAGCAAAGCTAATATAGTATTTATTAATCAATCAGTTATCAATTAATTGGGACTTATAGCACCTGACTCTGTTTCCCCTGCTACCATTATCTCTCCCATTTCCCACATTCCCTGTCACCAAATTTAGGTTATAGGAGATGACAGTCATTTTTCCTTTGCCTGAAAATAACACATAAAACTTTGTTTTAAAGGTTTACCCACACAACTAAGAGACAATGCAGAGTAATGGCTAAAGAGCTGGCTTTGTAGTCATCGACACATTGATTCAAGTCCCATCTCAGGTATATATTAACTAGGTCACTTTGGGCAAGTCACTTACCTTCAGTGCCCCGTTTGTTCTCTAGGATTATCAATTGCAGAGAAGGTGCTAATCTACTTTGGTAAAGAAAATTCCTCCCCAGGAGCTCCTGACACCCATGCAATCATACAAAAGGAAACTTGTGTGCAAATTGTCATTGCTAATGCACCGTCATCTATGTACACTTCACTATGTCTTTCTGCTGCTGTTTGGGTCACCTGTGGTTTTGATTCTTCTGAGAATGTGATGCTCCAAGTTGCAAAACTGTATTGCATCACCAGGACTTGCTTCAAATCATGTTATGGTGTTCATAAACTCAAAAAATCAAAATGGCAGATGACCCAAGATCAGAAAGACAGGAGGACTGTCCAAAACAGTTGCACTGATGGCATTTAAAGCCTTCCAAAATCTGGCTACCACCCACCTTCCTATGCTTGTTTCATGCTACTTTCCTTTGTGTACTCTAGGTTCCAGACAGACTGCCCTATTAACTGTTTCCCTGAACTCACCACTCCCATCTCCATGCCTCTATATAAACTATTTCCCATGCCTGGAATGAAGTCCCTCCTTAGAATGTGTAGCTTCTATCAAAGCTCAGTTTAGGTGCTATGTCTTATACAAAGCCTTTCTAGATCTCTCATAATTATTAGGACTTTTACTTAGATGAACCAATGCTGAGTGAAGTGAGCAGGACCAGGAGAACACTGTGCACAGTAACAGCAACACTGTGTGATGACCAACTTTGATAGACTTAGCTCTTCTCAGCAATGCAGTGATCTAAGACAATTCCAAAAGATGCATGATAGAAAATGCTATCCACATTCATAGAAAGAACCATGGAGTCTGTATGCAGACCGAAGCATACTATTTGCTCTTTTTTTTCTTTCTCATGGTTTTCCCCTTTTGTTCTGATTCTTCTTTCACAACATGATTGATGTGGAAATATATGTAATATAATTGTACAGGCATAGGCTATATCAGATTGCAGGCCATTTTGGAGAAGGGGGAGGGGAAAGAAGGGGGAAAATTAAAACTCAAAATCTTATAAAAGTGAATGTTGAAAACTAAAAATAAATAAAAATTGTTAGGACTTTCTCACTCTTCACATAAACTAATATTTACTTATCTGTATAAATTTTAGATTCACTTCTCCTCTTCTCTCTCTACCCACCCCACCTGTACCTTCCCCATGTAAGTTCTTTGAGTAGAAAGACTGCTTCATTCTTTTTTCTTTATGTTCTCAGAATTTAACATGGTGCCTTGACCATAATAAGTTTTTAGTTAATTTTGATTGAATTGACTGATATATTTTTAAGAATGAAGACTTGACTGACCTACAGTTTATAAAGATCTAGGCCTTATTATACTAATAACTAGTATTCATATAATGCTTTAAGGCTTTGCAAAGCTCTTTAACAACTTACTCAAGACAACTCAATCTATCTTAAGTAGAAGTTTAAAATGAAACAGAATCAATCATGTCACATTTTTTGTTGTGTTCATGGTTTTCAGAGATTTCTATGCTTCATGATATTTCCTCAAACTGTCTTTTAGGTCAGTTGTTTTTATATTTTCTTCTTTTTTTCTAGACTTTTGATTTTGTTCTAGTATTTCCTGAAGTCAATGGAATCATTGAGTTCAGTTTGCAACATTCTTTCTTTTCTCCCCAGGGAATTCACTACTTGGGAACTTATTTCCCCCCTTCCCTCTAAGCTACTTATTTTCCTTCTAATTTATTTTCCCTCCAGAGCTTTAATTTCATTTATAATTATACCCAAGTAGGGTCATGAAGAGTTGGACATGATTAAACAACAATAGATGAGGAAACTGAGGCTCAGAGGAGATAAATCACTTGTCCAGGATCACAGAATCAGTACGTTCCATAGCCAGGATTTGAACCCAGGTCTTTTCACTCTAAGACAAAGACTCTTCCTACACTGTTATGCTGCTTCTACTGTACCAGAGAAACCACCTACAAATCGAACATTATTTCAAATGCTGCTTATTTGCATTTTATATGTCACTCACAAAGGCAATGGATATGGAATTATTTGAATTTGTAATACATTTGTTCATTATTTATATAGACAGGTACATATTTGTCTTTGAGATTTTCATTGATGTTTACTGGAAAGCCAAACAAGTTAAGTTACTTTCCCTCATGTATAAAATGAGAGGGTTGTAGTGGATGATGCCTCAGGTCCCTTCCAGCTCTGAAACCCATGTCCTTAAGCAGACAGATGATCCTGTCTATTTAGCTGGGCTGGACTGTGTATTCATAGACACATACACTTATCGACAGATGAACACTCGCACACATACATGCAGGTAGATTATAAACAAACTTAACATATGATCATTTAGTGGAAATCCATGGCAATAGTAAAACGTCAGCATGGTGCTATAAGGAAGTAGTTCCTTGGTTTGCTTTATAAACTGGCCTTATAAAGCTCAATGCTGTCAACTCAGCTGAGATCAGTTTTATTAATGTTTAAGAATAATAAACACCCTGGGAGGCCGTAATTACATCAAATAATAAAATCAAGCTAACGTATATTATGTTACTGCATTTACATATGGGAAATGTTAGAAAAGACGTTGTCATTCTAGTTCTACCGCATGGTGAATAACATGTTAGACTGGCATGGGAAGGCTCTAAGTTTTCCAAGTCTGAATCCAAACACGGTGTCCAGGAGGGCCAGCCAAAATGAAAATTGCAAAAACTGCTGTTCCTGAAGAGTGTGGAGGTAATTTTTAGCACACATGAACCACTTTCTTTACACACTGGGCATTTGCTACCCAGTCATTTTATCAGGTATTGCAGCTGTAAGTCAAATTAGCTGATTAAGAGAATTTCCCTAGTTTTATTACTATGCTCTCTGCTGAAGGCAGCAAATGTATTTGCCAAACTAAAGAGGAGTCTCTCCTAACAGGCTGTAATGACTATACCATATGTACTTTTTACAGTCTAACCCACGTAAATGGCAGGTGATCATTGGGAGGCAGTCTGGGATGCCACAGAGCTAAAATACCAGTTTGCCTTTTGTAATAAAGTAATTCCTAAAGAAATTAGCCATTATAGTAAATGGGAACCCTTACTTTCAAATGAGTACATCACTGGCCTAAAATGTCTCACCCAGAGCACATCACCTAAAAAGAATCATACTTTCTTTTTTATTATGTAAAAAGGAAAACACAGCCTATGAAAGTAAAATGAGAATAATGTTTTGTAGATATTTGTTGGCCCAAATTTAATAGGAGAAATTAGTAACACCTGACAAATGAGGAAAATTTTTAAAAAACGCAAGAAACATTTTAGCTGGTTAAACTCAATATTGATTCTATCACTTTTCCTTGGTGAGTAAAGGTCTTCTACAGTTTCTCTATCAATAGGATTATATGCAGATCTGAGTAAATCAACCATGAGCATGACATTCAGAAGTTTTGTGGTTGTGTCCCCAGCACTTAACATAGGGCCGGGCACACAGAAGACATTTAATAAATGCTTGTTGATTGACTTAGAACCCTGTTTGTGTGCTGTTTTTGTTTGTTTGTTTGTTTTTTAAAGCTAATGGAAATCTTTGAATAGTGTATTAACAACATTAGAACACTAGATAGTATAGTGGATAGAGTGCCAGGCCTAGAATCAGGAAGACCTGAGTTCAAATCTAGTTCAGACTACTAGCTATGTGACCTTGGGCAAGTCATTTAACCCTGTTTGCCTCTGTCCTCATCTGTAAAATGAGCTAGAGGAGGACAAGGCAAACCATTCCAGTATCTTTGCCAAGAAACCCCAAAAGGGGTCATGAAGAGTTAGAAAAAAATTGAAAATTACTAAAATGACTTTTACAACATTGACCTCTAAGTTACTGGATATAGGACCACAGATTTAGAGCTGGAAGGGGCCTTAGAAGCCACTGAGTCCAACCCCCTCATTTTACAGATAAGGAAGTCAAAGCACAGAGAGGTTAAATGACTTGCCAAAGGTCACACAGCTAGTAAGTGTCTGAGGCAGGATTTTGAACCCAGGCCTTCTGGATTCCAAATCCAAGATCCTATCCAGTATCAGTCTCTGGCGTTATATTTTCTTGGATCACTTTTTCTTTTTTTTTAAGGATCTGCTAGAAAACTTTGTATATTACCATCCATGAAGATAGAAATAATAACGTATGTTTTTTGCCTGTAATTTTCTTTCTGTTACCTTACTTCCAAATAAAGGTACATTTCTTCAAGATTTGGCCATAGTATCAGCTCTGTCTGGAAACAGCTGGATTTCTCTCAGTTTTCTTGAGGGCTGTCCTGAAGGTCTTCTGTTGAATTTATTAATACTTTCTCCTTCCTCTTTAAATTATAAGGGATCTACTTATCAATTTTTATGTTATATTCTCCAATACGATATAAAGTCCTTGAGGACAGAAATTTTCATTTGTCTTTCTTTGTATCCTGAGCACCTAGAACAATTGTGCCTTGTACATTTGAAGGACTTAATAAATGCTTATCAGATTGGATTGAAAGAACCACTTTATTCTGGTCGGTGTCACATTAACAATTGTTTTAAAAGATCTTGTTCTTCTGGAAGATTTACTTTTTTTTTTTTAGCAGAAATAACTCACTTAACTCTGTATTTGAGATTTTTTAACAACGGCTTTCATGCTTTTTTGGGTGGCAGATATCTTTTTCCCTGTTTCTGTCCGAGTCTTGGAACTCAGATCCGTCGGCAGTTTGGGAGTAGAGCCTATATATAACAGACAAAAATGGCTCCTGTTCAGCGGGACTGATCTGTCTTTCAAGAAACCCGTAAGTAACGTCTTATGGAAAACTCAATGTACTGTGAACTACTGTTCTTCAAGGCACAGCTGTTTAAAACAATGTCAATAACAGTGACAATAAAGGAGGAACACATCTTTACTTAAATACCAAATAGAGCGGTGTATCAAAAAGAATGTGTTAGATGTTTGACTGAGTGTGAGGATCCAAACACCTGAAGAGATTGTTATCTATAAACTAATCAATACGGTCATAAGGATGTTGGTGGTGGCTATATATTTAGCATCTCCATTAGAGTCAAATGGCCTCTCTATTTGCTACTCTGCCTACTTGACCTAATATAAAGGATTAAAAAAATGGGTAAAAAGAAGGTGGAATGGTTATGTAGCAAGAGCAAGAATAACCAGTAGACAGCCAGCATGCTTTTTTGGTATCCGTATGACTGAAAGAGAAAGCAAAGAAAGCTTTGTACAGATTGACTGGAACCTCTCTGTTCTAGCTTTCCAACGTCCTTATACTCCTTTCAACATACTCTGATTCAATGACACTGGTCTCCTTACTGTCCTTCTTTAATTTTTTTTTTTTTAGGTAATTGGGGTTAAGTGACTTGCCCAGGGTCACACAGCTAATAAGTGTTTGAGGCTGGATTTGAACTCAGGTCCTCCTGACTCCAGGGCTGGTGTTCTATTTACTGCACCACCTAGCTGCCCCTCCTTGGTGTTCCTCACACCAAACACTCCATCTATTGATTCCATTCATTTTCTTTTTTTTTCCTTTTTCAAAATTTTATTTTAGACTCAAACACCAGAACACAAACATAGAATAAAGAAGCAAAAACATATCATAAACTTAAATATTGTAACTTAAATATAAAATTAGAAAAAAAACATGTTGTGTGCATCGCACAACCTAAGAGAGAATTCAAAATATGTAACAATAGATTTTCATTTCAAGAGAGCCCATATGATAAATAACACTCGTGTTGAGAACTGTCCATCTTTTCTTTGATTCCTTGTGAGTTTTCTTTTGTTCTCTCCTGTGGACTTTTTTACTTTGTTCTTTTTTCCCCTTCCCCCCCAATTTCCCCCCAGAAGGCTACAATAAAGTTTATATTTAAAGTTTATTTCTCTATAGCTATAGATACACACATATACATATACATACATACATACCATACATACACATATAGACATATACCTTCCCAAACCTGTTCTACTCTTGATCTTTGTTTATATGTATGTGCATATGTCTTGTTTCCTATCCCTTCTGCCTTCTCTACTTTATTTCTACCCACTACCTTGCCCTCCTATGACTTGCCTACCCCCGTCCAAGGGTCACTCCCCTATCCTCCCATTCCCATAAATCTAAATACCCTTCTGTATCCCTATTTTACCTATTTCCTCACTCTCCCCTCTAAAGATCCCTCCCTTGTCCTCTCCCCCCTCCCTATGCCCCTACCTTTTAATTTTTCTGAATTTAGAAAATTTCTATACTCTTCTAAATATATATATATATTTAGAAGAGTATAGAAATTATATATATATATATACACATTCTTCCCTCTTAAACCCATTCCCAATGAAAGTAGGTTAACAGAACTACCCACCCACCTCTCTGTATCATCTTCCTTTTGCACTTTAAATAATTACTCTTTCAAGCTATTCCTAAATGGTTTTACTTTTTAAATTCATATCATTCTCAGGTTTACCCCAATCTTTCTTATAAACTACCCAATTATTGATAAGAATCTTAGACATTCATTTTACATTTTACATATATAAAAAGTAAACAGTCTGTCCTTCTGGGCCCCTTATATTCAGTCTTTGTTATATGCCTCTTATTTCTCTTGGTTTTTATATGTTGAATCTTCTATTAAGTTTAATTCCATTCATTTTCACTGGCTGTCCCTCATTCCTAGAATGCTTCCTCTCCTCACCTCCACTTGCTGGCTTGTCAGGTCTCTGCTAAAATTCCACCTTCTGCAAGAAGCTTTTCCCCTTTAATGCCAGTACCTTCCCTCTGAGATTATCCCCAGCTCATGCTGTATTTATCCTGTTTGTACATGGCTCTTGCGTATGGTCTCCTCCATTAGAGGTGAGCTCCTTGAGAGAAGGGATGGGTCTTGCCTCTCTTTATTTCCCGAGGACTTTGTATCTCCAACACATATTGGGCACTTGATAATTCTTATTGAATAACTGGTTGTATAATTGGGAAATTTAGACAAGAATCATACAAGATGTTATCCACCACCGAAGGGAAAAATGACATTGGTGAGGCCATAAATTAAATATTGGAGTAATGAAATCCTTCACCTCATTTCTAGCCACCTTCTTCTGCTCATTTGATTGATTTCACTTATAATGTGATATATTTGCACAGAACACCTCAGCACATCCTCAGTCCAGTTTTAGATACTCCTCTTAATGCCGTAGTTTCAAGGAACATAGTTAATTATAATAGGTAGGTCTACCTGTACTCACTCTCATACAGGAAATATGAGGACAACTAAAGATAAGCATTTGATTTAACATTGTCCCTTAACCTGAAACTCATTACACACTAATCTCCATTACTAATGAGGAACACAGCAAATCACTGATGGATATTACAAGATGGACCCCAGAGGTTCAATGATCTTTTTTTTTTTAGATCTTTTCTAGTCAATAGGAAGTCATACAAGTGAAATATCCACAAGGCAAGAAAAATGCTTACTAGTATGTCATTCTCAGCTCATTAGCACCCTCAGCCCGTCTGACTGGGCTTTCTGATTGGAGAGTAGGTCCATAGGCCTCAGGGCTATGTTTCTCCCCATTTCCCACAGCCACTGTGCTTTTGGACTTTTTTGGACTCTCCATCACCTTTTAGCCTTCTTTTCAGCTTCCTTTTGTGTGTTGTTCTCCCTGGTTATATTGTATGCTTTTAGAGGGTGGGGACTATCTTTGCTTTTATGTGTAGTTGTATGCCCGGTGCTTAGAACAGTTCCTGGCAATTAGTAAGTGCTTAGGGACTGACTTGTAAACCCATTTTGACAGACCAGCTAAGTCTAAGTTGCTTGAGATATGTATTATGTCTCATAATATTTATGTGAAAATGTGGGGGGGAGAAGGATAAGAAAGAACAGACATCTAAAAACAATATGTATGAATGACTTATAGCTGTTTCATCTTTAGAAAAAGTATTGCATCTTAGAATTGTGAGACTAAATCTGTATCTTCAAATGAGGACAACATCACTAGAGATAGCATGGTGTAGTGGTTAGTGCACTGGAGCCAGAGTCAGGAATGTCTGGGTTCAAATTCCATTCCAGATGTTTACTAGTGATGTGATCCCAGGCAAGTTATTTAATCTCCCTGGGACTCAGTTTCTTTATCTGTTGAACGAGGAGGCAAGAGTCAGTAACCTTGAAGAACCATTCCATCTCTAAATCTATGATGCTACTATCCTAAGACTTGACCTCAAAAATAGGTACGATTTTAACTGAAAGGGGAAATATTTTGATGATTCAGCAAGAATCTCTTTTGGACTGATGAAACATGATGGCCAACTGTCGAAGGAAGCTATAATCTTCTCATTGCTTCATGACACCCACACAGCATTGGGAGTTATAATCATCTTTTACTGTGCCTAAAAGATCACAGGAGTCAGCATGCCCTCTTGCCATTAAAATTTGAAGTGCCTCTGCCTGAACAACAGTACACATATGGTGTCTCCTTCAGATCAGGCATTTTGATAAGTCAATAAGTGAGCTTCCATCAACTTCAGACTGAAAAGTAAGTCACTAGCAGAAACAAGTATTCTTCATTCATTTGTAACTTGGGTGAAATAGTCTATAGTGGGGCTAGTCTTTTGAACATGGAAAAATATTCCCTGCCTAGTTTCAGTCCAAATGACCTTGTAGAAAGTTTGGGGAACTGATTTTTTTCAGTACATGACTGAAGGCCTTGCATATGATGACAAAAAGCCATCTAATTAGTTGTTATAGATGGAAGAACTGGTCACTCAAGTGCTACAGAGCAGAAACCAAGGAGTTAAACAAAAGAAGTGATCTGCCTTTTCACTACTCTCTTTCCTCAGAAGGTACAAATGAGGGAGCACTACTAGTGTGAGTAGGTTCCCAAGAGTTGAGTGGGGGATGAGTTACTTCCCTGTCACCCACTTGGCCAATAGCAGCTTTGAGGACATGGCCTCCTCTATCTCATGTTTTTGCTCTCCTGAATAAGAGACTAAACAGATCTCTTAGTGACCTTATGATTTTGAGAGATTCAAAGTCCCATGAGATTTCCCACTAGAGATTTGAGTCAGTATTAATAGCCAGCAAAGTGACAGTAGCCAACAGAAGTAGAATTAGATAAAGAGGGATGTCAAAGACAGTCACCCAAGGATGGCCCCTCATGGCGGAGCAAAGTGTTGGGTATGGGCTCTAGAAATGCACTGAGCCTCAGAGCCCAGTAGTGAGCTCACCCTACAACTAAGGAGAATTCCATGACAACTCAATGAAGGTAATAAAGACTTCCAGGAGGTATTCTTTGGAACACATATTCTCTACATGAATGTATCACTACCATCATATTTTAAAGCCAATACTCCACTGAACCCTGTGTATATTTATGGGACAGTACACCCCACATCCAGCATAAGGGGCTATAGGCGTTCTCTACACATGAGCTTCACAATCTTTGTGCTTTAAGTTTGTGGCCGCTATTCTTTGTCCTAAATATGTTGTATGTATTTGTGAGAAAGTTCCCTCAAGTCTGGGGGAAGGTTTTATACCAATTGTTTTTGCTATACTTTCTCAGTAAATGCCTTTCCTAAAAGCTAATGGAGTCAATTGGGTGATTGCTATTGGAGAACACATTAGTGGGGCTCAGGTGCAACAGTATTAAAACTTTAGCTGCCCAGAGTAAGCTGTTTCTAGAACTCTAGAATTACATATACATATATACACACATTCATGTAATGCAAAAGTAGTATATGAAGAATGTGTGTTGACCAGATAGATGATGTCATGCAGTTAATTGAGGTTAACTGATGTAATACATACATACATAAGTATATACATATATTAGTATATCAGTCTGGAAAAAACCTTTTCTTGAGTGACTCTCTCTTCCTCTCTCTCTCTCTCTCTCTGTCTCTCTCTCTGTCTTCCGCCCTACACACATACATATACATATTATATATAAAATACACCTATAGACATGTGTGTATCTATACTATATATGAATATATGTGTATATATTCAAGAATTTTCCCAGACTGTTCTGTGTGTATTATTACATCAGGTAACTCCATCTAACTGTATGTCATCCTCTTACCAATATGCATTCTTTCCGTGTGTGTGTGTATGTATGTATATAGAATTTTTTTTCCTTCTTCCTTCCTTCCTTTCTTCCTTCCTTTTCTTTCTTTCTTCCTTCCTTTTCTTTCTTTCTTTCTTTTTTCCTTCTTTCTTTCTTTCTTTCCTTCTATCTAACAATACAAAGTAATTTCCAACAAGGAAGGCACTAGCAACAGTGGACATCAGGATAGGCATTGTACAGAAGGTTATCCAAATTCCTTAGGGCTTTTTCTTCTCAACTTTGTATAGGAATGTAGGGAGGGGAAATACATCTAATTACTTCACTACTGCTTAGACACCCAACTGAATACTATTACCACCTGTCTAAGTGACACATAAATGTGTTATTTTCTTAAGTCTTAATAAAGAAGACTTACGGAAAGTTACAAGTTACACAGAATGCAGAAGCCTGTGGATGCCTGAATAAAGAAAGCAGCAAAGTATATACTTTGTCTACATCAAAGATCTACAAACTCTTTGGGCTTATAGGCCACTTCACAACCCAATTTTCCCTAAAAAGATACAAGTAAAAAGTGTGCAGTAAAACTATACAAGATTATTTGCTTTTTTTCTTGAATGAATAGTGATTACTGTGACTTCTTGTTTCCTAGATTAATAACTCCCTGGAATTGGTGGTCCTTAGAAATCATCCAGTTCACCCTCCCACCTTGTACATGACTCTTTAAAGATCCAACTCTGTTGAGTGGGAACTTCTTCCATTGTTGAATGCATCAAATTGTTAGAAAGCTCTTCCTTGTATTAAGCAATCAATGATTTTTTTTGTAACTGCCACCCATTGAAGGACTTCTGTTCTGTCCTTTGGAGCAACAGAGAATATTTCTGTGTCCTCTTCTACATACTGATCTGTAAAATGTTTGAAGACAGCTAAATTTTACTCAGTCATTGATAGTCTTCTCAAAACTAAAAACCCCCAGTTGCTTAAAATACTCCTTATATTTTTTAGATCTCTAAACACACTGGTCACTCTTCTCTGAACATATGCTAACTTGTTAATTTCACTCTTAAACTATGATTCCCAGAACTGAACATTACAATTAATATGACCAACCCTGGGTACAATAGAACTATTATCTTTCTTTATCCATATACTATACTTCTATTACTATAGCACAGGATTGTATTAATTGTCTTAGCATCCATGTCAGGATGGTGGCTCAAACTGTGCTTGTAGTCATATAAAACCCCTTGAGATTTTATGAATAAATTGCTCTCAGGTGAGGTTTCCCTGACTTTACTTGGACAATTGGTATCTTGAACCTAAGTCAAGAACTTTACATTTATCCCTGTATTTCACCTTATTGGTTTTGACCTACTGCTCTGGCCTGTGGAGATTATTTTGAATCTTGATTCTATCATCTGTTCTATCAGCTTTCTCTCTTATCTTTGTGTCACAGGAGTTTCCCTTGCCCTAGTGCAGTGCCTTCAGGCTGGGTCTGTTTGTTTTTAAATGTTCATAATGGAAGGTGCTAGGGCAGGGGAATAAGCCTACAATTATTTACTGAGTACCTCCTATTTCAGTCCTTTCCATGGTTACATTAAGCCAAGAGAAAATCAACAAATTTGTTTCCACTAGTCTGATAGTGAGTCTGCCTTGACTTGAATCCTTAAAGGTCCTTCTTAATGAAGGATCTCAGAGGGACATAGCAGACATATTAAATCTGATGGAAACTTCCAGTAAACATAATAACTTACATTTGTGCATCACTTTAAGATTCACAAAGGGATTTGTTTTCAAAATAACCTTGGGAGATGGGCAGTACAAACATTATTATTTCTATTTTATATACAAAGGACCTAAAATTCAAAGACATTAAAGTGAATGACCCATGGTTCCACATCTAGGTCTTGTGCTTTACCTAGCACATTACTCTTTCATGATATATTTGTTATATATGAATTCATGTTATATGGAACACGGTAAGATTCATTAATTCATATAGATATGGTCTAACCAAACATAGCTCTGATCATGTCACTCCTCTGTTCAAGAAATTTTAGTAGCTTCCTATTGCCTGTAGGATAAAATTTAAAATGTTTGGTTTTTAAAATCCATTCATAATCTGACTTTATTCTATCTTTCCAGACTGATTGTTATTCCTCCTCAAATACTCTATATCCCAACCAAAGTGAGCTACTAATTGTTGCCCATTTACAACATTAGATCTCCTGTGTCTCTGCCTTTAAAGACCAGAGGATTTTATATTTGATCTTAGAGATGAGGAATCTTTATTGAGTATATTGTAAATGGACAATTTATATGGATAAATATAATGGATAATATAATATAATACAATGTAATGTAATATAATATAACAACATAATAATATATAAATGTATAATATGATAATAATAATATAAATGAATAAGTAATCTCACGGGAAAAGGACTGGGGAGTGAGGGGAATCTGCAGAAGGTAGGAAATGAGCTGAGTCTTGAAGGAAGCCAGGGAGGTGAGGAGATACAGGTAAAGAGAAAGAGCATTCTAGCCATGAACAACAACTAATGTAAATCCATGAAAATGGGAGATGGAGTTATTATTAAACCAAAAATTGAGAGATCCGTCCTCAAACTTTCTGAAGAAGCACTATACTGGGGTGAACAAAATAGTAAAAGACATCAGCTTTCAAGGAGACTGACATTGGTAGATGGTGACAATTTGTTGAGGGATATGGAGCTGGCCATATAAAAACTTGACATGGTAGGGGGCAGCTAGGTGGTGCAGTCAATAGAGCACCAGCCTTGGAGTCAGAAGGACCTGAGTTCAAATCCGGCCTCAGACACTCTACTCCCCCCGCAAAAAAATACTAGCCATGTGACCTTGGGCAAGTCACTTAACCCCAATTGCCCTCCAAAAAAAAATTTAAAAAAAAACTTGACATGGCCATGTGAGAGGCATGCAATATTTGAGGGATATGTATCTGATCTGTGATGGAGAACTTCACAATCACCCAATCAAACTCACCAATCACCAGCCCTTTCTGATGATTTACATGAAGATTAATGATACCTCCAAAAGAAAGCTGAAAACTGAATATGAAGTATTGGGAAGACAACTGAAGGTCTTGGGAGTACACACATGTGAAACTTTCATCTCCTCTTTCAACTGAAGTTTGAAACATTAGAAGAAGGAGGAGGATATAGGTAGAGAACATCTGGTTACAGAAAATGTGGCAAATAATAGAATTTTTTAAAAAATCTAACAATAGATTTTTGGCAAGTGATGAAATATTTATGAGGCCTAGAAAAAAAAATCTCTTTACATAGACATTGGCCAATCTAATCAAATAAGTTTTAAACAGGAAATAGAAGGTGAAGGGGGAAAGCTCCCAGTTAAAACTTTGGCGTCATCAAAGAGCAAAATCAATAGAAATTAAGAGAAAGAACAAAAAAGTTGTATATTATTACAGCCCCTCCAACTCAACGTGTTTAAATGAACTATGGCCCCCATAAAGGGGAAATAGACAAAAGCAATGACAATTTCCTTTGCTTTCCCCCATGCCTGGGACTATCTCCTTCCTCATCTGTGCCTGCTACATGCCCTGGCCTTCTTCAAGTTTCAGCTAAAATCCCACTTTAATATTAGCATGGTACCTTTGAGATTATCTCCCATTAATACTTTATACATATACATATGTGTGTATATATGTGTGCACATATATACACACATACATGTAGCATGTACATAGTTTATCTCTTCCATTAGAATAAGAGCTCTTTGAGGGAAGAAATCCTATTTTTGCCTTCCTTTGTGTCCCTAATACATAACACAATGACTGACACATAGTAGGTATTTAATGGATGCTTGTTGTTATCACTGAAAACAATCTATGTAGAGAAGTAAGATAAGCATGGAAGAAAAGGTCTTGCAAACCATTATAGCTTGCAAATATTTTAACTCTTTGTGAAGTGGAAAGGTACTGCAACCAATACAACACCAGTTTAAAGTACAAGCTCATTTGCAAAATATCACAGGAAAGGATGATGGAAAATTATGAACAGCACTTTAAAATATAGTTGAAGGGAGAATGAGCCATTAGCATGAGACTATTCTTAGTTGAAAGTGGAAGGGAAAACTAAAATAGACATGAGATGTGGCAGATCTGACATCTGCTACACATATTTTTTGGTCATATAGTCTCATCAGTGGATACAGTAGAATGACTGTGTTTGAAATCTTCTACTTCAGCCCCTGGTGTAGAAGTAGAAATGATACTTCCAAAGCTGAAGCTGAGAAGAATGGCTGACCAAAGGCAGAAGTCTATGCTCAAGGTGAGGCTATTTTAAAGGCAGTTAGGAATGAATTTTCATGATCTTTCAAAAAAGGGGAAGACTCTAAAAGAATGAAAAAGATCAAGCAGTGCCCAAAATAGGTGAACACCAAGACATTAGCAGCCACCAATCCATATGTTTACTTTACTGTCTCTATAAAATGTTTATGAGAAGGAGATATTCACATATTGAGTTTATCTCTCAGGAAAATACGAAAAGAAACCATCTCCATTGATAATTTTCTATAGCAGATCATATTTTCACAGTTGTATAATTAACTAAGTTGTATAAAGTATATAAAATTTCAGTACTGGTTGAGAAAAAGAAAAAAGTAACTGACTAGGACCAAAGGTAGTCTTAGAAGCTCTCCTCCAAAAATAATATCCTATGAATATTTTAAAATCATGGAGAGTAAATTTGGCATAGGGAGGAGAGGGTTCAAGTCCCCTCTTTGACACATACTTGCTGTATGTCCCTAGGCAGGTCACTTAACGTCTCAGTAATCTTAGACAACTCTTTCAGATTATATGTTTCATTAGTCACCTATCCCAACTGGTAGAGGGATTTTCTTCATTAAGAAATAATGAAGTTGGGGTGCCTAGGTGGCACAGTGAATAGAGTACTGGCCTTGGAGTCAGGAGGACCTGAGTTCAAATCCAACCTCAGACACTTAACACTTACTAGCTGTGTGACCTCAGGCAAGTCACTTAACTCCAATTGCTCCTCTGAAAAAAGAGCAAAACATTTTTTTTTAATTAAGAAATTATGGAATCACAATTTTAGACTAAAAAATGTTAAGGTTATATAGGATCCCCCCAAAAAATATATAATCACCAAGGTAGAAAACAAGGAGACATTTGGTCACATAAGGTATTTTCCAGTTTCATGAATGAGATCTTGCAAAAAAATCCAAATAAAAGAAAGATTTCCTATTGATGTTACAGGTCTATGGATGCTCCTGTTTGTGGATAACATTCTACCAATTTCATGGAGCCCCAAAACACTATAAAACCTCCTCAATAAAATCCATGGCCCTTCCAAAAAGATTGACCTAGCCATCCATGCAGGAAAAAAATAGCATATGAAGAACAAATATTAGCCAAATGCTGACATGTAATTAGATCTGGACAGTTAAATCATGGAATTAGTTTACATTCATCTGTACCTCTATCTACACTTACACTGATATTGGGGAGGGGCTGTAGGTGGATGATGAGCCAGATCCAGTGCTTAGCAGGGAGCTTGATACACAGTAGACACTTAATAAATAGACCCAGCAGTGAGTAGTAAACTGAATCATATTTAGAAAAATGTACAGTATTTGCAATGATACTAGACTACTACTGACCACAAAACAAAACAAAACATTTCTTTATAATTCCATTGTTCTCTCAATGATGTCATATTCCTACCAATAATTTAACCCCTAAATCTCAGGAAACTCTAAAGCACAGATCACTCAAAAGTCAATGTAGAGATATATGGTAAGTATAAGTAGGCTAGAGTATTTTATCAATGAATTGCATGGGGAAAGTGGCATTAAATATATAAAAACATAAATTTAGAGCTGAAAGGGACCTATTCTAGTCAAATCCTCCCATTTTACAGATGAGAAGATGAATCCTAGGTAGGTTATGTAACTTGCTCAAGGTCATACAAATAATAAAGTTTAGAAGCAGGAATTAAAACAAAGTGTTCTGACTTTCAACTGTATCAAGGATACAGTTGAATCCTTGATATCTATATCAAGGATACAGATGGCAGAAAAGAAGATATTCTAGTCATTGGTGAGAGTGAAGGATAACAGACAGATAGTGTGAGTTCCACACTGGTATAACTGGTGTTAAAAATAAAGGAAGGTCTCTTTAGGGAGGAAGTAGATCCATTTTGAAAGGTTTAATGATGCAAAGATGTTGGATGGGCAGTGATCAGCAACGAAATCATGAGTCTCCACACTAGTGAAGTTATAGATACATTGATGTATTGAGTAAGCAGCGTAAAGTCTCAAAGAGGCTAAGTGACTTCTCCAAGCCTGCACAATCTTAGAAGGCAGATGCTGGGTTTCAGCTTATGTCTTTGGGCTCCAAATCAAGTATTCTTTCCACTAGACCATTCATTCTAGATCTTGCTGCCCTTTCTGGATCCATCAAGGATTGGTCATAATGACTCTGTCCATTTTGAGAAGTTTTAAGATGGCATTGAAACCAGCTATGGGTTACTCCTCAGCAAGGTAAATATGACTCTAAGGTCCCAAAACAATATATCATGAAATGTCCAAAATTCTTAGGCTGAGACTTGGTAGGCTATAATACACAGAACTGGAATGACAAGGAAAGCTATGACTTGTTCGAAACAAGCATAGAAGGGACTTCACATAAAAAAAATACACCCTTGCATGGGAGTCTACAAATGAAATAAAAATTAAAACATCTGATAATGCTTAAGTTGCCTTGCTTAAAACAACCATATAATATATATATACATATATATGTGTGTGTGTGTGTTATATTCCACACAGAAGGAAGAAGCAGTATCTTGAGCCAGTACAGACTTTAGTTTGACCAAAGAGAAAAACTATTTAGTAGAATGCAAGTGAAAAGAACTCTGGGAGAAAGTGACCATGTCACTTTAGAGTTTGAAAGAGGTAAAGAAAGGAACACGGGGCATAATCAGATATATACAATAGACTTTAGGGAAATATTTTTAAAACTTAAAAAGAAATTTAAAGAATAATGATAAAGTCCTTCACTTTTGTCTAAAAAGTAAATTCCACAAATACAAGATGTAGTGAATAGTAGCTTGTGTTTTTAGTAGGCAAAAAGTTCAATATGAGTCAAAATAATATAATCTTGGGCATCAGAAGTTCCATGTCTAGAAGAAAGGCAATAGTCCTACTATTTCACACTAATCAGACTACAGTTAAAGTATTGTGTTTAGTTCTGAGTACTAGATATTTAAGAGAACCACTAACAAGCTAGAAAATGACCAGGAGTAAGAGCATTTAAAACCTTGTCATATGAAGAAGATTTGAAGACACCCCAGAAGGTCTTAGTTTAGACATACCTGTCTTTAATTATTTGAATGAGCCTGAATCATAGATTTTTTTGAGCTGGGTTTTTTATGGGATAAATTCCATGATAAAGCCTTTGTTTTTACAGATCTGGAAACTGAGGGCCAGGAAAGTGGATTGTCATTTATAAGGACACTGATTTTGATTTCATACAAAGGACTTCCTTCCTAATAGTTAAAGTTGTCCAAAAACATAATATGTTGTTTGATGAGGTTATTTCCCTGGAGCAAAGGCTGAATAGCATTTTCCCCTAGGATATTGTGCTGGGGATTCATGTACTGAATAGAACTGTTTTCCCCCTAAGGTAAATACATTTATTTTATTTTTAATAAATATCACGAATGCATAGTTTTAAAATGTAAAATTGCTTAACTTGCCTCCTATTTATTTTTTTTGAAAATCTGGGCATTTATTCTTTTCTTGTGCCCTTTTTTTAGTATTTTATTTTTCCCCAGTTACATGTAAAAACAATTTTTGACATTCATTTTTAAAACTTTGAGTTCCAAATTCTTTCCCTTTGGGTAAAGGAATTATATTAGGAAACCTCTAAATTATCTTAAGATTACATGATTAGATGAACTGGAGCTCTATGTCTGACCAGTTCCATTCATTGCCATATGCTAAATGTCTGTAATATCTATGTGTAGGAAGAACTTATGTAATTTAATGCAATAGATACCTCTCTCCACTCCTTCACCCATCTCCATGTAATGAAAGTCCTCTCTTCCTTCAAGACCAAACACAGATGCCACCTCCTTCAGGAATTCATCTCTGACATACTTCCTGCTACCCCCAGCAAAACTGATCTTAGTCTGAAACTATCCTGTGAATTTTTCCCTTCTGTCCCTTGTACCATAGTTATTTGTGACCTTATTCTTCCTTCCATTACATTGTAAGCTTTTTGAAAGTATAGGCTATTTTGTATACCCAACATCTATTATATTTTTTTAAACATAACCAGCATTCAATATGTGGTTGTAATTTATTTGAATCAAGTTGTTGGATTTTTCAGAAGTTAGTTCTAAGTCAAATTTTACACTGAAATGTAAGACTCCAGTAAAGGATGGTTCCCCATAAGGTATGTTGACGGATTTCAGATATAAATGTATAAAATTTATGGATGCTAGATTTGGAAGCATTTTTTGTTCCTACATGTGTGTAGTTGAAGTGGTATCAACATACAAAAGCAATTTAAAGTTTTCTTTAATTAGGGACTCTGGGATGTTTCCTTTATATTCCCTTGAAAACAATTTCCATGTGCCTGAGCTTGCTTCATACCGTTTAGCTTTAGTAGACTTTAAAATTATACAAGCACATGGAAGAGAAACACGATTATATATAATTGACTTTGCCAATGTAATTAAGGTTCAGGCCTTACATTATGGTTTACAAATCTGTACACAATTAATTCTTTGTGATCTTCCCGGTTTGTTTTTACAGTATGGTACTTCCTGAGGCATTGGGTTTAAGAAATCAAAAAATCAAATGCTAAGGATGTTTAGTAAATTATATACTTCTCTGTTAACCTATTGACCTGTCTCTCTACCTCCATAAGCCATTCTATCTCTTAGATTGGCTAGTTTAGGCAAAAACTGGCAACCAGTAGTCAATATTTTATTCTGTACTCAGGTCTTAAAATCAAATCAACACTGTTTTCATGGGCATTTGGAAAGGGATTAAATTTCCAGTTTCTACATAATCATGGCCAACTTCATTATCCAAAAGCAGTCATTAAACCCCTTTCTGTGCAATTCATATTCTAAATATTTTATAGAATGGGTGTTCACAATAGGTATGTTTCTTCACCAAAAATTGAATCTATGTGGAATGTAAATTAATATGCAGTACAACAGTCACATCATTGCTAGCAAAAATAATTTTTTTCCATTGGTAGTCATTGCTAAAAGATTTTGTATCTTTAAAAGAAATACCAGAAGTCAAGGTGATTTTTACCATCCTCTAGTTGGAGGTCTCTAATGATGTTATAAGGGCTATTGATCACGGGCCCTCTACTGTCCTTTGTCTTAAACCCAATACTTCTAAATGATGTAAACTAACATTTTAAAATGATAAAATAATTGGCTCCCCTTCTACTGCATCTGTCAAGGTTTAGACACGAGGAAATGATTCTTTGCTCCTTCTAAGAAATTTTATGAAGATGGTCATCAGGAAGAAGAATGGGATGCCTCAAAAGATGGTGGATTGTAGTCTCCTTAGTGGAGGTCTTCAAGCATAGACTGGACCATATTGCCATTTTTCAACTACCTTGTCATGGAAATTATTTTGGACTATATTGAACTAGGTGACCATTGAAATCCTTTCCAATTCTGAAATTCTGTGATCCAGTTATGCTCTCAGTAGGAGTTCAAACGTAGCTGTTCATGAAGCTGGCTTTCTCACCAGTGTCTCGTGAAACCAGTAGCTATCTGAATACCTGACTGACTTAGGTAAGAAAGAACTTTTCAGGGAGTAGTACTTGCCCTTGATTGTATTTGGGAATTTGGCAATTCTGATACTTCTCTTTGCTCTAGTGAGTCTGTCCTGGAGAGCCCTGGAATAACTTTGCCAAGTAGTATTTAGAATGATAACCTAATGCCTACTTCATTTTTTGTTGGTAGCCGAGACTTGTTCGTTCTCTTAGTTAATTCGCTTGTATTTTGAATGAATGTCCTGATTAAGGGTGATAATATTTGTAAAGTGCTTAACATAGTGTGCACAGCACACAGTACATGCTTAAAAAATGTTTGCTCCCCACCCCTTCCCTACTCCCTGGCTTTTTAAAAATTATATTAATATTTTATTCTCAATCAATAGATAGATTTAGTAGCTCGGTAATGAATCGTTCTGATTTTCACTCAGGAAGTTGAAGGATAGATGCTCTTGCTTGTACAGGCTACCTTACTTCAATATTAGATTACAGATACTTTGAGAAGCTGACCTTGGAATCATGAAGACCTGGGTTCGAGTCCTGCTTCTGACATATACTAACTGTATGATCTTGGGCACACCACCTAACCATTCAATGACTTAAGCAACTCAAGATGGTGAGCTGCCAATCTGCAGCACTAGTGGATGTTTCTACATCAGGTGGCCCCCACATTTAGGAATTCATAGCTAAAAAAAAGAAGGCATTTCAAAGAAGGAGGGAAAAGCATGCTTGGGCTGCTAACCCCAAATCCTGATCATACTTCTCAGACTCTTACTGCAAATTAAATCCACAAATGAATTTCTAAACATCTCTAAGCCCACATGAAAGGAAAATCTTGGGAAAGAGATTTGGATTTGAAGTCAAAATAGATGGTTTCCAATATTGGTTTCACTGCTTTCTATTTCTGTGACCTTGGACAAACCATAACATCTTTCTGGACTTCATCTCCTCCATCTGTTAAATGAAGGACTTAGAACAGATATCCTCTAAGATTTCTTCTACCTCTAAATCCTATGATTCTGTGAACTAATGAACTTTCCCTTTGTGTCTCTAACTGTGTGGGTTTGTTTTTTTCCCTTCTCTGCCAAATAAAGTGTTGTCAGTAGCAAAGGAGCCATCAAACTGGGTGACCTGTATTTCTACACTAGAAAATGACATTGGAAAAAGCTGACCAATGAAAATAAGTTGTAGTCTTTTGGCACCAATATTTGCTATTCTTTCCTAAACGT
The DNA here is from genome assembly GCA_028646575.1 of Pseudocheirus occidentalis. NCBI lineage: Eukaryota > Metazoa > Chordata > Mammalia > Diprotodontia > Pseudocheiridae > Pseudocheirus > Pseudocheirus occidentalis. Next base: position 312,821,995 of record CM053593.1, on the reverse strand, counting down.
ACAAACAGGCTGATATAAAAGTGACAAACATAGCATTTCCATCTCAAACTACTGCTGATTCAAAAGGAAAAAGGGGGTGAAAACTGATTGATGGGGTCACTGTCTGTGAATTCTGGTTTGGTGGTGACTCCCTTGCTCTTAAAATTTCATATAGCTATATTTAACATATATGTATATTTACTTTCAGAAAATAGGGAAGCAAACCTCTGTTCAAGAGCAGTAATGTAAACAGTATCTCACCTACTCTCAGCAGGAATCGTTTGCACACCTGTCTTTCTTGGAAATGTTTCAATGGTTGGTTTTTTTCCTTGTTTATGTATGAACTCATTAGACCCTGGAAACGTCTATTCTATGTCAACTTCACCATCTATTAGAGTTCAGCTTTTTAAAAAGTAGAGTGCTCCAAGCTGAGGTGGGGGCAAATCAAACACGAAGCCTGAGGCTAAAGAAAGTATTTGACTAATTCTGGCTCTTTCTCAAAAGGAAATACTGAGTTTCTCTGATGAAGGCCTCATTTCTCAAATATATAGAGAAATGAGTCAAATTTATAAAAACAAGAGCTATTCCCCAAATGACAAATGGTCATAGGATATGACTAGGCAGTTTTCAGACAAAGTAATCAAAGCTATCTATAGTTTTATGAAAAGATGCTCTGGGTCACTATTGATTAAAGAAATGCAAATTAAGATAATTCTGAGGTAGCACATAACAGACTGGCTAATATGACAGAAAAGAAAATGACGAATGTTGAAGGGGATGTGGGAAAATTGAGACACTCATACACAGTTGGTGGAATTGGTGGAACTGATCCAACCATTCTGAAGAGCAATTTAGAACTATACCCAAAGCGATATAAAACTATGCATACCCTTTGATCCAACAATGCCACTACTTGGTCCGTATCCCAAAAAGATCAGAAACAAAAATGAAGAGGACCTATATGTACAAAAATATACATAGCAGCTCTTTCAATGGTGGCAGAGTATTGGAAATTGAGGGAATGCCCAGCAATTGGGAACTGGCTAAACAAGTTGTGGTTTATGATTGTGGTGGAATACTATTGTGCTATAAGACATGATGAGCAGGATGCTTTCAGAAAAACCTGACAAGACTTGCATGAACTGATGCAAAGTGAAGTGAGCAGAACCACGAGACCACTGTACACAGTAACAACAATATAGTATGATCAACTGTGAATGACTTAGCAATTCTCAGCAATACAATGATCCAAGACAATACCTAGACTTGTGATGAAAAATGCTATACAACTCCAGAGAAAGAACAGAGTCTGAATGCAGACAGAAATATACTTTTTAAAAATATCTCTTTATTTTTCTTGTTTTTTGGTCTGTGCTTATTCTTTGTTTTGTTTTACAACATGACTAATATGGAAATACGTTTTGCATTACTGCACCTGTATGACCTATATCAAATTGCTGCCTTATCAATGTGGGGAGGGGGGAGAGAAGGGAGAAAGAGAATTTGGAACTCAAAAATGTTTTTAATGAATTTTAAAATGATTTTTAATTGTAATTAGGAAAAATTAAAAGTTTTAAAATGTTTTTAAAAAGGTAATTGCCATCATCTTAGGTGAAATACTATCTAAATGGATCACCTTCATCCTGAGTGTTCCTAGCAGAGGGGTTCTTATCCTTTTTAATATCATAAACCAAATCTATGTCAGTCTGGTGAAGCCTATTCTGAAAATAATATTTCTAAATACATAAAATGCAATACACAAGATTGCAAAGAAACCCAATAATATCGAAATAGTCACCAAAATATTTTTGAAATAAAACAAGTTTACCGACCTCATGTTAAGAATTCCTGCCTCAGGGCATCTTCATCTGTGGTGTGAGATTTGGTCATCATGAAAAGCAGGGGCAGCAAGTGTTCCTTCCGGAATGGTACTCTATAACCTCTTATAATACCTGCATTATTGCCAGTTGGCTTTACCTCATGATGATGACCACTCTGGGTAGCTCACAAAAATCACAGAATCTCAGAGTAGGAAGGGCCTTATTTTGTCCAAGCTGTATTTTAACAAGAATCCCTTCTCCAGCAAACCCAGCAATCCAGGTATCACTTGAAGATGGGTGATGGAGAACCCACTACCTCCCAAAGCGGCATCAGGGGCCATCGCTGGTTGTCCTGATCTATGTCTTACCACTAGACTCTGATGGTGCTACAGGAGAGAATGAGGCTGATGATTTTGCATAGCCCTGCCTCACTTAAATCCAGTTCACTTGCAAGTCAAGACATCATCCTCCTGATATCATCTGTCCTCTTTGAGAATGAATGATAAACAACAACAATTCTACTTTCAAATAACTTTCATTGTTAAGAAGTTTCTCTTTACATTAAACCTATATCTGTCTCTTTACACGTACTCCATCAATTACTACAAGTTTTGCCTTTGGGGATCAAGAAGAGCAAAACTAATCCTTCTTCCCCTCGCTGGCTCCTGTCTAATATGGTACTTCCAGGAATGAAGAAAAACAGCGTCTACTGGGGCATGTCTTAAGGTAGCACTAATACTTAACAGCACAATAGTGTGATAGAATGAATTACTTAGTGCCACTGCTTTAATTCTTATTGAAGTAGACTCAAGAGAGTTTACCAAATCCAATTTGCTTGTAGAATATCCCTGGACCTTTTTGCCCAGTACTAAATCTATAAGGTTGAATGAATAAAATGCCATTTTTGAAAAGAATCTCAGAGTTTTAGTTTTCGTTGGACAAATAAATCAAGAAACAATCATAAAAAACAGTATGTTTATGGAAAAATCAGAATGAAATTGTGTGCTTTTCTGGCTTTATGGTGAAAAGTAAATAGAAATGTAGCAATAATCCTAAAAGATATAAAATGGGAAGTCAGAAAGGATGGAAGAATTTCATATTGGAATATGGAAAACAGAGAAGGGAAAAATTATTCTGATAGATAACTTTTCTCTCTTGTACACCTTGGACTTTTTTTTTCTTCCATTCAGGTTCTTCATTTCTTAAAAATATTTAAGAGCTTCTTGGGTAAAAGATTACTCCCTATTGGTACAATGAGGTGGGAGTTTCTTTTTTCAACAATAATGGATACAAACTAAGGGAAAACAGTTCTGTGGTTATCTAGCAAAATCTTAGTATTCTAATAAAGACAATTTATTATTATTAATCACATGTTTTCATCACATTTCCTGACATTTTTTAATATTCCAAACATGCTTGCTTCTACTATATCATCTATTTTTTTTTTGTTTTCAAGTCCTATGGATTCAAAGGTAATGGCAAATTTGTCAAATATATAGGTAGAGCAAAATAACAAATAAGTTTGTCTCTCTGTGCATATGGTAAGATCATAGAGGATTCCTTGCAAAATGCAATCACAAAGATATATTGGTTTGACCATTCTCTAATGATCAATATCTAAAACAGGGAGACATAAGCTAACCGAAAATGTTAGTTACTCTCATAATCAATGTTCCTGTTTGTGGACAATAATTTGAGGATCATCTCAGTTAGAACCATGACCACTTACTAGGGAGGAGGGGAGAGATGGATAAAGAATGCATATTGCATGAATTAACATGCAATGAATATGAAAACAAATTGGTTTAATTCAGTGATGTCAAACTCAAATAGGAACAGGAACTACTCAACTATCCATACTCACTAAACTGTGGGCTCCATAATGACTACTAAAAACCACATATTGACATTATGTATGTTCTATTGTATTTTTATTTATTTTGTTAAATGTTCACCAATTACATTTTACAGCAGCACTCAGGAGGGTTGTATGTAGTAGGTTGCATGTTTGACTCCCTCTGATTTAGACTACCAGTGGATATATCTTGGATAGGCCCTGAAAATAGCCAATGAGCTGGGTTGATAATTGAATAGGAGAAAAAGAAAAGGTTGAAGCCTGCTTAATGGCACCAAAGAACATCTTTTTAATATAGATCCTTGATGATGCAATATGACTGCTGCAAAATGAGACACCTGGCAAGTGAGGGACCAGTCCTTAGAGTATATGCATATTTGTCCTTCTTTGTGGATTATACAGGTCATGCCCAATATTCTCAGCCTGCTGTCAACCCAGTTTTCAGTCAGAAGCGATAGTACTTTGTAAGGATGAAAAATCTTCAGGTTGGTTGAAGAGTTGGGAGGGCTGCTGACTCAGTAGAGGCAGCTGAGTGTTACAGTGGATAGAATACTGAGTCTGAAGTTAGAATGACCTGAATTTAAATCTGGCTTCAGAATCTTAACCAGTTGTGTGACCCTGGATGAGTCAACTAACCTCTCTTTCTCTCAATTTCTTTAACAATAAAATGGAGATGATAGTGGTATCTTTCTTGCAAGGTTGCTGTGAGGATAAAATGAGATTATTTGTAAAGTATTAACACAGTGTATAGCTCATAGTAGGGACTATATAAATGCTGGAATGGAGTGGCATACAAAAGGTTTGACCAGATAATTTCTTCCTATTTTCCTTCGCAACTTTCAAGTGAGGAAGCCTGCTATAAGGACTCCCAGGGTCAGAAGACTTGGGATGCCACTTTACCTCTATGTTTCCTAAATTTGTGCTTCAATATTTTAAGTATGTACCTACTCTGTCCAGGGACTATGTGTATACAGAGAGAAGAGTGTGCCTCACATTTGGGGGGATGTAACTTCTATCCTTCTTATACCTGCTCAGTAAATATCCCTTTGTAAAAGTGAGTTGATGCCAACCAATTTATTGATTTTATTGGTCAGGGACTTATAAGCAATAATATTAGAAATTCAAACCTATCAGAGTTACCCTATAATAAACTTTCAAGGGAGAAGTAGTCAGCTATCTTCTGGGGACCCAACTTGCCAATATAAGTGGAGGTTGAGAATGTGAGGCCAGCAGTGGGGCTACATATGGAAAGTTATAATCTCAGAAGAATCAAGGTTGCAAATGAATCAAGTGACAATGGGAAGATTATGATGGCTATAAGACGGATGGAATATTTCATTAACAATGACACAGAGAAAGCAGAGCAAAAAAAGAGAAGCTCAGTATGACTAGTAAGAGAAGTGGGCCTGTCATGAGAATAAAGAATAATAGAATGTGTTATGTTGTAATCAAGCATTTATTAAGCACCTGTTATATACCAAGCACTGTGTTGAGAGCTGAGGATGTCCATTATAGAGGTGAGATAGTCCCTTTTTTTTGAGGGACTTAGTACTGATGTTCATGGTATTCATGAAATATTAAAATCCCCAGAGGAAGACTTCAGGAACATTTGGTTGATGTGCTAGGGAGGATTTATGGAGGCTCAGGATGAGAAGGCATGGGTGTCACAAATCTGCTTAAAGCATCACTAAAATCAGTGAGATCACAAATGCATTGATGTTAGTACAGAATTATCTGAAATGGAAGTATGGTAGATGGGAACAACAGCTATCTTTTGCCTCTTTTTATAACCCCAATGCTTAGTACAGTTTCTGACACATAATCTAAGTGATTAATAAGTGTTATTGATTGAGTGATAGACTAGGAATTAAGAAGACAGGTTCAAGGGGCAGCTAGGTGGCGCAGTGAGTAGAGCACCGGCCCTGGAGTCAGGAGTACCTGAGTTCAAATCCAGCCTCAGACACTTAACACAAAAGCTAGCCATGTGACCTAGGGCAAGTCACTTAACCCCAACTGCCCTCAAAAAAAAAAAAAGAAGACAGGTTCAGATCCTATCTTGTGTACTTACTAGTCATTATTACATACAAGATAAATGTTAGACTTAGAGGAGAAGACAGGTGAAGTGGGGGAGTGAGAGTGGTGAGAAAGGTTTCCAAATATGTGATCTTGAATTCTGAATCATAATAATGAATCCTGCATCCTTCCACCTCTTGTTCAAACTTACTCCTCCTAACCTGACATTTCTGTTTGTTTTTTAATTTCTTAAAATAAAGGTAAGCAATAAAACAATAATTCTTATGTTTCTTCCCCTCTTTTCCACCTCTTTCCCTACCAGGTCCCCATCCTGAGTATTAGATCCTTCTCTTCTACCACTACTCACAAACATAGAGGTTTCCAATTGAGAAAATGAAATTGCTCTAAATACAAGTAGACATGATGAATGGATGAGCCTAATTATGTATATATTCAAAATACAAATGAACACATGTGCATTCTCCGAATGGCTTGTTTTTATTCCCCCTTATTTTAGCCAAACTGGAGAAATTCTCTGGAATTTATGCTTCAAACAACACCCCACCCCCTACCTTCCCACACCCAGTCAGCGAAGAATGCCTGGAAGATGAAGGAACCAAAATTGCCCATGTTCATGCCCTCTATTTCCAGGTCTTGCCCACCGTCATATCAAGTCTTTTTTCTTCGGGGTTAGTAAGAATAGTGAAGACTTCACTAACTTCTTTGAATTTCTTCTTTCTTGTCTTCAGCATTGATCCCATAGTTTCTATCTGAATGGCGCATAAAGGCTTTCTTCTGAGAGGCATTTCATCTTCAGAGGCATTCTTGTCTACACCTAGAATCTTACTCTAATCTGTCCGTACTCTCCTTGTTCTCCCTAAGCTCCAAAAGCATATTTTTTTAAGAGCTGTTTCTGTTGTTTTTTTTCTCTGATGGATGTATTTTCTCATTATGCAGGATTGCTTCCTCATACTTTTCTGTATCCCTGTAACATCATGTTCTTCTTAGGTAGGCTTTGATGTGTCACTCCGTTTCACTGCATTCATGCAGTTAACTGTCTCCTGGTTATAGCGGTATTTCCATTTGTTTCATTGTTGGGTTCTATACTCAAGACCTCTGTGTATACTGCATATGCTAGTTTGTAATTCCCTTCTTTAAATGCTTTGCTGCCCTCCAGTCCCCACCCCTTCTTTAATGGGGCAGGACAAATCCTCTCATGGTCCGGAGCCATCCTGAGGGCCTATTTAGCACAAAACAAAGCAAAACAAAATGAGAAAAAAAACCCACTGACAACAAAACAAAACTGCTTTCTCGAAACAGTCACCCTAATAAAGGATGAGGCCTCTCACAGGCTGTATCTGCAGTGGTAGCCTCTAAACCATAAATTATCACCAGCAACAAACTGTGCCTTTGGATAATGACCCAACAATGCTGAACACTGTTTTGAGGATTTTTGAAGTAATGATAGACAGGGGGCAAATACCAGGGCACCATCCAGGCAAAAGATATTCTAACATTTCCATTTTTCAAAATCCAGCTATTTTCTCATATTCTAGCACAGTCCTAGAATTCTTGAAATCAAGCTATAGCTGGATATTTCTTTGAGCAGTTCTGGAGCTTTTTGGAAGTAGTGACAGGCAGTCAGATAAAATTCAGATAGAGGTGGCATTGGTCTTCTCAGAGGTGACCCCAGATAAAGGAGTTATATAGCCTCACTAACTGGTAGGCATATCCAAGTACTTCCCAGAAGCTCCTTAGCATCATTAATATGGCAGCTTGACTACCACATTTTTAGAGTTCGCTTTGGTGACTTTTGTGTAATCGTTGTAAGCTTCACTGTAATCTTTTTTTTTTTTTGCTTTTTTTTTGAAGGGGTAAGGCAGGGCAATTGAGGTTAAGTGACTTGCCTGAGGTTACACAGCTAGTTTTTGTGTTAAGTGTCTGAGGCTGGATTTGAACTCAGGTCCTCCTGACTCCAGAGCTGGTGCTCTATTCACTTCGCCACCTAGCGGACCCTGAGTCCGATTTTCTCATTGTCAAATGAGGGGGATGGACTTCATGATCTACTCACTGTACCACCTAGCTTCCCCCCACCCCTGCTGTAATCTTTCTTGACAATCATTTCCTTGTTTCTTTTGTTTTTAAGTTAAATTATTTACTTTTAGTTTTTAACATTCACTTTTATAAATTTTAAATTTTTTCACTCTCTCCTCCCTCCTTTCTCCCCAAGACCTCATGCAATCTGATATAGGCTCCACATATACATTCCCATTAAACATACTTTCACATTAGTCATGCTGTATAGAAGAACCAGAACAAATAAGAGGAACTACGAGAAAGAAAAAAACAAAACAAAGCAAAAAAATTAAAACAAAAAACAAAAGTAAAATAGTCTGTTATGCTCTGCATTCAGATTCCATAGTTCTTTCTCTGGTTGGTTGTGGATGGCATTTTCCATCATGAGTACTTTGGAAATGTTTTAGGTCCCTGCTTGATGAGAAGGGTTAAATCTATCAAAGTCAGTCATCACACACTGTAACTGTTACTATGTACAGTTTTCTCCTGGTTCTGCTCATTACACTCAGCATCAGTTCATATAAGTCTTTCCAGGTTTTTCTGAAGTCCACCTGTTCATCATTTCTTATAGCACAATAATATTCCATTACATTCATATACCACAACCTTTCTCCATAAATCTGACAGATAAACTATTCTTTGCTCCCCTAATCATTTATAGCATCAGCCTTTATTTATATCTAAATCATGGGCCCATTTGGACCTTATTTTGGTCATTTCCTTCTCTTCTGCTCTGGTCTTAGAGAATGAGGTGATACTTCTTGCTAAGGCTATCCATTCCACTTAGATGACAGCACCTCACTTATCTTTTCAAGAATGCCCCATTGAGTTGGAGGAGATATGGGAAAATTGGGACACTAATGCATTATTGGTGGAGTTGTAAACTGAGCCAACCATTCTGGAGGGCAATTTGGAACTATACCCAAAGAGCTATGAAACTATGCATACCCTTTGACCTAGTAATAACATTACTGTGTCTGTATCCCAAAGAGATGAAAGGGGCAGGGGAAGAACCTATTTGTACAAAAAAAAATTTATAGTAGCTCTTTTTTGTTGTGGCAAAGATTTGGAAACTGAGGGGATGTACATCAAGTGGGGAATGGATGAATAAGTTGTGGTCTATGACTGTACAGGGATACCATTATGCTATAGGGAATGAAGAGCAAGTGAATTTCAGAAAAACCTGAAAAGACTTATATGAACAAAGTAAAGTGAGCAGAACCAGAAGAACACTATACACAATAAGAGAAATATATTATGATCAGCAGTAAATGACTTAGCTATCCTCAGCAGCTCAATGATCTAAGACAATTCCACAGGACTCATGATGAAAAATTCAGAGAAAGAATTGATTCCATTTGAATGAAGATCAAAGCATGTTATTTTTTTATTTTTTGGTGGATTGTTTGGTCTATGTCTTTTTGCACAACATGACTAATATGGAAATATGTTTCACATGATTGATCACATGTAACCTATATTTAATTTTTTTATTGTCTCAGGGAAGGGAGAGGGGAAAGAGAGAATTTGGAACTCAAAATTTTTAAAAATGAATGTTCAATGCCCTCAGATATAGACATTTACTTAGACACATGTGTGACCCTGGGCAAGTCACTTAATCGCAATTGCCTCCAAAAATATTAATGTTCAAAATTGGTTTTATGTGTAATTAGGAAAAAATATTACTCAAAAGAAAAATAAGAATGCCCCATTAACCATTTCTTTTCTCTCTTTTTATCAATCCTTTCCCCTACTTAATATAGACCCTTCCTTGTGGTCTATAAACATGCTCAGCTCTCCTTAAATCTTTAAACACCTTTACCTGTCCCTATCAAGTATAAGATTTTTTGTCACTTCTGGCTACACTCCTAGAAAAAGTTGTCCATACTCGCTGCCTTTATTTCCTCACTAACTACTTGCTCCTTTGGACCTAGGTCTTGTGAGTTCAAATTCAGCTGCCTTTCCGTTGCATACTATACCATCAGCCGTGTCTTCCCTCAAAGTATAGCTCAGGCGAAATTGATGAAACCTTCCTTGATTCCCTCCCTCTGCCTTTATTTGTTAGTGTTCTTTCCTTCCTTGAACTATCTTATGTTGAACTACTCGTGTATATTCACTTACTTGTTTTACATCTTCCTCCCCTCTGATCTCCCAGTAAAAAGTAAGTACCTTTATAGTAGTTTTAGCCTTGATCTCTCCAGGATGTAATAATGCCATACAGATAGTAAGCCCTTAATTTGGCACACTCCAGAGAAAAGTAATAGATGATTAAAGAAAGATGAGTCATTTTACACCCCACAAACCCAGAACACACACACACACACACACACACACACACACACACACTACACAATAATTAAAGGCCCCAAAGGACAAGATCAAAATGAAAATAGTTTTATAAAAGAGGCAGTACAATACAGGGGCAAAACTATTGGCTCAAGAGTAGGAGGGTTTGGGTTCAGATTCGGTCTTTAATCATTACTACCTAGGCAAGTCACTTGACCTTTAGACTTCTCTTCCTCATCTGTTAAATAAGGGGGTTAAATTAGCTTGTCTCTGAGGACCCTCAATTTTAGTTATATATCTGTGATCCTATGAGCCGAGGAGTGAAGGCTGGTAGGGACATAATTCATAAAATGTTGGGTTGGGGTTTTTTCAAGTGTAGGGTCCATGTTGTCAACTCTTGTCTTCCCTGAGAGGCAAAATTGACTACAAACAGGCTCACAGGTCTTGGGGAGCCATCCTGAAATATAAGTTCAGCAGTAGTACCTCAGGGGCTTTGGGCTTCCACATTCCAATACCTTTGAGTCTGATGCAGGTGATTATTTTTAAAATCAATTGTATTGCAGTCTTTTGTTTTTAGTTTGCTTTTATTCCCCTATATATTCTTCCTACTCCTCTACCCAGAGAAATTTTTTTAAAAGACAAAAAAAGTTTAGCAAAGTTGAACAAAATATCAATTAAACTTGACAATACCTGTAGCATACATACATTTGGAGAGATAGAGACAAAGACAGAGAGAGACAGACAGAGACAGAGAAAGACAGAGAGGGGAAGAGAGGGGGGAGAGTGGAGGGAGAGAGAGGGAGAAAGACAGAGAGAGAGAAAGAGAGAGAGAGAGAAAGAGAGAGAGACAGAGACAGAGACAGAGAGAGACAGAGAAAGAGAGAGAGAGACAGAGAGAGAGAGAGAGGGGAAGAGAGGGGGGAGAGCGGAGGGAGAGAGA
>CM053593.1:312754599-312810526 GCA_028646575.1 Pseudocheirus occidentalis | reverse complement strand
TGTCTATATAGGAGGCTATATATGTATATGAATACATATCTGAGCATGTGTGTATATGTGTATGTAGAGGGTATAGGATCAATTCAATAGGAAGGGATTATACTTTAAAAGGTGAAATTCTGAGGTGGGAGAGGACTAGAATGAGAGGAGACAGGGAGAGACAAAATGGGGTTAATTATCCCATATAGAAGAGGCAAGGTATAATTGTTACAACTTTACTTTCATTTACTCTAATTGAATTTGGCTTAGGGAAGTAATGACATAAACTCTAAACTGGGTATCATGCCACACAGTAGAGTAGGGGGCATGGGTATGAGAGGTGGGATGATGGAGGGGAGGGCAGGGTCTGGGGGAAGGCTTCTGGAAGCACACACACAGGGTAGAGAACAGAACAAAGGGGGGCGGGATAGGAAGGAGAGACATATGATTAGACTGTCACAATATATTCACTGTGAAGATGTCTTGTGTAATTACACATGCACAGCCTATATTGAATTGCTTGTCCTTCCAGTGGGGGTGGGTAACAAGGGAGGAACCGAAAGAATCTAGAATTTAAAGCTCTGCAATATATGTAACTAAGAATTAAGATATACAGGGACTGGGGTAGGGAGACCCTCCCTGCCTTACCAGAAAGTAAGAAGGGTGTTGGAGGAGGGCACAAAAGATCACATCAGGGGAGGGGCTTTACAGTGGGATCACTGTTTGGGGGTTGGGGCTAGGGGAAAGACAGGGAGAAAATATGTAACTCAAAAATCTCATGGAAATGAATGATGTAAACAAGAAAACAAATAAATAATTTATATTAAAAGAAAAAAAGAAATTGTAGAAGTAAGACATTTGGAAGAACTACTTCCAAATAGTCTATACACTAGAATGTACTATATTATTAAAGGAGTTGTAAATGAAAAAAAAAAGAATAAGAGACTTCATCTCCTGACACTGGGCATATTCTTTGGCCATTTCCCTATGGCAAGAATGTTCTCCTTCCTCATCTCTGCCTCTTAGCTGCTGATTTCCTTCAAGTCCAGCTTTAAAATTCTACATTCTACAGGAAGTCTTTCCCAATCCTTCTTAATTCTAGTATTTCCCCTCTGTTAATTATCTCTTTATCTTATGTATAGCTTGTATATATGTGTTTGCTTGGTGCCACTCCCATTGGAGCAGTTAGGTGGCACAGTGGCTAGAACACTGTACCTGGAGGCAGGAAAACTCATCTTCCTGAGCTCAAATTTAGCCTCAGAAACATACTAACTGTGTCATCCTGGGCAAGTTACTTACTCCTGTTTGCCTCAGTTCCTCTTCTGTAAAATGAGCTGGAGAAGGAAATGTCAAATCACTCCAGTAGCTTTTCCGAGAAAATCCAAAATGGGTCACGGATACAACTGATAAACGACTCCACAACAACTCCCATTAGATAGTGAGCCCCTAGAGAGCAGAAACTGTGTCTTTTGCCTTTCTTTGTATTCCTAAGTTTAGCACAATGCCTGGTACATAGTTGGTTCTTGATAAGTGCTTATTGACTCAAGTGACAAAACGGGCATGCACTCATTCCTGTGGCACAAGCATACAGCAAGACTCACACTTGTAACTTGTGGTTCACCATGCCAAGTTCTGGGCTTATAAGTATTAGGCTTAGTCATGGGGACTATTCTGGACCAGGCCCAAGCCAGGCCATTTGGATTTCATTCAGGTTATTCAGATTTTGGATTAGAAGGCAAGGAGGCTTTCCTGGATAAAAAAAAAAATCAATAAAAACAACTTAAGATAAGACTGACAAAGATATAATTCAGATAAAATGTTATTCCCTGTCACCTCCATATTCCCCACAGCCATGGCCATATTAAGTTAAAAAGGTGTTGGTTGGTGGGAATTCTACTAAAGTTCCTATAGCAACTCCTCTTATACTGGGTCTTTTATGCCTCAAGCAGCAAGAAAATCAAGTTAATGATAACCCAGAGAATGGCCTCCCTGCCTCCTTAAAGGGAATTCACACCAGTTTACAATAAACAGTTACCATTTCTATTACAGGGCCTCATGCCCTAAAAACATTCTTTCTTTGGCTCATTTTATCTCCATTCAAAGTGGTCTCTGGGCCTAAATTGGTCTTTGAGGTGAAAGTGAGACCTCTGAGTAGGATCCTAAAAATGAGACACAATGTTAGGAAGTTGCCTCTCTAGAAACCCCAGCTCCATTTTCCTTTCCCTTAGAGTATATACTATATACTAGTATATGCTACAGTATAACTGTAGGGTAGTACTATAAGTCTGGCTGACTAGCTAGGCCCTGGGAAAAGGTAGGACTCATCAGAGAAGAACTGTATTTGTTGCTTATGGGCAACCCTTTATATTTCCCTTTATGAACCCTTTATATTTCCTGCATTTTTTGGAGGAGGAATAAAGGTCACTGTATTTGAATTTATCCTATATTAGCATTGCTACCTTGAGAGCTAGGGGTACTTTTACCCAGGTCTTTCAGGACCTCCCAAGCTTCTCATGCTTCCCCTAAGAAATTACATTCAATTTATTTGGTATAAATTTTTATCTTCTCAGATAGAGTATAAGTTCCTTGAGGGCAGGAACTATTTCTATTTTTTTACTCTGTATTACAGCATCTACTACAGCATCTGGCAAAGAGTAGACTAATCAAGTTGATTGATTAGTTGATCTGTAGAGTCCTGGATACAAGCTACATTCAAACTATGGCCATATTTTCCAGAGACCACAATAAATGGAGACAAATGGAGATGATAAAATGTATTTTAAAAAAAGATAAAATGAATTACTGTGATAACCTAAACTCTGCCTGGAAGGAAAGTCAGTGTGAAGTGGTAATGGGGAAGAATGACATCCAAGTCTGTTGCTCCCTCACATCCCAGCTTTAGTCTCTTGCTATTCTTCCAACTCTGGACTTTGACACAAGTATCATAGAATCTTCTTGTCCCCATGAGGCATTACCCAGGAACTCCCCCTTCTCTCAGCAAAAGGCTGAATTATGGAACTAGCAGTCTGGTAATTCTCCTTTCTGGCCTCATAGATAAAAGTTACAGGGAATTCCCATATGACTACTCCAAAGCAGCCATAAACAGATAGCAGGTCTGCTCCTAACTTTACTAACTCTTTAGTTCTTTCTGAAAAGGGTGAAAAGGGCAACTCTGCAGCTGACCCCCTTTTTTATAGGGCTGCACAAAAGGGTAGCTTATTCCACAATAGTCAATTTATCCCCTAAAAGAAGAGATACAATTCAAATCCCAAACAAAGGCTCACCATCCTGTAAGGTCATCAAGTCTATCAGGAAGTCTATTGATCTACCCTCTGTATTTGTAAGAAGGCCTCTAGAGGCTACCAATCTGCCCCAGGGCTGAGGTTCCTAGTTCTCTAACCAAGTACTCCTTTTCCATGTTTTATTCCAAGCTGAGAGGACACCCTGTTCCCATTCTGAATATCATGGATATTAGAGAACTTGAGGCAGTAGAAAATCTTGACTTTAAGATAGAGAATTAATTTTCTCAAGGATGGCAGAATGATTACTATGCTGTAAGAGGAAGGAGAGGAGAATAAATAGAAATATATAGATAATAGAAAATAGATAAACACAAACGTATTCATTTCATTTCTTACTTGGGTGTACATTAGTAGGAACTGTGGGGATATGTTACTTATCTTGAAAAGTATACTAAATTTGGGAAAATCCAAAGAGTATCCCATTTCCCTTAATCTATGCCCCCCAAGTCTTGATTTGGGTCTAAATTTACTAAAACAGTTTCAAAGGACCATCTCCATGGTCTTTTTTTTTTGGTTTTATGGACTATCATATACTTCTCTAGTAAATGGGCCATCACCTGTTTTTTTAAAAAAAATAATTTAATTTAATGTGGAATAGTAAATCTTATATTTATAGAAAACAAAATCCTTCTGGTTCTTTCTTGACCAGGGACAGTTCTGATAAGAGTATGTATTGTTTCTTGAGGGTCTTCCATAGCCTGTCAATCTTGGTCTGTGTTTTTCACACAGCCTTTTTCTTTTAAGAGCCTGGATTTTTTTATTTATTATACAGACTATTGAACTTTACAGATAAGCTTGAAACTGATCCACCTGGAGGTCACCTGCCATAGGCAGGACCTAACGTAAACCATTCCAGAACATACACCTGTACAATAAATGTATTAATGGACTATTTGCACTGTGTTGCTGAATAGATATATTCAATCAAATTGTTATACTTTCAATCAGATTTAAAATACACCATGGGAGTTCACTATCTTTAAAAAAATTTATAATACTTTGTGACATTCCTATGCATTTATCATATTCTAACCTTTCTTAAAACCATTTTGATACTTTTTTTATCTCCCAGACTAAAGAGTAAGTTCCTTGGGTCTTACTCATCTTTGAAGACCTAGTGTGCCTAGCACATTTCCTTGAAGGTACTCATAATTTAATAAATGTTTATAGAACTGAATTGAATTTAACATTCTATAAAAGACATACTCCCTTGGTAAACTGAATAATCATCCCATATACATTTATGTATATATATATACATATACACACATATGTTTAATCTAGTTTTTCATATATTGAAATATATGAAATATATTGGTTTTATTTAAATATTGGTTTATTTAAATGGTGTGTAACTGTTTTCTAGTCCTTATTCCCAACATAAAATTCCAGATCTTGATTTGGAAACTTGGAGGCCATTTAGTTCAACTCATTCATTTTTACAGATGAAGAAACTGAGGCCCAGAGAGTTTAAGTAATTTGGTAAGGTCATATAGGTAGTAAATGGCAAAGCAAGGCTTTGAACCAAGCTCTTCTCCCTCTAAATTTAGTGCACTTTCCACCATACCACCACCACATTGCTAACAATTGCTTTCCTTTCTTATCATACCAGCAATAGCAATTTGTTTTGTAACAAACTGAAATACTTATGTAATACAAACATTATATTTGGTTGTGCATATCTTATTGTTATTTCTCTACTAAGACTAAAACTTCTGTAGGGTCCCATTATCCATACTTGAAGTCTTTCCATTCCCATGGCATTCGTAATTGCTTGTAGTATTTTATGGCATTGATTCTTTAAAGTCATTAAGGAATCTTACACATTCTTCCAGTTCTCATGGTAGAGAGACCCCATGTTAAGGTCTTTTTCATCCCCTAGCCTGTGTCCTTGTTTAGGCTTCTTGTGCTGTGCTGTTCAGGATACTCCTCTAGGGCAAGTGGATATAGAGTCAAGACCTCCTATGACAGATAGCAAAAACCCCAGGACCTCACTGGTTCAATATCAGCCTATATCCTGGCACTGTAAGTTGTCTCATGCTACTTATCATGCCCTTTTGTCTCTTCCCTCTCCCTTCTTTCCTTGTTATACCTGGAAAAGTGATAGTCCTAAAGCCTGGTCTGGTTAGGTCACTCCTCTGCTCAATTAACTCTAATGACTCCCTATTATCTCTAGGATAAAATGAAAATTCCTCTTTGGTATTGCTCTTTGTAATATAACTCCCATCTATCTATCCAGGTTTGTTGGACATTATTCCTCTTCATGCAATGAGTTCAAAGTGAACTATTTATTGTTCCTCACCCTTGACATTACCTCTTCTCCAGCCTCTGTGCTTAGGGTACTGCTGCTTGTCTCCATTCCTGGAATGCATCCGTCTTTGCCTCCATCTCTTAAATTTTGTGGGAAGTAGTGTGGTACAGTGGAAAGAAAGCTGAATTTGGATTCAGAGAACGTGAGTTCAAATTGTCTCTACTATTGATGATCTATGTGACCCTGGACAAATACTTAATCTTCCTGAGCATATAGTAAGGGCTTAATAAATACTTGTTTATGTATTAGCTGGTTGATTAGCTCTGAGTCTCCTGGTCTTGACCCTGATCATATTCTTAATATTTGAAACCCAGATCAGTTTTACTGTTTATTCTGAGACTGGTTCTTCTCTTTGATCATGTAAAGGGGGAGTAACATAAAACAAACCTGGAAAGGTTGGTCAGAGTCAAATTACGGACAACTTTCTATCCCAAGTCAAGGCATTTGGATTTTAGCTGGTAGGCAGTAGTAAGCCACTAAGCAAAAATGTGACATAATCACAGTATTCTTTGCCTTCAACAAAATTTGAACCCAGAAACCCTTTACTAAATGCCTACTATGCTTAACACACTATACGAAAATAAATAAGGCACAGACCTTGTCTGCTTTCAAAAAAGTTTATGATAGTAGGGATAATAAAATATCACATAGTAAAGGGTATAATACAAAGGGTTACAGCAGTTTTGAAGATGAAGAGGTCATTTTCTACTGGAAGGAAAAAGGAAGGTGGAACAATGGACCTAGTGTTAAACTAAAGTTGATGGGCCATTATGAGTGAGGGTGAGGCTAAACAAGAACCAAGGATGTAAGAATCTGATACACATCTGAAGGATATGAGGAAGTTATGAGGATTGTTCTGACTAGTAGAACCTGAGATGTAGTTTTAGGACTTTCAGAAGGGATCTTAAGGCACGTACAGTTATCCCTTCCACATTACAGGGGTTAGGGACCCAACACACCTAAGACCTGGAAAATCCTCATAAAATTTTTGGGCCTTGTACCAGAGAAGAAGTCTGAATTATTAGGGTAATAAAAGGGAAAAAATGTTGATATTACATAATACTAGACATATATTTTATGCATTTCTGAATTTCTAAACTTTTTTTTCTGTCATCTGCTGGCCTGTGTGTTGTCTGAGGCTTCCACAAAATTCCTAAAAAATTTCCATTTAATTTCTTATGCCAACCCCACAATATATTGAAACTATGATGTGGAAAGTCAAGATATGGAAGGGGTAACTGTAATCAAATGCCTTCATTTTACAAATGGAGGAACTGAGGCCTAGAGAGGCTTAAGTAAAGCACTCAAGTTTATACATTAAGTAGCATAGCCACGCTTTTGACATAGGGCATCCAATTCCAAATCTAGCTCTTTTTCCATTGTACCGGATGGCTTCTGCTCCCTTTTGTCTACTAGCACTTTACTGCTAAGTTCTATAGCCATTTCACAGACTTCATCATCCTACCAGGCTCCCTTCAGTTTTTGACAGTGCTGACCAAATCCTCCTTCTGGAGAATCTCTCTTCCCCTGGCTTCCAATACACTATTGTCCCCTAATTCCTTTCCAACTTGCCTAGCTACTCCTTAGTCACCGTTGCTGAATCATCATAAATTTCCCATCAGGATTCTACCCACTTCTTTATATGAGGGAAAGTATTAAGTGAGTCTGGGAAAGACTTTTGGGGAATTTTACCTCAGTCTTGAAGGAAGGCAGGGAAACCAGGAGGCAGAGATGAGGAGGGAGCGTATTCCAGGCTTGGTAGGACAGCCAATGAAAACACACAGATTTGGGAGATGGAGTGTTATGTGTCAGGAAGGTCAGGGAAACCAGTGTATCTAGACTGCAGAATAAGTAGAGGGGGGACTAAAGTATAAGAAGATTGGAGAAGTAGAAGGGGGCCAGGTTGGAAAAGGCTTTAAAGGTCAAGCAGAAGATTTTACATTTTATCTTGGAAGTAATAGGAATCACTGGAATTTATGGAGTGAGGGTAGTGGTTGGGGAGAGGCTGACATGATCAGATGTAAGCTTCAGAAAGATCTGCTTAATATCTGATTAGAGAATGAGCTAGAGACCTGAGGCAGAGACACCAACCAGAAGACTATTGTCTATTGTTCAGTCATTTCTGACTCTTTGTGACCCTGTGAACCGTAGCATGCCAGTACTGTCCATGGGGTTTTCTTGGCAGAGAAACTAGTGGTTTGCTATTTCCTTCTCCAGCTCATTGTGCAGATGAGGAAACTGAGGCAAACAGCGTGAAATGACTTGCTCAGGGTCACACAGCTAGCAAGTGTCTGAGGTCGGGTTTGAACTCAGGAAGATGAGTCTTCCTGACTCCGAGCCTGGTGTGCCACTGTGCCACTTAGCTGCCCTAAGGGTAGGATACAAAGTAAGAACATGTACTACATTTCCTACAGAGTGAACCCTCCCATTTCTCATCCCCGTTCTCCTGCTCTTTCCTTGCTAGAGCCCAAAGTTCCCAAACTCTGGAAAACAGAATAACACAGATATCTGTAAAACAATCACCAAATGGAAAATAATTCAGCATGGTTTCAGGACTGATGATCCTAGCTCAGGGGGACACTAGGAATGACTTCGGGAACAACCTTTTTATAGAGTTAGAGGCATGAGTCATCTCTAATCCTGTGAGTTTCTGGATCTATACCAGTGAAGATCTACATAAGTAGGAACATTGATGATAATGTAGATTCATCCAAATAGGAAATGATGACTACCATACAACTTGAAATGCCTTCTAAATACAGACTTGGAATATCTTTAATATTAAATTCATTATTATATTGCAATTCTCCAAAAAAAAAGGAATCCATATGTCAGAAGCAGCATGTCATAATGATTGTCTAGTAGAAGAACTAGTACTCCCAAAGACTATATAGTTCCAGTCCTGCCTTCTCTGATATTTATTTGGTCTTAGTTAACATCTAAATGCCTCAGGCAACTTTCTGGGACTGAAAGTCAAAGAGAAGGCACCATTCTACATTGGTAGAAGAAAATCCTCATAGGATTTTCTACACAAAGTTCTACACTGTTGAAATCCCAGGTCTTTTCCAAAAAGAAAATCCATGTATGATATTTTCTATATGTTAACCTGATATTAAAGAGAATATATGATTAATCTTAATATTCCAATCACCACTTATAGAAGACAACATTTTGCCCTCTATTAATGATGAAATAGTGTGAGCACTTAATAAATACTATTTTATTTATTTCTTCATTCAATTATGCTATCAGCCTGACTGTAAGCTACACATTTTCCCCATGTCTCAACTGTTTAGACCTTGAGCATGTCTTAGAACTGTGCTATTAGTATCAGTGAGTAGTACTGATGATGACATTTTGGGAAGACCAACAAAGAAATTGACAAAGACAAAGAAAAAGAGAATATATCTATATTTAATAAGAAAAAAATGCAAAAAAAAGCCTTCACAGAAAAAAGTATATGGTGATTTTATATAATTATTTTTAAATATAAAAATTTTTAGATATTTTTGTTTCTTTTTAAAGGCATCTAATTTTAAGAGTGCAGACTATATTTTAGGTGTGGTCTATGTTTGGACCAATAAAGACTTTTTTAAAGTGAATTTACCACTGGTGAAGCATAGTCAGGAAGAAAGTATGGACATTACCACAGGCTGAGGCCCCTAGGGGGCTGGGTTTGATTGAGTTTCCTGGTATTGTGTGGCCTGGAGCCAGGGAAAAACCAATGTGGTACGTTAAAGAGAGTAGTCCTACACAACCTTAGGGGAAAGGTTATAAAGGAGTACTGTGACAAAGAAATTTCTATTTGCATGCAACTAATACAAACGGGTTCAAGATTTTGCCAAGTACTTTCTGTAGTATGATCTCATTGCAGTGTCATAACCATCCTGTGAGATACATCCTAAAGATTTTATCCTGATTTTGTACGTGTTGAAACTAAGACTCACGAAGATTAAGTAACTTGCTCATGCTCAAACCCAGTTCTTCCTAACTCCCAGGCCAGTACTCTCTCATTTGACCATGCTCCTTCTCAGTATCCTACAAAAGGCATGAGAAAAACTGGGCAATCACAATAATAAAGCATTAGATGGAAATGGGTAGTGAAGAGAAGCTGGTCAGAAAGTTGAAAAAATCGAGGTTAGTCTAGAGAAGAGCCAGTTATTCAATTATACAAAAGAGAGGTCCTCCAAAGGCTAACGAAGGGCAGAAAATGTTTCCCTCTCCTTTGACTAGAGCAGTAGAAAGAAAGTTTTCTGCCTCCTATAGTTCATGAAGGGCTGCTGTGTAGTGCAGTGGATAGAGTGCTGGGCCTGGAGTTGGGAAGACTTCATCTTCCTGAGTTCAAATATGGTCTCAGACACTTACTAGTTGTGTGACCCTAGGCAAGCACTTAACTCTGTTTGCCTCAGTTTCTTCATCTGTAAAATGAGCTGGAGAAAGAAGTGGCAAACCACAACAGTATCTTTGTTAAGACAAATACCAAAGGGGTAGACAACTGAACACAACAGTTCATGAGGATGAATTATTGCACCTTTGAAGTATCCAAAGGAGATGGGTATCATGGCCTCTGAGACTGAAGTAATTTGCTTTTTTTAAAAAAAAAGTAATTTGTTTTCACATTATATGTAAAAACAAACTTTAACATTCATTTGAAATTTCAAGTTCCAGTTTTTCTCCCTCATCTCCCCCTTCCCTAAGACAGAAAGCAATATGATATAGGTTGTATACGTGCAATTGTGTAAAATATTCCCATATTAGTCATGTTGTAAAAGAAGAAACAGAAAAAAGAAAAAGTTTAAAGTAGGGTGAAAATAATATTCTTTGATCTGTATTCAGACCCTATCAGTTCTTTATCTGGATGTGAATAGCAATTTTCCTCGTAAGAGCTTTGGAATTTTCTTGGATCACTGTATCACTGGGAATAGCTAAGTCATTCATAGTTGATCATTGTATAATGTTGCTGTTATCATGTACATTGTTCTTCTGGTTCTGCTTACTTCACTTGTATCAATTCATGTAAGTCTTTCCAAATTTTTCTGAAGTTCACCTTCTTATCAATAGTATTCCATTATATTCATATACCACAACTTGTTTAGTCATTCTCCAAAGCTATTTGCTTTTGACAGACTATTGCTTTTATAACCCTGACCTATCCTCTTGCCTAGCCTCAATTTCTGTCTTTCAGTGTTCATCCTATCCACAAATTATAGTGTTCAATTAACTTGTCACAACTAACCAAGTCTTAATTATTACCTAAGATTTGTTGCATTGCAATGCCTTATCCCTACTGGGCCATTCTTTAATGCTGTATATTGATTGAGTCTACCCAGTGTGCTAGAGACTAGCTAGGGCTTCTTAAACTATTTTGTGTCCTGGACCTCCTTTGGCAGTCTGGGGAAGCCATGTGTCCTGTTTCAGAATAATATTTTAAGTAATTGAAGGAAATACTAAAATTTTAGTGAAAAATTAGTGAAAATAAAGATGTAATTTTTTTCCATCCAAGCTCACACACTCCTTAAAATCTTAACTCCCCAAGTTAGGAACCCTTCCTTCTTCTAGACTTCTTGATCAAGCTTGAGTGGAGCACATGAGCTGTCCATCTTATCCTTTGTGCTTGTAATGCCCAGCTCCTCTCCTCTTCTAGTCATTCTTCTGTATTAGAGATTCTTAACCTGGGATCTACCTGTCTCCCAGGGTTCCATGTGTAGATTTCAGGGAGTTTGTAAACTTGGATGGGGAATCCATCTATCTATCCATCCATCCATCCATCCATCCATCCATCCATCTATCTATCATCCATCTACATATATGTTTGTATGTATGTGCATCTTTTTAAAAATAATATATATTTATTTACTTTTAGTTTACAACTTTCAGTTTTGAGTTCCAAATTTTCTCCTCCTCCCCCTACCCTCATATGCATGCAGTCTAAAATAGGATATACAAATACCTTCACATTAAATATTAATCAGGTTGTAAAGAAGGATTATTACCTTTTGTTTATTTTATTTTTAGTTTGTCATTCATTTCCACGAGATTTCAAGTTCCAGATTTTGTCCCCATATTTCCCCTACCCACCACCCCAAAACAGCGACCCCACTGTATATCCCCTCCCCCAATCTGCTCTCTCTTATATCCTCCCCCATCACCCCTCTGACTTTCCAGTAGGGCATGATGGATCTCCCTACCCCAGTGTCTGTACATCTTATTTCCCAGTTGCATGTAAATAATAATAATAATAACAATAACAATATACACATATATATATATACTTAACATTTGACTTTAGAACTTTAAATTCTATATTCTTTCCCTTCCTCCCTCGTCACCCACCCCCACTGGAAAGATAAGCAGTTCAATACAGGCCATACATGTGCAGTTATGCAGAATATCTACACAATGGACATATTGTGAAAGACTGACTATACTTCCCTCCTTCCTATTCTGCCCCCCACTTTTTCTATTCTCTACTTTGTACTTGTCCCTTTACAGAAGTGTGTGCCTCTAACAACTCTCCTTCCCAACTTGCCCTCCCCTCCATCATTCCCCCTCTCCTCTCCTTCCCCCCTACTCTCATGTAAGGCAAGATACCCAATTTAGAGTGTATGACATTCCTTCCCTAAGCCAAATTCAATGAGAATAAGGTTGACCCTTTCCCTTTTGCCTTATTGTTCTTCCCCTCTACTGTAACAGTTATCCCTTGCCTCTTCTATATGAGATGATTAACCCTGTTCTGTCTCTCTCTGTCTCCTCTCATTCTATTCCTTTCCCACCTCTCAATTTCACCTTTTAAAATATCATCCCTTCCTATTAATCCTATGTCCTCTGTCTATGTACACATATACACACATACTCACATATGTATTCATAGGCATATATACCGTCTTATATAGACATATGTGTATGTATACATACACACATACATACACACACATATATACACACATTTATATACCCTTCACCTATCCTCTTACTGAGAAAAGCTTCATAAGTTACAATTATCATTTTTCCATATTGGCATGTAAATAGTTCAACTTTGGTAAATTCCTCATGAATTCTTTCCATGTTTACCTTCTCATGCTTCTTGTATTTGAATGTCAAATTTTCTATTCAGTTCCGTTTTTTTTCATTAAGAATGCTTGGAAGTCCTCCACCTCAGTGAGTGACCATATTTTCCCCAGAACATTCTACTGAATTTTGCCGGGTAGGTGATTCTTGCTTTTAATCCTAGCTCCCTTGATCTCCAGAATATCATATTCCAGTCCCTTTGATCCTTTAATGTAGAAGCTGCTAGATCCTGTGTTATCCTGATTGTGTTTCCACAGTATTCAAATTGTTTCTTCTTGGCAGCTTGTAATATTTTCTCCTTGATCTGGGAACTTCAGAACCTGACTATAACATTCCTAGGAGTTTTCTTTTGGGGATCTTTTTCAAGAGGTGATTGGTGAATTCTTTCAAATTCTATTTTGCCCTCTGGTTCTAAAATATCAGGGCAATTTTCCTTGAGAATTTCTTGAAGGATGCTTTCTAGGTTCTTTTTCTGATCATGGCTTTCAGGTAGTCCAATAATTTTTAAATTGTCTCTCCGGGATCTATTTTCCAGGTCAGTGGTTTTTTTCAAGGAGATATTTCACATTGGCTTCTACTTTTTCGTTTGTTTGAATCTGTTTAATAGTATCTTGATTTCTCAATATATATAAATTTCCATTTGCCCCACTCTAATTCTGAAGGAATTATTCTCTTCAATGAGCGTTTGAGATTCTTTTTCCATCTGGCAAATTCAGCTTTTTAAGGCATTCTTCTCCTCACTGGCTTTTGGGGCCTCTTTTGCCATTTGAGTTAATCTATTTTTAAGGTGTTATTTTCTTCACTCAGGTTGTTGATTCTCTTTTCGTGATTTTCTTGCATCATTCTCATTTCTCTTCCCAATTTTTCTTCCATTTCTCTTATTTGGTTTTCAAAATCCCTCTTAAGGTCCTCTATGGCTTGTAATCAGTTTATATTTTTCTTGGAAGCTTTTGGTGAGGGAGTTCTGACTATGTTGTCTTCCTCCAGTTCCATACTTTGATCCTTTTTGTCCCCTCAAAAGGAATCTAAAGTTGAATTGCTGTGTTTGCTTTGCTTCCTTTGTCTGTTCATGTTGCCAGTTAATTACTTGACTTTTGGGCTCTGTAGAACTCTGCTTTCAGAGGGGAGAGTTTTGTTCCAAATTTCTGGGGCTTTTGCAGCTACCAGAGCTATTAGAAGGGTGTCATCTTTGCAGTCCCCACCAGGTTTGGCTCACTGGTCACATACCTCAGGACTACCACTCAAGACACGATCCTATTCCAGGCAAGTAAAGGCAAGAACACTTAGCCTCTGAACGTTTGCTTGGCCCCCATGAAATCTGCAAGCTGGGAGCTCTGAAGCAGCCACGTGGAGGCAGCTGCAAGGCTGCTGCCTCTGTTGCTCCTCATTCTGGGGGAAAATGGCCAGACCCACTTTTCTCCCCCAAATTTAGTTGAGTTCCACTGACCTTTCAGTTTTTCCTTGGCTTTTATGGGTTGATAATTCTGGAAACTGCCACAGCTGCTGGTGATCCACTCTCCAGAACACTCCAGCCAGGGATTGTCCTGGCTGCCCTGGGGCTAAAGCCACAATTTCGGGCCGGGATCCCAGTGCATTGTGATGAACCCTTCCCATCCACCTGCTGGGCTTCTTTCAGTTGGAAATGTGTTTCTCTATCATTTTGTGGATTCTGGAGCTCTAAAATTTGTTTAGAGTCATATTTTATAGGTATTTGAGGTAGTTATGGGAGGAGCGTATGGAGTTCTCCTGCTTCTATGCTGCCATCTTGATTCTGCTCCCAAGAAAGATTATAACCAATGGAAGAAAAAGGAGAAAGAGGGAACAAAAGAAAACAAAAAAGAAAGAGAGCAGGTGGTTGTCTTCAATCTGCGTTCAGACTCCATCAATCTTTCTCTGGATGTGGATAGCCTTTTCTTTTGTGACTCTTTCGGAGTTATCTTATAGCCTTGCATTGCTGAGAGGAGCCCAGTCTATCAAAGCTAAGTCATCACAGATATGATGTGTCTGTAGTTACGTACAATGTTCTCCTGGTTCTGCTCTCCTCACTCCGCAGCAGTTCATACAAGTCTCTCCAGGTTATTATGAAGCCTATCTGTTACTCATTTCTTACAGCACAATAGTATTCCATTACATTCATATACCACAAATTCTCTAGCCATTCCCCAATTGATTGGCATCCCCTTGATTTTCAATTCTTTGCTACCACAAAAAGAACTGCTATGACTATTTTTGTACATACAAGTCCTTTTCCCACTTGTATGATTTCTTTGGGATACAGCCCTATGAGTGGTATTGCTGGGTCAAAGGGCATGTACTGTATGTGTATCTTTACTTTTCACTAATCTCTAACTGAAATTTGTCCTTTCATTCAACTATGAATTTAGGCAACATGCCATTACTCTGAGGAATCCATAGGCTTCACCAGACTGCCAAAGGGGTCCAAGATACACAAAAAGGTTAAGAATTGTCCTAAATTATGCCTTGATATCATTTTTGTCAGTCAATCAATAAATATTTATTAAGTACTGTCTTATGATACAGGTATTTAAAAAAAGCAAGAGGGAGGGTTAGGTGGTGCAGTGGAGTCCCTGAAGGGTACTGGAGTCAGGAGGACCTGAGTTCAAATTCAGCCTCAGACACTTAATGCTTACCAGCCATCTGACCTTGGGTAAGTTGCTTAACCCCAATTGCCGTGCCTTCCCCCCTCCAAAAAGAAAAAAAAAAGCAAGAATAGCCCCTACCCCAAAGGAACTGACAGCCTAAAGGGGGAGGAGGGGAAGGAAGATAAAGCACTTGAATGGGGGCATTCTGGAGGGAGAGTTTCAAAGAAGTCCTAAAACAGTGTAGCTGGTGGGAAACAGGGAGAAAAAACTTTGCTGAAACCAGCACTTTGGGCCTTTTAATTGAAAGACAAAGCTTGTTTTGTCTGTTGTGTGAAGCTTACTTTTTCTATAAGGGAACTCTTTTAAGTTCCTACTGTTTAATTAGTAACTAGAGATATAACTGTGTCCTGAATTGGTGCCATGCTTACTTCAAATAAGATGGTAGTGAGGAGTATAAAAATGAATAAGAATAATAAAATAAAAAGCTAGTCATTAACTACACATTACAGTTGTAAAATTGCTGAATTCTCATACATATGTGTCTGGAGCCTGATCTATCAGGAGTATGTCTGATTTGCCAACAAGGGTAACACCTCTTTGTCAGCTATGTGAAGAATTCTCACACCTAAAGCCCTACCTGACCTGAATGGAAGAAGCTGGTGGTGCCATTGGATTATCCAGAGGAAAGGAAGAGGTGATGGGTCATTATGATAGGTGGTACTGGAGAGATCTGGTTATAGGTTTTGGCAGATTGAGGAAGAGGAAGGCTGGTGAACTCTGAATGACAATAGCTACACAAAGTCAAAGGTGCTTTTAGATTGGAGGCTGATAAGTTTAACTACATAAATATCAAATATTGACTCAGAAGGAGTTAAAGAAAAGGTCATTGTTAATGTGGAATCCAGAAGTAGATCTTTCATAACGACAGATTTTTTTTTCTGGAGAAAATCTGCTGCAGGTAAAGACTGGGGTTCAGAGAAACTAACTGACTTGTTTTAGAAGTTTGGGACCCTTAAATATATTATTTTTTACATTATAATATTCACATATTTTGATTTGTCATGTTATTTTGGAAGACCTTTTTTATTTGTTTATTTTTGGTGAATCTTATTAGCTATGTCTTATTTAAAATTCATGTGTTCTTTTAATGTTACCTTTACCTTCTGATCTACAAAATTTTCCTCCATTCAGTATTTTTGTTTTCCAAACCTGTTATTCTCTCTCAATTTTCTTTCTTTAGAGCAGATTCTTGCCTCATCCATTAACACAAAGACTCCTCAGACTGCTGCTTAGCGGCCACAGTTTTCTTGAATTGGGGCAATGTAAGGGCTGATTGGGCCAAGGCTCCTTCCCAGAGTAACTTCCAGGAAGAAGAATAGTGGCCCCATATATGTTTCCAGTCCCCTTTCCCTTAGGCCTGATGCTCTGTTCCCTTCTAGTGTGTGGCTTTGAGGATTATGCTCAGGGCATTTTCTGTCCTATCCAAGTATTCTGTTCTCTCTCTCTCCTTCAATTGCTGGGTAATAGTGTCTTCCATTTGTTGTAAGGTTTAGGGAGGTGGGGTAGGGATGGGTCATTTCATGCAGAGTCAAAATCTTGGGGTAGTAGAGGGCTATAGCTAGACTCTTGAATTATAAGCCTAGGCCAGTGGTTCTCAACTTGTGGGTTGTGACCCATTTGGGGATCAAATGGGGTCACCTAAGACCATTGGAAAACACATATTTCTGATGGTCTTAGGCTCCTCTATCAGTCTCCAGGAGGGTCCGCCCACATGCAAATACACCCACATAAGGGTTGCAGCATTAGGAAGGTTGAGAACCACTGGCTAGGTATTTGTTTGTATCCACTGCAGTGGGCCTGAAGAGCTGGTTGCAGTTGGAATCTGAGTGGCACTACTAAGTTTTAAAGTTATCTGGCATTAATTGATGAGGTTTCCACTTTCTGTGGGGATTCTGCTTTACCTTGTAGACTGAGCTTTAATTACTCCCTTTCTGGCTCATAATTCTTGTATTTGACTTTTTTTTAAGGATGGAGAAATTTATAGAAAGCAACTCTCCAGCGATCTTGTTGACTTTTTGTTCAGATGCTTTTCAATTGTGTTCAGTTCTTTGTGATCCCATTTGGGGTTTTCTTGACAAAGACACTGGTGTGATTTTCCATTTCCTTCTTTCATTTTACAGATGAGGAAACTGAGGCAAAGAGGGTTGAGTGACTTACCCAGGGATACATAGCTAGTAGGTATCCAAGGTCAGATTTGAACTCAGGAAAATGAATCTTGCTGACTAAAGGTCCAGCACTCTATCCACTATATCTCCCTCCCCCCTATCTGGCCTATTTTGCCAATTATGTGATCCTAATTTTAAAGAATTGGAATACACTACAATATACTTAGTATTTAAAATGTTCTGATCATATTTTCATCATTCTTTTGACTTAGAGGACACTTTAGGATTTATTATCTCATCCTCTGGATAAGCTGCCAAAGAGCCATTAAGTGAGTTGCGTAATGCAAAGCATTTTTTATTAAGATTCTACTAAGATAACTTTAAGCAATGACAACTTGGAAAAGAAGCAACCCAAGGAAACAATGAAACTTGGAAATAACAAATTTAGGTTTGAAATCTAGACCAAATTGTCTCTTAGACAATTAGACTCAGAAAGA
This sequence comes from Pseudocheirus occidentalis, assembly GCA_028646575.1. NCBI lineage: Eukaryota > Metazoa > Chordata > Mammalia > Diprotodontia > Pseudocheiridae > Pseudocheirus > Pseudocheirus occidentalis. Next base: position 312,792,601 of record CM053593.1, on the reverse strand, counting down.
GTTAAAAGCTTTTGAAAGAAGTCCAGGTCAAGTTAATTAGGGTAATCACATGTTTATTAGTGCTTGATTGATAAGCTACAGCAGAACAGTTTAACAAACCCTTATTGAGTGCCTCCTAAGTACAGATCCCAGTACCAGGCACTAACAGGGAAACAAAGAAAGGAAAAGACTTTCTTCCTACCCTCCAAGAAAGGAGCTCAGAGGAAGAGGCATGGTGGGAATAAGGGGCAATTCAGGAGTAAGTGGGTCAGCTGGGTATGGATTGAAAAATGACTAGTCTAATTGAACAAGAAATTAGCTAAAACAAGGTCTGTCTGGCTCCATTATCTATATGTAGAAACTCAGAACTTTTTCAAGCTCTACAGGGAAATACTATAGTAGTCTTGGTATTTGGAAGTCATCACACCATGCTCAGTTTGCAGTCATAAGATCATAGATTGAGAGGACATCTGATCCATCCCTTTCATTTTACAATTGAGGAAATTAAAGCCCAAAGGTGAAGTGATTTGCTCAAGGTAGTCCCTGAAATTCTAGGTTATACACACACACACACACACACACACACACACACACACACACACACACACACACATGCCTTTTCAATTAATCATTTACCAGATCTGGTGCTTTTGATCAAACTGCACATTTTGCCTCATATTTTAGCAAATGTGTTTCATTTATGGGTAGAATACCTAGCTAAAAATGAACTAGTTTAATATGACCTTCCTCTTATACACTTAAGCATTTAATCCCGTTTTTTAAAAACCAGTTAGTTTGGCTTAACAGTTGATGAGATGGCTTATTGGAATATTGGCCACAAATGATGATGGTGGTAGTGTTGACACAACAGTAACGAAGATAATTCTTTTTTCTAATTGTCTGAAATCTGGAGAGAAAACTTTGTGATTTTTTCCATTTCTGAAAAGTATTCTGGTATATCTCAAAATATGTCAGGTATCACTTCAAACATCCTTCGCTTTTCCCTTAACTACTCTTATATGTCTTACATTTTTATCTCTCCAAAGATTAGACTATCACAGTTTTAGAGCAAGACCTTTAAGACCATCTAATTCTGATCTAACTCCCTTCATTTTACAGATGAGGAAACTGAAGTCTAAAGAGGTTCTATCACTTTTAAGATGGCCATTGATTCTGGGAAATTGTCCTTCCTCCTTTTCCTTCTCCCTTCCCCTTTCCTTTTCTCCTTCCTTCTCCACCTTCATTATTTTCTTCTTTCTTTGATGGCTTTTCAACTAGATTGCCATTACTTAAAGTTACCTTAATAAAAACTTGTAAGGAATGTATATCATCAGGAAGCTCACTCAAACTACTTTTCAAAGCTTTTCAGGATTTCATGAATGGGCAGGATACTTATTTTCCAAGATGGCTAACATACAGCAGCAGAATGAAATGCTTGCTTATAAAACAGAGTGACTTCTGATCACTGAGTAATTATAAAACTATTTTTCTGGAAATATTTTGTTCCCATCCTCCACCTTTAGATCATACATATGATTTGGTCATCTTTCTTTAAAGAAACAATGTCTTAAGGCTGAACTCAATAAGGATTTCTTGTGCTTAAGGGCTTCAAGATTGGGATGTGTGGTCTTTTTACTTAGTAATCAGAGTAATTGTTCACAGTTAATTTTATTTCCGTCCCTCCGGAAATCAAGTGTACCTTCCATGTTTAAGGGGGCCTTCTTTTAAAGTCAAAGGAAACTCAGCATAAAGGGTACAGGAAGACCTGGCTTACATAAGGGATAAGATACAAGGCATCTTATACAGTAAATGTGTGTATTATATATAATGTATATAACAGGGGTATATGGATTGTTCAGGGAGAACTAGCATCTCTGGTGTGAGGGCTTTCCTGGTCCTTCTCATGGTTACTCATCCATCTTGGGTGTCCACCTAGCACTCAGCTCTTACCTCTGGCTTCAAGAAGCTGTAGCATGAACAGTGGCTGAAGCCTGGTAAACTGTGTCAGCAGATGAACTAAGCTAGGTTGAGGGTAACCAATGGGCTTCAGACTCCTCAGGGAGTTAGGTGGGTATCTACCCTAAACAAATGAAGACTTTTCCCAGTTTAATGGGAAGATGAGAACAATTTGTTCTACCCATCATGAAGGTGTGGCTGCAGTAGGTGCTATGGAGTGCTGAAAGCTTGGTGAGGCATCAAAGAAGCCAAGGTCATCCCCAGTCATCCTTACTTTTGTCTTGCCACTGAACTTCAATGATTCAAGAAGAGACAATGAGGCTGAAGACTCTGTGCAACTCAACCTCACTTAAATTCAATTCACAGGAACCCCATGATGTCATTGGTCCTTTCAAATACCAAGGACAAACAACAACATAATAATGTATGCCTGTATATACATATATCTGTGTATATATGGATATGTGTATGTGTGTGTACCACCTATCTGTGTTTGAAACAAACTTTCTGTCTCCTCTGTGGCCCTACAGCAGTACTGGAAGGCAGTTGAGACCCTGTAAGGTTTATCTCCTTGCTTGAAATGGCAAATCTGGAATTCTTCATGCTCTACTTTTTTTCTTCTGGTTGAGATTCTCGTCTTGGATCATTCTACCACATGGAGACTTCAAGGAGTCTCTTAAGTATAGAAAATGTACTGGAGACTGATTTAGGTTTAGCCTCTGGCCCTTGGAAGACAAAGATCTCTTGTCTTCTCTGTGAAGAGTCCTTTTTTCATAAGGGAACTCTTTTAAGTTTTTTAACTGCTTAATTAGTAACTGGAGATGTAACTATGTTCCCATCTGGTACCATCCTCACATTTGTAATATGGTAGTAAGGAGTAGAAGAGCCAACAATAATAGAAATAATCGTAAACAAAGGCTAATCATTAGCCAAATGTCAGGGGCTATAAAGTTGTTGAATTCCTGTATAGTTGATGTACTATTGGTATGTCTGATTTAACAACAACATGCAAGCCGTTTGCTAGCTATATGCAGAAGAGAGTTCCTGAGCCCCTAAACTCTGTCCCACTTGAATAGGACAAGCTGGTGAAGCTGCTGGATTTTCTAAAGGAAAGTGATAGAAACTGCCAACAGTTTGAGGGTTTTACACATTGAGCTTTTGAGAGAGATGTAGGGGGTTGGTTGTGGCAGGCTGAGAAAGTGCAAAGCTGGTAGGCTCAAAAAGGAAATAGCAGCAGTTACTGCATTGTCCAACTGCATTGTCAAGTGAAACTCCATAACATAAGTATTTCAACATCAAAGGTTTACTTTTAAAAAAATTAAAGAAGATCCTTGTTACTCTGGACCTTAGAATTAGCTTTCCGTGAGTAGGAAATCCTTAAGCATATTTCTATAGATTAAAAAAAGAAGGCAAATCTGAGTTCATGGAATTAGTGTCATAGAGGTGAAAGTCTGTAAGTTAATAAATTAAATAAATTAAATTACCTAAGTTTAAATCTGTGTTACCTTGGACAAGTCACTTAACCTTAATTTCCTCTGGCATATAGTAGGTACTTAAAAAGTGCTTATTAAACATTTTTTCTTTATTCCTTTTATAATGATTTCACATTGTGTTTTGTATTCTATTATATTTGTGACTCTCTCTTCCTGTTAAACTGAGTTGGACTACATCTTATTCATCATTATTTTCCCATTGCCCCCAGTCCAGTGCCTTGCAAAGAGAAGGGGCTCAGTACACATTTATTGAATCAAACTGAACTAAACTCTACTTACAGTGTGCCTGGTATTCAGTAGACAGTACCTCTTCTGTTCTAGACTCTAGGTCAAGAGTTGGAAGGGAGCTCAAAAGTCATCTAGTCCCTTCTAGAACATTACTGACCAGGGGTCAGTCATCCAGTCTTCACTCAGTAAGTACTTAATAAATTCGTTTCTTCTTTGTCTACTTATCCATCTATGCATCTCTCTCTTTCATCTTTAAAATTTTTTAAAACTGGGATCTTCTTCTCTCAACTTTTTTTTCCCTAGAAGCTATATATCGCCAGTTCCTTCAACCAATTAGTGATAGATCTTGGATCATTGTAGAGATAGGCCTAAGGCCTACTTCCTTGATTTTAGGTCTTAATCCCTTCCATCTACTTGGAGGCAGATAGTGATGAAGTGTGGAGAGTGTTGGGGCTTGGAGTCAAGAAAACCAGAGTTCAGATCTGGCCTTGGAAACTTAGTGACCTAGGTGAGTCATTTAACCTCTGTCTGACTCAGTTTCTTCAACTGTAAAATGAGAGATAATAGTAGTACCTACCTCCCAGGGTTGTTGTGAGGATCAAGTAGTATAATAATGGTTAAATATACTTAACATGGTGCCTGGCAAACAGTAAGTCCTCTAGAAATGCTTATTCCCTCCCCGCCTCCCCTGTGGTCGGGATAAAAAATAAATATATTTAGGAGAGGGGTTTTCTACCAGTTTCCAGGTCAAATATCAAGGAGATCTCTGCAATGCAGTTTGCTTGTTTGCCAGACTTACACCTAGGAAAACCCTGTGGAAGGATATGAAGAGAGGATATCTTCCTTCACTAGGCCCCTGTAATGTGACTTTTCCAAAATGGAAGCAGAAACATGAGTTGGAAGTTTCTTCTAGGGTAAAAATACACTGTACAACAGTTATTGTTGCTATGAAGGTAAAATGCTTGTGAACTAGTTGGGGATTTTAACTTCTGTCTTGCTGACTTTTTCTGGGCAAAAAGTGTGAATTTTCCTGTTCATTTTTACCCTTGAGGTTACTCTTAAAATCACATAGAATGGGGCAACTAGGTGGCAAAGTGAATAGAGCATTAGCCCTGGAGTCAGGAGGACCTGAGTTCAAATCAGACCTCAGACATTTACCAGCCGTGTGACTTTGGACAAGCCACTTAACCCCAATTGTCCTGCCTTCCTCCCTCAAAAAATAAACAACACACACATACAAACCAAAACAAAAATCACACGGATCCTGGTTATAGGAAAACCTTGATTCATAAATTTTTTTCTTTTTTTTTTTAAAGGTTTACATAGATTAAAAACTTCCTGCCCTTAATAGTATACTTCTGTTTCTTCCCACCTTTCCTCAACTTAAATGATTCCTATATTTGCACATTTCCTTTTGTAGGTAGGGAAGTTTCAGGACTCTAACCTGGCCATAAGCTCACATATTTAGGTGCCCCCACCTTTGAAGGATTGGAATGTTTTTCAAGGGCAGATCTGGTGATGTTTCTGACCAGTTATGACTTGCAGATTTAAATATCTTTTACGGCGTACAACTGCATGGACCAATTTCTCCCCTTTTGTCTTTATAGCTTTATGTGTTTGGTTATATAAATCTGAAGCTTCTGAAAATGATCTCTGAACCACATGATTATAGATCAAGAGTATATAGGAAACTTTGAAGTCATCTGATTTTGTAGATGAGAGAAAACTCAGAGAGGTTAGGTGACTGACAGATCACACAGATATTAAGTAGAAGAATACGGATTTGAACTCAGATCTTTTGACTTCAGTTCTTTCTTGCTTTCTTTCTTTTTTGGGGGGCAATTGGGGTTTAGTACTTGCCCAAAGTTACACGGCTAGTGTGTCAAGTGTCAGAGGTCATATTTGAACTCAGGTCCTCGGGACTCCAGTGCCGGTGCTCTGTTCGCTGAGCCACCTAGCCACCCCCTAAATCCAATTCTTTCTACTGACCATGATATATCAGAGTTCCATGGAATAAAATGTTGCATTTAGAATTTTCTCCATATTTTGTTTGATGTGACACACTGAAGAATTAATGCTGATTCCCCAGTATCAAAATGTCGTCGCTTAGTTGTGTCTGACTCTTCCTGATCCCATTTGGGATTTTCTTGGCAAAAATACTGGAGTGGTTTTCCACTTTCTTCTCTAGCTCATTTGGTAGACAATGAACTGATGCAAATGGGGTAAATGACTTTCTCTGTTAACACAGCTGATAAGTAAGTGTCTGAGGTCAGATTTGAACCCAGGTATTCCTAACTTTACTCCTGGTGATTTACCACTTTACCACCTAGCCTTGTTTGGATCAAAATAGATTAAGCTAAAAGATTAAGAAAAATTCAGTTTAATTCTTGCCTTTTGAAGTCCCTAATATTTAGCCATTTTAAGGAAAAATGGATTTGGGCGGGTTTGTTGTTTTTTTCTTTTCAAGGTTTGGTTCTCATTTTAAGAGTTCAGTTGATCAACTTAAAATACACACATCTGTGTATAAAACTTCCAGAGGGGCTTTCAGATAACACTCTCAAGGAGCTTTGTGTCTAGTAATTAAATCACCCAACAAGGTGGGATATATGCCTGTTATTTATCAATACCCAATTTCTGTTTGAAGCACAAGGAGATGTCTCAGGAACTTGCAAAAACACTTCTGCATCAAGATGATATTCCACCAAGTTAATCAGAAACTGCAAAAACAACTGGCAAGAAATATATCTGGTTCTGTTTGAACACTTAGAAACTTGATAGTAGAGAAGAGAACTAGCATAAATCACAGGAGAAACCATGGCCCTCTTTGTCTATGGGAAGTCCTTTTATTAGCTGATTCAGCTGTTGAGGGCAAAGCTGTTCAGGTCTTTTGTGGGTATTTCTTTGCACACTATCTTTTAAAAAATACAACTTGAATTTCCTGGGAATAGGATTTGAGAGTGCCAATGGCTTTTTTCTTTTCTTTATTTTTCTTTTTTAAAGCAGTATGTCTTTTTAAAAGGTTTAATTTGATCAAGCTATTTCAGGAATTATAAACATAGAGATTTCCAGGTGCCCACCTATAAGATATAACCTTTGAGACCTACAGATAAGGCTCAGTGAAAGCAAGTTAGACATGGGCTTCCTTTAGTAGGGATGGCTTCATTAACACACCTACCTGCAGAGATGAAAGGAATTTCAATTTGTTGGGCAGCACTTCTGTGATGAGAACCCTTTGAGACCTTGTTGCCTTAATAGGGAGCTAAGTACTTATTCTTGGCAAGGTGGGGAAGGCCTAACCCAAGGACTGTCACTCCTGTAGCCTGAGGTCTTTAGCTAATCCATTTCTTATAATGAAGTCGTATTATAGATAAACATGGTATACGTAATTTCAAGAAAGTTTCCCCACATTAATAGGGATTCTTATGCTTTCACTAATTGAAAAGAGAACTGGACCTGGTATTTTACTGTTACAGGGTCTAACTGTCCAGTGCTTAGCACAGCTGCCTGGCACATAGTAGGTGCTTAATAAATGTTTAATAGGAATCTCCTGTTGTAGGCTTGGCAATGAGCACATAGAAAGTGCTTTAATAAATGCTAAGTAATGCTTGCCTTCTCAGTGAGGTGGGTGGGGAGGGAGGAAGGGAGAGAATGTGGAATTCAAAGTTTTGAGTTATTTTTGGTTTTAAGGGTTTTCTTTGCTTTTTGGAGGGGGTAGGGCAGGGCAATTGGGGTTAAGTGACTTGCCCAAGGTCACACAGCTAGTGTTAAGTGTCTGAGGCTGGATTTGAATTCAGGTCCTCCTGACTCCAGCGCTGGTGCTCTATACACTTCATCATCTAGCCACCCCAGAGCTCAAAAGTTTTAAAAATGAATGTTAAAAACTGTTTTTATATGAAACTTGGAAATAAGATATACAGGCAATGGGGTATGGAAATCTATCTTGCCCTGCAGAAAAGCAGAAGGGAAGAGGATAAGAGGAGGTGGTGGGGTTGATGATAGAAGGGAAGGCAGATTGGGGAAAGTGATAATCAGAATGCATTTGGGGGTGAGGGGAGGGGAGAGATAGGGAGAAAAATTGGGACTCAAAATCTTGTGGAAGTGAATGTTGAAAACTAAAAATAAATTAATAGGAAAAAACCCACCTAATTGATTGATGATGAGAAAACATCCCGCTCACTGACTCCGTCAACAAGCATTTGTTTATTATAAAGCTCCCTCTAGGTGCCAGTCACTATGTTAAGTGCCAGGGATACAAAGAAAGGCAAAAAACAAACACACAAAAAACAATAATGAAACAATCCCTGCTCCCCAGGAGCTAACAATCTAATGAGTGGGAGGGGGACAAAATGCAAATAATTAGGCACAAACAAGAAGTATAAAGGACCCATCTGGGGGCAGTCTCAGAGGGAAGCGCTAAGATTGAGGACTGAGGAAGGTCTCTTGCAGAAGGTGAGACCTTACCTGAGACTTGAACAAAGTCAGGGAAGCTAGGAAGAAGATGGAGATGAGGAAGGAGAAGCTTCTGTGCAGGGGGCTGGGGCAGCCGGTGAAAATGCTGAGAATTGGGAGATAGACCATCTAGTTAGAGGAGCAGCAAAGACGCCAGTGTCACTGATTTGCATGGCACAAGGTGTAAAAAGACTGGAAATGCAGAAAAGGGTCAGGCTTTGAGGGGCTTTGAAAGCTTTTATATTTGATCCTGGAGGTTAATAGGAAGTCACAGGAGTTGACTGAAGGGGTAGGGAAGGCTGTGTTTATGATATGGGCAGACTTGTGTTTTAAGAAGGTCAAGTTGACAGCTGAGGGAGGAAGTGATTGGAGTTTGGGGAGACTTGAGCCAGAGAGATCAGTCAGCAGCCTATTGCTATAGCCCAAGTTTTGAGGTGATGAGGGTCTGCAACAGGGTAACTGTAGTGTCAGAAGAAAGAAGGGGACACATAAGAGATGTTTTGAAGGGAGAAATGATAGAGCTTGTTAACTAATCATATATGGAGAGAGGAATTGAGGGTGATACCTATTTTGAAAGTCTGGGTCACTGAAAGGATGACAGTAACAGTAATCCACAGTAATAAGATCATTAAGAAGACAGGAAGGTTTTGGGGAAAAGATGAGTTCAGTTATGGACAGGATATGAACAGGCAGTTTTCAGACAAAGAAATCAAAGGTATCTATAGTCAAATAAACATACTACAAATGACTATTGATGGGAGAAATACAAACTAAAACAACTCTGATTTAGTTTAGTTAGCCACACCTAACAGATTGGCTAATATAACAGAAAATAAAAATGATAAATTGTGGAGGGGATGTGGAAAAATTGAGACACTAAAGCAGAGTTGGTGCAGTTGTGAACTGATCCAACCATTCAAGGGAGCAATTTGGAACTATGCCCAAAGGGCTATAAAACCGTGCATACCCTTTGACCCAGCAATACCACTGGTAGGTCTGTATCCCAAAGAGATTTTTTTTTAAAAAAGGACCTATATATACAAAAATATTTATAGCTGATCTTTTTGTGGTGGCAAGGATTGGAAATTAAGGGGATGTCCATCAGTTGGTGAATGGATGAACAGTTGTATGTTGTATGTGATTGAGATGGAATACTAATGTGCTGTAAGAAATGATGAGCAGGACAATGTCAGAAAAAATCTGTAGAGATGTAAAGGAACTGATACAAAGTGAAGTAAGCAAAATTAGGGGAACATTGTACACAGTAACAGCAGTGCTGTATGATCAACAACTGTGAGTGACTTAGCTCTTCTCAGCAATACAATGATCCAAGACAATTCTAAAGGACTCAATGAAAAATGCTATCCATCACCAGAGAAAAAACTGATGGGAGTCTGAATAAAAATTGAAGCATACTTTCTTACTTTATTTTTCTTGTTTTTTTTCTTTTGTGTTTTTTTTTCAAACTATGACCAAGACGAAGATATGCTTTGCATGTTTGCACATGTATCAAATTGCTTGCCTTCTCAACGAGGGGGGAGAGGAGAGAGGCTTTGGAACTCAAAATTAAAAAAAAAAGTAAAAATTGTTTAATATGTTAAAAAAAAAAAAGATGTGACACTCTCTCTCCCCCTCCCCTCCAAACCCTTAAGCAGGGGGTATTTTAGGACAAGAAACAAAGATGTACTGACAGTAGGGCAGTTTGATTACGTCTGCGTTGCATACTCATGAGCCAAAAGATAAAACTCTGGACCTATAGTCCCAGAAGATTGCACAGTGAGAGCTGGATGACAGAGCGTTCAAGGTCTCTGCTTGAATTCACTGTGCTAGGGCTTGGGGGGAAACAGTAAGATTCTGTACCTTTGGACTGGGAGATTACTGTAGGAAAGATAAGATTCTGTTCACAAATAATAATACTGCAAAGTAGAAGGTGAAAGGACACAAAAGAAGCGCTAACAAAGTGTTAATAGTTTTTAGTGGTTGGGAGGAGGAGGGATTTTTTTTTTTTTTAATGCCTAAAGATGCAACCCAGACGAGAGTCCTAGGAAAAGAGAATTAGCAAATTCATGAATTATCCTTTTGTTTATACTTCAATTAAAAAAAACACAACTTTACCTATGAGGTTCTGATTTGATTAAAAGCTATTAGAATCCATTAGGAAATGAAACTGTGTTTGGATTTCACAACTGCATTTTCCACCAGGAAGTCAGGTTTAGATATCATTTCTACCAACAAACACCTACAATTAAAGTCAGAAAGGTTTATATTTAAATAACAATTAGCTTTCTGGGCAGGAAGTATAAACAGAAAAATAATTCATTAATTGTCTAATTATTCTGAACTGCTGAAGACGATAACTTGACTTTTATAATAATAACTAACATTTATGTAGCCTTTAAAATTTGGAAAGAACTTTACATTCATGATCTCATTTGAGCCTCACAACCACTTCATGAGGTTAAGTACTACAAGTATTTTTACACAAACAAAACAGATAAGGAAACTAAATCTCAGAGAGGTTGTGACTTGTGCAAGGTCTCATACTAAGTGTCTGAATCCGAATTTGAACCCAAATATTCTTGACTCCAGACCTAGCAATTTAACCATTAACCCTGGCTTACTCCTTTTTTTTAATTTAAATTTTTTCTCCAAGACAAAATTGCAGTTGGCACAGAATGCATATAATATTAAAAACAATAGCTAGGATTCATACAGAGATAAAGGTTTGCAAACTACTTTATACGTATTACTGCATTTGCCTATGTGAAGTTGTTACTATCATGAATCCCATTTTACAGATGAGAAAAATGAGGCTGAGAGGTTAGGTGACTTGCTCAGGGTAACATAACTCAAAGGCTGAATTTGAGTCTTGGCTAAAAATTAAATGAGCTTTCTAAGAAAATAATTTTTTGTTGTTGTTGTTTTCATTTTGTAAAAGGAACATGCATTGCCAGATCATATAGTCTGACTGGGGATACAAACTGTGGACTTGAAACAAAAGACCAGCAGCCTTTATCAAGCCTTGCATATGCGCCAATTGAAATTTGCAACAGAAAGATAAAATTTCAGTTTGCCACTAAATCTCACTGTTTACTCAGCATTTTTATTCTTAAAATCTCCATCTGATTCCTCCAAATCACTCCATCTTATTCCTTCACAGAATCAATTTCATAGCTAGATTACATTCACTTTCAAATTGCGACTGCATCTCACCATACAAATAGACTTTGGTGTGGGTCCCTCTGTTGTACCCAGTTGAGCAGAGCTATGTAACTGCCTTGATGGAGATTTGTTTGAATTCTGAAATTTCTGCTTTGGACTGTAAGCACCTGAAAGAATGATTTGTTTGTGGCGGGGCATTAAGGAATTAAGGAGGGTTCCTCAATGAGCATATGTGAACAATGAACTCTTGTTCAGTCATGTGTGACTCTTTGTGACCCGATTTGGGGTTTTCTTGCCAAAGATACTGGAGTGGTTTGTCATTTCCTTTTCCAGTTCATTTGACAGATGAGGAAACTGAAGCAAGCAAGGTTAAGTGACTTGCCCAGGGTCACACAGCTAGGAAGTGTCCGAGTCCAAATTGAAACTCATGAAGATGAATCTTCCTGACTCCAGGCCCAATACTCCATCCATTGCATCACCTAGGTGCCCTAACAACGGACTAAAACTTTGTGAAATTTTGTTTGTCGAAGAAGGGGGAGACTCCAGAACTGGAAAGGACCTCAGAGGTCATCTTGTCTAACCCTCATATTTTATGGAAGAGCAAACTGGGGGCCCAGAGAGGTTAAATAACCTGCCCAAGGTCATTCAGGTTGCAAGCATCAGAGGTGAATGTGAATTCAGGTTCTTTGAAGATTTCTCTTTCCACTTTCTCTTGGTTGGTGAAAGGTGTGTAGAGCAGATTGCCTTTACAAAACTTCTATTCTAATGGTTCTTTAAAACCTTTTGCTAGTTTACCTATCAAAATACTGCTGTATTGCTTAGAGTTCCAGAGGGTCTCCATAGCTGGCTGCTCAAAGGTCAATGAAGAGGTGCATGGGTGGGAGTAGGGTTCAGCATATCACAAATTGTTCAGAGAAGCCGAATGGGTAGAATCATCTCTAGAAAGAGGCAGGAACAGCCTGTGTACAATCCCTGCTCTCTCTTCCCAAGTTTACAATTTAATGTGGGTCTAGAACACAGAGAAATAATTATGATCTAAATTAACAATAGCTCATCCTATTATTTGCTTGTATTTACATTCACTGTGCTTAACACAGGGCTTGGCATATAGTAGGTGCTTATTAAATGCTTTGGTTTGACAGTCTGGATTCTGATGGCCTGACTTCCTATCCAATGCTCTTTCTAGTAACTTTAGCTGGCCTGTCCATAAGAGGTACAAAATGGTGGGTGGGGTGGAAAGAGAGGGAAAAAGAGAGAGAGAGAAAAAAAAGAAGGAGGAGGAGGAGGAGGAGGAAGACACGGTGAGAGGCAGATCCTAGTTGAGGCATTCAAGTAAGCCTTCGTGGAAGAGGTGGTATTTGACCTCGGTGGAGAAAGAAGGCTAAGGTTTCAGCCAGGAAATATGAGGTGGTGGAGGTGGTTAAGGAATGGGAAGCAAGAGCAGTCAAGGTACAGGGGAGGAAAGCTTCCATGGAACGGGTTGAAAACTAAGCAGTCCATTTTGGCTGGAACTAGAATACTTTTAAATTAAGAAAACATCCAGCACCGTGCCATGGTTCCTAAAAGTATTATTTCAAGTGACCAGAAAGAAATGCAGCGCGTGTGTATACGTGTAGGTGGTTTGTTGCTCAAACCCTGATAGGCAGACGCTGTTCTACTTTTCCAAGGCCGTTAAAACAAGGACACACGGCCCTAGCATAACCGAGCATACTGTCCTGGATGTATGCACATAGTACAAAAACCCAGTCAGGGATGGGGATGAAGGCTGTGGGTTTTTTTTTTTTTTTTTTTAAGTAAGTAACTTGAAAGTAAAGGAACAGCCGCCACTTGGGGTGTGAGAAAGACTGAAAAGAGGGAAAGTAACCAGAAAGCTGGGTAGTTTGGGACGCGCCCTCCCCCCTCTCAGGGGTTTCACTCAAACCGCCCCCGCCCCCGCCCTCGCTCTCCCTCCCTTATCCTGTTGGCAACTGAAAGAGCAGAAACTGTGTAACCCGAGAACAGCAGCTTTCCCCTCCTCCTCTTTTCCATGTGCGCACCCGGGAGATTAAGGAGTTGGAACCTGCTGGCGGGAAGGCTATGGAGAGGATCTCCTCCTCTCACCCGGGCTCTGGGGAAGCACGAATAAGTATCCCCCCCACACAAACATACTAGAGCGCTGTGGGAGCAAGAATCGTCTTCCACTTTATAAAGAGGAGGCACCGGGATGGGAGGGAAGGGCACATCGTGACAACTTCGGAAGCAAGAGGTGCTGGACAGTGGGGCTCGGGAGTGGGAAGGAGTGTCGGGGCTGCAGCAGGAGGGCTCCAGCAGTGGAAGAGCGGGCCAGCTGTGGCCGGAGCTGTAGAGGCAGATCGGATCGGGCAGCCGAAGAGGAGGAGGAGGAGAAAGTGGAGTAGGAGGAGTTGCCGCAGCTGGCGTGTTGGCAGCTGGAGGAGGAGCTCCACAGCTGTGTCTGTGTGTTGGGGAAGAGGCCGGGCTTGCCAGCCCTGGGAGTCGGAGAGACGTTGTAAGAGGGTGGTTGTGGGGAACAGGACGGTACCTGCTGATACTGTCTCTTCTAGCCACTGTGATGGACGGTTGGGAGCGAGGTGTTTAGTCCGGAAAAAGGAGAATCAAAGGGTTCAGCCTTGCCTGAGGGAGGTGTTAGCGGGACTCGGACGCCGGACGCTTTCAAGTGGACCTTTTTAGCCTAGTCGGGGACAGAGTGGCAGGCTCACGATGGAACCCGTGACCAAGTGGAGCCCCAAGCAAGTGGTGGATTGGACCAAAGGTGAGAACAAGTTTCGGGGGACGCTTGCGTTGTGTTGGAAGCGGGGTTGGGGAAGAGAATGGAGTGCAATGCTTGATAAGGATCGGGTTCCACTTCTCTTTTTTGAAGGGTTTGGGGGAAGAGTCCCATCTCAGCCTGAGGACATAGCTGCCCAGAGCCGAAAAGCAAAAGTTGTTTTACCGGCTGCCTGGTTCACCGAACCTCTCCCAAGTCCCTTCCCCGTCTTCCCAGCTGTTTTTCTTTTTCTTTTTTTGGGAGGGGGGCGGGAGATAGGGGGATGGACAGGAGTGGTGGCAGGGCTCGTAGCTTCGGGTGCATTTAGTGACAGAAGGTTTGCCGAGTGCTTGGGAATCCTTGCTTTGCGATTTGGGGGGCGGCGGGTGGTAGAACTTGCGCCCAGAACCGCAGTTCGGCAAAACTTTTTTTCTGTGCCGTCCTTCCTTGGCCGGCCACAGTTGGCTGGCTGCACTTATACTCTACAGCCCTCCGCTGAGCAGCCTCTGTTGGTTTAGTTCTGGCCTTTAGAGGCACAACGCACCTTTTGTGTGGGTGGCTCTGGTCGCTGCTCGTAAAGGCACCCTGTCCGGAACAACCCCGAGGAACTAGAAGGCTGTGTTTAAACAGGTAAAGAAAGCGTGATTTTGGATGGCTACTTTATTCACTTTTCTCGGCGCAAACTTCCGCTGTGTTAACTTTGTAACATTTAGCTTCGCTAGTAACCCTGACCCCAGGAATTCGGAGCACTAGCTGTCTTTTGTCTTTTGCTCTGGGAGGGTGTTGTTGCCGGGAGAAAGTTGCATTCCTAGCCCGTGGTTGGGGATTGAAAATGAAGAGAAAGAACTTTACATTTGTTTTAAGACCAGGGAGAAAATCTATTTGTCGCCTACAGAAACTGCCTTAGAGGGTAGGAGTGTGTGTTTGGCTAGGACCTAAACAATTCGTCTGGAGGCCGTGTTAGTCACTTTCACTCTGGGTTGACCTGCAGCCTATGCGGCATCTCCTTGGGGCTCCTAGGGAGACGACCCAGAAGGCTACTTTAAGCCTCTTTTGTAGAGTGGGCGGGCTCTATCCGAAAGAACCAGGCAGGCTGTTGCTTTCACCCCAGAGATGCTTTGCTTTTCTCTCCTGGATGTCCTTTCTCATGACAGGATCAAACTTTGGATAAGCTTTTAAGACTCTGTCTCTCCCGTGGGTGTGACCACAATTAAAACTATTAACTTCTTGTAATTGCTGTGTTTCATGCATCCAGTGGTATACCTAAGTAAGGATTGGAACCATAGATTATTAGAGCTGAGATTGGAAATCCCTCCTTATTTTACAGAGAAAGAAACTGAGACTGCCCCCAGGAGAAGCCTTCCCCGATTTCTCGAAGTTTAGTGCATGTGGACGACATGTGTTTTATGTTTCCATAGAATGTAGGAAACTCCTTGAAGACAGACAGATTTAGTTTAGGCTTTGTTTTTGTTTTTGGACTTCAGGTAGGCAACTCAGGAATGAGTGTTGTTGGATTTCGAATCTAAGGGCCTGGGTTCAAATGCATAGCTTACTCAGAAGTTAGGAAGACTGGTTCGAATTTCACGTCACATTTTTACTAGCTTTATAATGCCAGGCATGTCCCTTAGCTTTATACAGCCTTGGTTTATTAATCTGTAAAACGGGGGTAAGGATAGTACTTACTTGTGGTTGTGATGGTCAAATGAGATAATATAGGTAGAGTGCTGTATAAATCTTAAAGCCTCTATAAAGGTTAACTTTTAGGATTGACTCATTCCTAAAGGGAGGTGGTTGGATTAGCTCCAAATCTGTCATCCTATGACTATCCACAGTAGCTTCTTAAGAAATAAATAGCTGTTATTAACATACATAGTGTAGGATTGATTTTTTAGGGTTAAGATATGCGTTCAGGTCCTAAGTGTGTGATTCATGCTAGTGCTTAAGCTCTCAGTGTCTATAGGCAACTTTCTAAGACTGTGTTAAAAGGTTTGCCTTAGTGGAGGGAGTTTCCATCTCAGAGAACTCCCTACATAGATGAAATCGTAGATGAAGGGGGAAAATGTACAAGGTGATGAGGATACAAAGGCAAAAACGAAACAATGCTTATCCTCAAGAAGCTAACAGTCTACTAGAGGGGTGTTTTCAGAGCACTAACTGGATTCCATATTTCTTTAATCCAAATTCATAGGGTAGGGAAACACTAAAAATATGACTTTAAAAAAGTTTTAAAAGCCTTGCAATAGCTACAGTTTTTACACTTACTAGATTTATAGCTGTTAATAAACATTCTGTCCACCTAGTAGTAAATGCCTTATATAAATATCAGTTAAAGGGCAACTAGGTGGTGCAGTGGATAGAGTACTGGGCATTGGAGTCAGGAAGACCTGAGTTCAAGTTTGGCCTCAGATACTTAACTAGCTGTTTCACCCTGGGCAAGTCACTTCACACTTTTTGCCTCCGTTTCCTCATTTGTAAAATGAGCTAGAGAAAGATATGGCAAACCATTCCAGCTTCTTTGCCAAGAAAATTCCCAGTGGGTCACAGAGAGTCAAGCTGAACAACAAATTAAAGTGTCGACTGTTACTGAGCAGCCACTGATTTTACCCTTTCTAATTGTATGTCCCATTGCCAGGTAACAGGCATGCAGTGAGATAATCCTCTCTTACATGAATGTACCACAGTTTGCTTAGTCATTCTCCAATTGATGAACTTTGTTTCCAACTCTGCTAAAACAAAAAGTGCTTTTTGGAGTATACAGAGCCTTTCTTTTTATCAGTGCCCTCCTTAGGGGATATGCCTAGCAGTGCAGTCCCTAGGTCAAAGGCGATGGGTGTTTTAAGCTCTTAGTTTGTATGATTCTAAATTGCTTTCCAGGCTGGTTGAACTATTTAACAGCCATTTCACAGCCCCACCAACAAGATACTTGTGTCCCCTGTCTTTCCCATAACCCCTCCAACACTGACTATTCTCACCTTTTCTGACCCTTGGTCTTGACTGTAGCTGGGGAAATTTATCACATCCTGTAGGACATGTGTATGTATATGTTTGTTTTCCTTTTGGGACTGGGGTGGTACGTTGGTGGGTGTGGGTGTCATGAAGTGGGGTGTGTGTGTGTGTGTGTGTGTGTGTGTGTGTGTGTAAATTTCCATCCTGTTATGTTTGTTCAGTGTCATCAGTTAAAAAGGAAGAGCAGATTAAAATATTTTTGGCATCAGGTTGCCTTGACATTATGACAAACTAAGATTTCTCTCTGAAGAAAGTTCCCTGCCGACCTGAAAGAGCATTTATTTGTAGCACAATACTTCTGTGTCCTGAGACCTGAGCACTGATTAGGTTGCATACCTGTGGTCAGCACTTGGCAACTTTTCTAAATAATACTGCGTCTTTGGACATCAAATACAGTGACACAGAGTGACCTGGATTATTTCAGTGTTTAAACCTAGTAGGCCATAGAAAGGAAGGTCAAAGTGTATGGGTAACTCATATATTAAAAAGTTCCACTTTCCTAGGTTGTAATGACTTACTTTTTTTCTGAAACCCTATTTAAAACGTTTTGTTTTTCTAACAATATAAAACGTTGATTTGTGCATACTTATTTACTGCTGACTTTTTAATGTCTTTTGTATTACTTCTCTCTCCCCACTTTGTAGCATGACACATTTCCCATGAGAAGCAAGTTTCATGAAGATTTTGCTGGCGCAGTAGAATGAATGGATTCTTAAATCCTTGGGATTATAAACTCCATGGAAATCTTTAGATTAGAAAAACAGAAAGCATCAATTGAAGTGAGCCTGGACACAACCCACAATTTAGACTTCTGTGGATGATATTAAACTTATGGTTGAAAAGACAGGGCTGATATCAATGATAATGAGTTCATTTATCCTCTGTTAAAAGTATCCCCAAGTATCTCACCAAGTATTCCTATGGGTAGAGGTGGAAGAGACACCTTAGGATCACCTTCTTAAGCCTCAGTTTTCTCATCTAGAAAATGAACTTGTATAGCTTCTGAGGGCCCCTCCAATTCTAGATCTATGATTATATGATGTTATTTCTGTTCCTGCTCTGAATTGGCTTTCTTCCTTGTGCCTGAAATGTACTCCATTTCCATCTCTTAGAATCCCTTGTTTCCTTCAAAACTCAGTTTAGTATTCACAACAAAACCAATCAGTATATTGAAGAAAATATTCCATTGCATTCCTGTACCACAGTTTTATTTAGTCATTCTCCATTTGATGGATTAATTAAACCTACTCTGTTTCTAACTCTTTACTAAAATAAAAAGTGCTATTTTGGAGTATATGGAGCCTTTCTTTTTATCAGTGATTAACTTTCTGGGCTTGATAGCAAGCAAATGAGAATTAAAATGAACCTCAAGATGTTTGCTTATATGTGTAAGCATTACCTAGAAACAGTAAGAGGTGATTCTTTGAAAAGCCAAACAAACATTTTTTTCCAGAAAGTTTGGCACTGGTTTCAGTACTGCATTTTCTTAACAGGTAGATGTTCTAAGGAAACATAGTAGTGAGTGGGGAGGCAGGAGTCGGCTGCTTTTGGTTGCTCTGAATGATTGCTTACCAGTCCTTTGAGACTAGCTTCCACTGTCTCTGGCTGCCAGCTGCATTCTTGACCTACTGAGATGGCTACCTCCTTCTGCTATAGAGTAGCCTGAAAGAAAGAATAGCCAGTAAAATCCTTAAAAATTCACTGGAGGCAAAATCCAAAAGGTGTTAACAAAACCCATGATCTCAAGTAGCTACACACAAATGCCCACAGTTTAGGTAGTAAATGAGAAGCGGAGGTCCTAACTCAAGGGGCACCAGCCTTGATGTTATATTAGATACTGCTGAGACTTGGTGGAGGGATATACATGACCCTGAATGGATATGTCTCATTCAAATGAATCAGGATAGGTAAAAAGGAGGATAGAGTTGAGTACCATGGTATATTATTCTCAGGTTTGTGTCTTCTGCACCTTGATAAATATACCACCCAAACTTTGAAGTTAATAAAAATATAAAAACAACATAGGGCCAAGTACATATTCAAGGGTACTTCCTTAGAGGCCCCCTTACCCCCTTCCAAGTTGCTATCAGACCGTCAGTGATTCTTCTCTGATGGTCTTTAATGGCCATTCAACCAGTTCTGAAACCACCTAACTACTATTTAGCCTACTTTTCTCCATGTTTTCCCCATGTGTGATATGAGATTGTTTGTCAAATATTTTGAATGCAAGTACACTATATCTATAGTATTTTCCTAACCTACCATTCTAAGAAATAACCCTGTCAAAGAAGGAAATATTGTTAGTCTGGCATTTCTTGTTCTTAACGAAGTTAAGCTGGCTCTTTGCTGTATTATTCCTTCCCTTTTTATATATCCAGTAATCATTCCTTTATTAATAATACCCTTAAACTTTGACAGTAATAAAAGTCAAATTCATTCTCCTATGATTTTGAAGACTCATTTCTCTTTCTTCTCCCTTGAGAACTGGGATATTTGTTCTTCAATCCTGTGATATCTTTCCTATTTTACATAATCCTTCAAAGTGTTTCTGTTACATCTTTCACTTTCTTCAACATCTTAGGTTGCAGGGTGTCTTGAATTCATCAAAGGCAGCCAACTAGGTGCTTATTTTTCTCCTAATATTTGGTCTCAACTTCTTGATAGAGAAAAGATTTGAGCAGTTTCTCCGTTCCATCTACCCTTTGCACCTGTCATATCTTTTGAGATATGTATAACATTATAACTTATGTATATGCATAACATTATAACAGTATAACATTAAACTTCCTTTTGTAGTCCCTAGATTTTTATTTTACTGTTATTAGTCTTAACCCATTCTAAGGTTTAGCATTCCTCGCAAATCTTGCAGGACTTTACCAAATTCTTCTATTTATAGTTCATTATTAGTTTCTATTTCTACATTTTGTACAGGTCCTTCTGAAATATAAGCTGGTTGGACTCCTTTTGTTTATATGCTCTTTAAAAATTATATACATGTATGTATACACACATATCTAAATATATATACATTTATTCTGAGCTCACAAACACCAGAAAAAGAACACTTGCATATCATACAAAGCAAAAAAAGGATATTATATGTGAAATCATGACACTAAAGTATGTATAGCTTGCTTTCTTTAAAAAAGTATATAATACATTCAATATAATATTTTCAAAGCTGACCTGTTAGTCTGTGTTCCCTTCAGTGAATTAAAAAAAATGCTTCTATGATTCTTTTCTTTCTTCTTGGCAATGTTATCACTAGTTCTCTTTCCCCCTCCAAATCCCTTCTGAATAGAAAAAGTAAAACACAATTCTTGTGATAAATATTCATAGTGAAGCAAAACAA
Organism: Pseudocheirus occidentalis; assembly: GCA_028646575.1. Taxonomy (NCBI): domain Eukaryota; kingdom Metazoa; phylum Chordata; class Mammalia; order Diprotodontia; family Pseudocheiridae; genus Pseudocheirus; species Pseudocheirus occidentalis. The sequence continues at coordinate 312,772,212 of CM053593.1, read as the reverse complement.
ACCCACATTTTTGCATGTCTAAAAAATGTATGCCTCATTCGGCACTTCAGTTCCATCTGTTGATCTCTAAAGAACTAGGGGGCACTGGATATAACACTCCTTGGGGAATTCCCCACCTTTTTCCACATAGGAATTTTCTCTTTGAATTTTAGAATTTTCTTGAGAACTTTCCATATATTGTGGACTCATTTCCTCTCTTGAATTTTAGACCATGGGCTCCTTCCTCTGCCCTTCTTGAAACCTGCCATCTCCAAATTTAAGGTGCATATCAGACAAGCCTGACTTTCTTTTCTTTCTAATGGATCTTGAGATGGAGTGTTCAGCTCCCACTAGGCAGTCCCATCACTTTTAACCCAACAGCCAGCTCCTCCTTGTTGATAAGAATCAGATCCAGAATAGCAGTTCCCATTATGAGCTCTTTCACGTTTTGAAGAATGATCTGATTATGATCATTAAGACAAGTCAGAAATATTAGCTGCTCCACTTTTAGCAGAGTAAGAACTCTTAACTGATGACTAGATAATTGAAGTCTCCAATCATAACTATATTAGGATGTGATTCCATGCCAGGCTTAAAACTGGTTTCCTAAACTCCTTGTTTATCTCTTCTGTCAGGTGGCCTGTAGTCTATTTCTGTGACTGTCCCTTCTGTTTTTTTTACCTTTGGTCTTCAACCAAATACCCTCCTACCAGTGGTTTTTAGTATTATAAGGTTTTCCTTAAAATACAATGCCATTTACCACCCTCACCCCCTTTTCATCTCCATTCCCCTTACCTACCTGTTTAGAGGTACCTGGAAGTACAATAGATAGAATGGTGGACCTGGAGTCAGGAAGACTTGAGACAAAACTGACCTCAGACCCGTATTAGTTGTATGACCCTGGGCCAGTCACTTAACTCCTATTGTAAAATGGGGATAATAGCACTTGCTGCCAGGGTTTTTGTGATCAAATGAGATAATACATTTTATTTTTTTTTTAAGCTTCATAGAACAGTGCCTGACACATAGTAAGAGATCTAGAAATGCTTTTTCCACCTTCTTGTTCCTTTTGAGGAAGGTTACCATTCCTAGCACTATATTGCACAAAATAGGTTTCACCCCACCAATATCAATGCCACCTACAATGTCACATTTACCTCCTTGCCTTTGTAGTTTTCCAATGTAGACATACATTTTTAGACGTGGCAAAAGTGTGTTTGTCATTGTTGGTTTTGGCCAATAGTGGTTCTCAACCTCTGAGTTACGTTCAATTTGTAACAATGAAAATACCTTCTGCATATCAGATATTTACATTACGATTCATAACAGTAGCAAAATTACAGTTATGAAGTAGCAACGAAAATAATTTTATGGTTGGGGGTCACTACAGCATGAAGAACTGTATTAAAGGGTCATGGCATTAGGAAGGTTGAGAACCACTGAGGGCTTAGAGAATTACTGTGGCAAATTGCTTGTTTGGTGGGGAAATAGAGTAGAGTAGTTTTCTATGGAGTTATCATTCTTTACATCTTCTCGGGTTCTTGACAATCACAGCTTCTCCTTTCTCTTTCTAACCTCTTACCTGGTCTGCAGGCTTACCTTATTTTACCGACAACCTCCTTTTCCCCTCTTCTTCTTAACCTTTTACTTTTCCTTTTTTATCTTCTTTTCCCAGACCTGCTTGAGTTCCTCTTGGATTTTCCTCCTTCAACTTCATAAATCTTTCCAAGTTTCCTCTCCCCAACTTTAATTTCTGTTTTTTCATAATTAATTTGACAAGCATTTATTAAATACCTTCCATATGCCACAGCATACAAAGACAAAAATAAAACCATCTCTTTCCTTAGAGAGAGAGAGAGAGAAGGATGACATGAACATAATTCCAAATCCTTTCATATCTTAATTTTATTCATGACAATGTACCATAGTACTTACTATGTGCTGGGCATCATGCTAAGCACTTTTTTTTTTAACACGTACCTCTTTCGATCATGACAACAACCGTGCAAGATAATACTATTATTATGCCGATTTTACTATGGAAGAAACTGAGGGAAATAGTGGTTAAGTGACTTGTTCAGTTTCACACAGGTAATAAATATCTAATTAACATTTGAACTTTGGTCTTGCTGACTCCAGGCCCAGTGCTGTAGCTGCTGCATCCCCTAAGCTGTCAAGGTATTAGGATATTAGGGGAGTCAAAGATGGGATGAAAGTTTCTGCTCTCAGCAGAATTGTCCTTTAAAGGGAGAAGGCAGGGTAAGGGATAACGATACTAGCTGATGTTCATGTAGCACTTTGAAGTTTATAAATTTTTAAAGATACGTTATTTTTTGACCTTCACGATAACTCTCTGAAGTAGGTGCTGTTATTGTCCTCAGATGAGGAAACTGAGACCCAGCTTGAGTGACTTGCTGTTAAATGTTTGAGTTAGGATGGGATCCTAGACCTTTCTGACTCCCAAACCATTGCTCTATTAATTGTGCCATTCCACTTTTTACTAGCATTGTAATGAGGTTCTGATACATTTATTCATTTAGAAGTAATAGTTATTCCCTGGGTTCTGGAATGTCTTTAAAAACTCATCTGGGATCTTGATCTCAAACTTTGAAGAGATTTTCTTCAGATCGTTCTTTTATTTTAGAGTTGAAGTTAAAAGTGGACTGATATATTGGTATAGGCTTCAAAGTTTTGTTAGACCTGTGGGTTTTTTTTCCTTTAAAGAGGTTTTTGTATTCACATGCTTCGTTCATGTCATTATTCTTTTCTGGAGCTTTCTGCTGTGTGCTGGGCTTTCTGAAGCTGCTCGTCTGCCTGTGAATGGAGCTTTTGTGAAAGTGGGACAGAACCCAGTTTGTTTGCTTTTGACATCAAGTAGCTGATCAAATAATTTTTGCTCTACAGTCAGAAGGTCAGATATGTTCTTAAAACTAAAGTTTTCTTTTAATGTTAAGCAGCCAGTTTTCAAAATTAGGAAATGGGGCCAAAACTCAAATTCTTCCAAATCCTAATACAGAAATGTTTCGAATGCATGGGATTTGAACCTCTGTCTAATGGAATTGCATTGTTTTGATTACTGTTTGAGGGAAATCCCTCTGTTACGTAACGGAAAAACGTGCAAATTATGGATCTGAATCATACTTTCCTGAGGAGAAACCTTTTTTGAAAGGAAGTATTTCATTTCCTTGTTTTCAGTGGTGTGGAGGTGGGGAGGTTATCTATGGTTGTATCCTTTTAGGGAAAGAAGGCTTAGATTTCTTCAAATATGTATTAATTGAACTCCTTTTTTCTTGGCTTGGCATAAAGTACTTGGCATAAAGTACTTAATAAATGCCTTTTTCATTCATTTCATTTATTCCTGGCCTTGGTCATTTTACATTACTGTGACTTGAGACAGTCAAGCATTTATTACTTTCAAGGATTTGCTCTCTAAAATGGTGAAACAGACTTTTAATGTATAGTGGCCCAAATTTCATGAAACACCTGTTAAAGCTGTCAGCACCATCTTAATATAGATTCCAACTGGAGTCTTAGACTAACCATTAGCAGATGACACTTATATTGCTAACATTTCCAAAAGAAGTGCTTAAAATTGCTGGAGACAAGGGGTAAAGGTAAATATTTGTTACTATTAAGACTTAGAGACATGTAATTATAAAGTAGCTTTATATTATATCTTCTTAGACCTGGTTGAAGTCTATTTTCTTTAGTAAAAGTCTCATTTATTGAAGGGGAAAGCTATTAAAGAATGGTCTGTTTAGAGGTAAGGAGATCATTATCTCTGTTGAGGAAACCTGGATCAAGCTACTGGCACCATATAAAAGGGAGTACTCAACTTAAATATTGAACTTTTTTAAAAACTGTGCTTGCATATGGATCTAGGGAACTCCCTTTACTGAGAGAATATATCTTGGCTGCAACTTAATGTATCTCCTGGTGTCACTGAGAATTTAAGTGACTTACCCAGGGTCACACAACCAGAATGTCTCAGAAGCTGGATTCGAACCCATATTTTTCTGACTCCCAAGGCCAGCATGATGCTTCTCATGATAATTTTACTTAGCTTTAAACACTTTAAAAAATTTGGAATTAAAGTAACTTCTCAGTAAGTGGGCACATAGGATACGAAGGGAGACTTTCTCAGTTGAAGTTTTCTGGGTTGATTTTGATCACTGCTCTAAGAATATAAATTTTGCTCTCTTTCTGAGTTCATTGGTGGGGTCTTGCCTGGATCATTGCTCAGTACTGAAGGTCTATTCTAAGTATATGATGTTTTTAAAAGAAAAGCTACTTTTTATCAAGCCTTTCTATCTATCCTCAAACCCCAAAATGCAAACCCAACCAACCTAGCCAACCAGAAAACCCCCAAACAAATGAAACCAAAAAACTCTCCAAGCCAGCAAACAAAAAATGTGGTCCAATTTTCTTGAAGCAAATCAGTTGATTTTGCATAAATGAGCCATATGCTGGAAACATTCTTTAAAGACCTTCTATACTCCAACTAAAAATTTTAAAATCTTTTATGTCTAGTAATTCTTTTCATTGTTTAGCAAGAAGGAGAAACCACAGGTAAATGGGAAAAAAAAGTCAGATTTATTTAATGTTCAATAATATTAGCCTTAGACTATAATAAATTTCTTCCCCAATTAAAAATGTTTTTTGTTGTATGGATCAGGTAGGTGAAAGGAATCCTGAGCTTTACTTTTTAAACTTCCAGAGCACTTAGAATAGAAAGGCTATTTTTCCCCATAATATTAATCCTTTGCAGGTTGATATTTGTAGCAGAGGGGCATATGTGCAGCTCAGCTATTTTATTCATCCTTCTTTTCAAATTTGGGTTTACTACACAAGTTACTCAGGAGTAATATTGGTCTGTTTCTTGAAGGCTTTGGGTAGTGGAAGATTACCAAAAAAAGAAGAAGAAAGAAACTTGGCACTTATTTAGATTTTTTGGAGCCATAATACCCTGGCTAATATTTCCATTAAAAATCTTCAGAAGGAATATGAAGCATTTACCATTTAGTACTGTTTTCGTGTATGTATATATATATATACACACACATATATATGCGTATATATGCACACACAAACATACACACATATAAATATGCATATGTGCATACACATACACATCTGTATATACATTTGTGTGTATGCACACATATATGTATCTGTATCTGTGTCTTGAGTTCTATTCTTCAAGAATGACAAGAGAAACTGCAGAAGGGTTTTTTAGAGCAGTTGAAATATTCTGTTTTATAATCTTAAACCTCTTCACTTTCATTGTATTGCCAGTTTCTTTTTCCAATTTGTCCCAACAGCAGTGTGAGCAAGTTTTCTTGTATGTTTATTACTGGGTTAGGCTCATGATAATATATTTTCTTATTGTTTATTTTTATATTTATAGATTATATGTATTTTAATACATATTTTTGTTATTTATCTTAGTTGAGGGCTCCAAATTAACGTTTCCTGAAACACACTTTTAAAAATTTGTCTCAGCTCTAGGTAATCCTTTAAAGGTTACCTACCAGAGCACTTTGTTGGCAACAGTTTTGTGGTATTGGTAGAAATATTATTTTGTCACTATTTAACAGACGATGGAACAGAAACTCAGGTTAATTTAGCTTACAGTCAGTTAGCTAGCATAAGATTCAAGGGTTAGCTCCATGACTCTGATTCCTTTTCCATTGTGACCAAAGGGGAAGTTACAGTTGTCACCACAGTTGATGAGATGGAGGGGAAGACATCTAAAACTATAACCATAGTTCCCTATAGTACCTAGTTTAGGCTGACATTTAGTTCGAGAAGTTTCTTGAGAAATGGTCTCATGAAACAAACAAAAAACCCAACACAAAAATAATTCCACCAAGCTCTTGTGTAGGGGACTATGCTAGGAGATGGGGGAGAAGCAGAGAGAGGTGAAGCAAAATTGATTTTAAAGAGCTTGTAATATTCCACCTGGAAGAGAGGCCACTTTCTGGGTGCTGTTGGTTAATCCTTTGGTTTCCTTGAGCTCCTGGAACCATACTGCCCTAGCCCAGGTCCTTCTGGGAGCCCTAATTCCTTCCAGCCCCCTTGTATCTCTTTCTTTTTTTTTCCCCTATTACTTTATATTGATTATCACCAACTTTAATCCGACTCTTTCCTCTGTTCCAGGACTCTGATGCATAGTTTGTTTTCTGGCTCATTTTTTAAAGTGCTTGTTCTCCAATTAGAAATGTTATTCTCATATTGAAAAGGTGATTTGAGATCTGAGCAAACTGCAGTTGAGAAGCTGTTGGGCTTTGCGAATTGTGTGAAATGTTTCTGTACCCAGTTCCCTCACAGTTATCCCGAGTAGGAGGCAACATGTAGAGATAACACACAGAGTGAGCTTGTGGTTACATGTAGGATAGTGTAGCAAGAGGTCACTGGAGAGCATCCAAGAACTAAGGGCAGGTACAGAAGAGCAGAAGGAAGGCCATCCAGAACGGCTCACCTGGCTACTGTTGTGGTTCAGGTTGGGATGTGGTTCCTAGAAATTAAGGGACTTAATTTAGCAGGACTAAGTAAAGTTGAAGACCATTGAGCAGGTGCTTGGAGGGTAACATTCATGAACTCCAGGGTCTTAGAAATTAGAGCTGGAAGGTACTTCAATCATCTGGTCTGACCCCTTCACTTTACAGATCAGGAAACTGAGGCCTAGAGAGGTTAAATAACTTGCCCAAGATTGTGCAGATAGTGAGTTTTAAAGATTTTGAACCTATCTTTTGCCCTGAAAGTGAGTGATCTTTCATTGCATTTTCCTGTCTTTTTTCTAGTTCAGTAAGCTGAACAGCAATCAGCATTTTATTAGTACTTACTATGTGCAAAGCACTGTGCTGAGGGAGATACAGAGTTGAGGTTCTTATTAGAAGGATCTAAAGCCAGATCTAGGGTCAGCGTCCAGAGTTTAGGTTAGGATATCAGAGTCAAATAACAGGGACGGGAGTATCCATGTTGTATTGTCATAACAAGCTCTCAAATGCTGTAATGTTCTCCCACCTTCACTTTTTTGGGGGGGCTGTGTGTGGCCAGTTTAAAGTTAAAGGAGTTTGAGGAATTAAAGTTCAAGGAGATAAAAGTCCTTTCCCTTAAATAATTGTTTGGTGAATTGAAAACTCAGTACAAGAGGTTTCCTTTATGATCAAGCCTGTTCTAAAGTTAACAAATGCTTAGAAGAGGTCATAGTTAAATTTTGAGACAACCAACTTTATTGGTCATCAATAGTAATAGCTGATCTTTAGTGTTTTAAGAGTTTCAAAAAGCTTTATGTTCTCATTTGCTCCTCTGCAACAGTTGTGGAGGTAGGTAGTACAAGTATTTACACCCCCATTTTTGCAGATGAGGAAATTGAGGCTCAGTGTTCATTCAGCCAGTAAATATTGAGGTCAGGATTCAAACCTAGGCTTTTTCTGAGCCCAAATCTAGCATTCTATCAATACACCAAGCTACCTTGCTATTTAAAGAGACCAGCCAGAAAATGATAGCTTCCTTACGATTTGTGCAATCCCAGAATTCTCTGGCTTCTTATAATTTCTGTTAAGAATTCCAAGTCAGCAATGATATGTAGATACTGCAGTTGTTTTGTGCTCCTAGAATGTATCTCCATATCTTTTCATTTTGGTTTCAGGTCATGGAGGTGAGCACAAAGAAGCATGTCATTGGAATATTCTCTTATTGATAGAGGTCTTACAATAATAATTCTTAGTTATGACTATTTTATTTTATCTTATTTTATTTATTTTTGCTTTTTGGAGGGCAGTTGGGGTTAAGTGACTTGCCCAAGGTCACACGGCTAGTTTTTTTGTGTTAAGTGTCTGAGGCCGGATTTGAACTCAGGTACTCCTGACTCCAGGGCCGGTGCTCTATTCACTGCACCACCTAGCTGCCCCTTACTATTTTATTTTTTATTTTGCTTTTCAGAGGAGGGAGGGCAAGGCAATTGGGGTTAAGTGACTTGCCCAAGATCACACGGCTAATAAGTGTTAAATGTTTGAGGCTGGATTTGAACTCAAGTCCTCCCGACTCCAGGGCTGGGGCTCTATTCACTGCACTACTTAGCTGCCCCTACTATCTTATTTTTAAATATTTTAAAGAGAATATTAAAGTATTTTAAGCAGAATATAGTATTAACCTGCAACTCTTTGCATCTGTAAAGCAATAATTGATGTTTATAATGGCATTATCTTCATGGGCCCTCTGAATTCTTAAAAGAAGATTGTTGTGTATTTATTACAATTTTGTTATTTATTGTGCATTGTTGTATTTCAGTTTCTCCCCAAACCACTTAGCTACTTATGTTGTTTTGTTGTTTGGTTGTTCCAGTTGGGTCAGACTTTTTGTGACACCTTTTGGGGTTTTCTTGGCAAAGGTACTGAAGTAGTTTGCCATTTCCTCCTCCAGCTCATTTGACAGATGGAACAACTAAGGCAGACAGGATTAAATGACTTGCCCAAGGTCTAGTAAGTATCTGAGGTCAGATTTGACCTCAGGAAGATGTCTTCCTAATTCTAGGCCCAGTGCTCTGTCTTCTCTACCATCTAGCTGCCCTGGCTAAACAGTATATATGTATAAAAGGGCTTGAATAAAGGACTGGAGGGTTACCCCTATAATTTGTGATTTACACAAATTCTCTAGCCCATAATCAGACACAGATCTGAGTACTGCTTGTTTCTTCTTCCTCCCCTCTAACTTTGGAGAGACAATATGTATGTATGTACATACTACTGTATGAAGGAACTTCATCTGGGCCGAAAGAAATCTTTGATTAGATTTGGCCACTTCCTTCAGTTTCTTCTTTATGAGAGCCAAGGAGTTAGAGCCCTTGGCTGCATTGATGAGCTCATTCAACAGACACCGGAAGATGATTGACTTCAGTAGCCAAATTGCTGTGTTTCCCTATTGGTGGAGGTGGATAGTGTGGAGGGAGATAGCGATATTTTGTTAATAGGATTTGCCATGACCTCTTGCCCTTGTGATGACCTAAGGATTTTGGATAGCCTCTCCAATGTTGGGCTTTGCAGTTTTAAAACACTTACAGTACCTTGAATTGTGGGAGAGGTTCCATAGTCTTGTGGTGATGTGGCATTTATAAGTATATTGCCTGTGATCTATTCTCAAAAGAATTCGATGCTAGGGAACTCGACTGTAGCAGATGCTTTATTTCTGTATTGGTTTGTAAGTAGCTGAGGGCTTTTGTGCAGATAGATTTAGAAACAAGGTCCAAGGTTACTCCATGGCCCCTATATGGTGATAAAGAGTGCAAGGTTTCAAGCATTATCACTTAATTAGACAATAATGATCTGTAAAAACTAGTTTAAAGAATGTTTAGGGAAAAATCTAACTTAACGGTCAACTTTGGGGCAATTAAGGATGAAATTAGGGGGAAAAATTTTTGTAAGAAACTTTTCATCATCAGTGAAAATAGAGGCACATTTGAGTTTGAACATCACAGTGCTGGATGTATTTATGGGGAGTCACTGTTGTGTTTGCTCTTACTTTCTATAGCAGTGGTTCTCAACCTGTGGGTCGCGATCCCTTTGGGGTCGCCTAAGACCATTAGAAAACACATATTTCTGAACTTATTTTCTTAATTGCTGAGCAATTAAGTGAACACTTATTAAGTGAACACTTATTAACTTGTTTTAAGGACTAGGTAGATGGATGACAAGTATGAGTACTGATCTTTTTTTCTCAAAAGAATCAATTAGGAAATAAGTATGACTTGTAAAATGTACTTATTTTACATTTTCTTATGCATATAAAACTTACTTTGGGGCATCTTTTTTCCCATTTGGGAAATGGATGATGGTAACCTCACATCCATTGTTGTTAAGAACAATAAACATTAATTATAGTCAGTAACTGCAAATATTTAAAAATATGTTCTAGTTCAATATTATAACCAGCTCTTAGGAGATAAGAGGAGATTGGGGCTAGGAGAGGAAGACAAAAGGGAAAGGAGAGAGGGAGCAAATAGCATAGGAGAATGAACTTTACCCTGAAGGTGGGATCTGCCCTGCTCTTAAGCATGTAGGTTTGGCTAAATTGCTTCTCTGGTCATTTGTTTCCTCCTCTCTAAAATGAAGAAATTAATTTTTTAAGAATAATGAGGGTTCTGGAGTTGTCATTTACATTGGCTCCAAGGTTCCTTTTGTAGGTAAATGAATGAAAGAAGGCAGAAGGAAGGGAAGCTGGGATGTAGGGCTGAAGATGGATGGCCCTAAGTGACCAGAGGACTTTCTCACATCCGGACAGCAGTGTGAAAAGAGACTTTGGACTTTGAAAGGACAATTGTTTGTTATTGTTTTCTTTTGAATCTCTGCATCGGTACTCATAAAGGGGAGTGCCCTTTTGTATGTTGTCAGTGCGATAAAGGCTATTTGACAGATGGAACAACTAATTAAATTGCCCAGGGTAATTAAATTAAAGGGTAACTAAAATTAAGAAAAAGTGGGAAAACTTTAAAAGGTATAAAAAAATGAAGGAGGGATTTGTGAGGCATAATTTATAGTGAAGTTTCCCAATTCTGAAAAATCAAATCTAGAATGGTTTCAGTATTCACTGGGCCTAGGTTTAGAGGTCACCTGACCTTCCAGGAATCTGGGTCTTAGACCAATGGAGACCCTCCTCAGTGCCACCTCAGCACAATAAGGAACCCTGGCCTTTCATTGGACACCCACATGTTTCCAGGTCCTTTGTCTCAGAGATAGATTCCCATGCTTAAGCTGTAGGCCAGCCTCCCTACCAATAAGAGTGAAGGCCAGTTGGGGTGGAGGGGAGGGTTGGGTTTCTGCATTACAAGGTTATATAACCTTGGGCTGGCTTCTACTTGTTGCTCTCTCCCTGCAGACGCCATGTGAGCAACGGGCAGAGTCCTTTTTCATGAGAAAGAATAAAGACCTTTTCTGACCTCAAAGAAAAAAAATGAAGAAGTTGGACTCCAGGTGGGGAACCTGCAGCCTCATGTGGCTCTCTAGGTCCTCAAGGTCAAATTTTTGATTCAGTGAAAGGGCCGTACTTCAGGACCTAGGGGCCACATGTGGCCTTGAGACCAAAAGTTCCCACCCCTGGACTAGATGATATTCTCAAGTTTTAAAATGCTGAGCTTATGAAATAAGGAAAAGTAGAAAGATAATTGAACTTGGAGTCTGTGGCCTTAGGTTTAATTCCTGACTCCTTCACTTAATTGGTACCAGGGTGACCTTGTCCAAACAAGTCATTCAGTCTCTGAAGCTTTCACTTTCTTTACTCATAAAATGAGAGAGTTTGATGAGATGACCACTTTCAGCCTCTAAATTTTAAACTCTGTGAGAGGGAGAGAGGAGATCAATGGCTGTTGAGATCTTTCATTGTGTTATCCTAGTGGAATCTAAGCTCCTCAAGGATTGGCACTCTTGTTCCCTCTTACTGATCCCTTTGCCAGGGCCTAGGATGCTACTTAGCACAGAGAAAGATGCTTCATAAAGGCTTGTTGAATTGCAAATGTCTTTTGGGCTTTGTACCATAGGTTCTCATGGTTCTGAGTTTCTTTAGTCCTTAGCTCTTTGGAGAGTCTTTTGAATGTAATAATCAAAGAAGCTAATAGCAGTTGAGGAGAAGAAGGTTATTCTGCACAGTAGAGCTTTGTTTTTATTTCATTTTTTTTAAATAAAAACTTTATTTTAAAAAAAGATAGCAGAACTTTAGTGGCTTTTCTTTTTTTTTTCCTTCTAGCTATCAAAGCTTTAGATTAGTAGGTTACTTGTCAACCAAACCTCAAAATCTTCTTGTGTGAGAATCTCATCACCTTTACAGAGGGATGTATGAGTCACATACCTGATAGACTGGATACAGAAACCTTTCCCATTCATGTTCCCTTGTCTGGTTTTGAATATCTGCTAAGAGCATGCAGGTTACATATACTTAACTAAAAGAGCTTTGTTATGACTTGGAAAAAAATGACCCCCAAAATATTAATGGGTATGTCTTTCTCTTAAACCACGTCTTTGTTTTGCAAAGTTTTCTTTCATTATAAGGGAATGCTGTCATGGACAATTCATTACCAGGATTAAACAGATAGGCAGGTTATGAAGACTTAATAGTTTTATCTGATAAAGACAAAGCTGTAGGATAGGGAGTTGTGGTTTAAAAAAAAAATCCCAGTCCTCTCATATGTGTTAACACCTAACATCATCTTTGAAAACTAGCATTTTCTCATGCACATTTTTCTCAGTGATATTTAGAAGAGGGAAGGAGATAGGCACAAGCGTTTATTAAATTTGCCAGAAACTGTACTAAACACTTTGCAAATCTCATTTGATGCTTACAACAACCCTGGGAGGTAGGTTCTATTATTATCCCCATTTTACAATGGAGTAAACGGAGTGGGCAGTTAAGTGACTTACTTAAGGTCACATAACTAGTAAATGTCTTAGGCGGTTTTTGAACTCAGGTCTTCCTGGTTCCAGGCCAGGTGTTCTATTCACTTCACTCACTAACTGCCACTTTTTGGAGAATTTGGTCTCTTAGGAAACATCAGTTTTTATAGAGATTCTCATACTTTTGGAAGTTACTTCAAGCCATCTAACATCTTTGAGTGTCTGCATACGTTAGCAATTTGAGATCTATTTTTTATTTTGAAAACCTAGCGGAGTGTGTGTGTGTGTGTATGTGTGTGTGTGTGTGTGAAAGAGAGAGAGAGAAAGAGAATGTGAGAATGTGCTTGTCTTGCAAACCTCGAGGCTGTGTACTGCTAGACAAGAAGTGACTTTTGCAAAGCGTTTTATTCCAGCAGTGTTGATGTCAGGTGACTTTGTAATCTTGTAAAGTGTGTAGGCTGGTGATTCTCTCACATTAAAATTTTTTTTCTCCTTATTTTAAAAGTTCTAAACTTAACGAGCGCCTCCATATACATAGTTGAACAAATAGTCCAATTATACATGAAATTGTGAATCTCTAGTTAGGTGGAGCTTGCTTTTCTTTGTGAATAATAATAAATTCAGCATGTTGCTTTCAAAGTTACCCTGCTTACAGTGATTATAGTTTTCGAATTTTAGGTTAACTTGAACTTGATGGGAGAGGCAGTGTGGCAACGTGGATGGAGAGTTGTTCTTGAAGTCATAATTAGCAGGGTTCAGATTTGTTCTCTGAAACATACTGGCTGTGTAATCCTGGGCAAATCACTAGACCATAGGCATCAAACGCAAGTAGAAAAGGGTCCACTAACCCATATATAAATTTCTCTGTGAGCCTCATATTGACTTAGAAAACCATATCTTAATATTATGGTTTATTGTATTTTTATTCATTTTGTTAAATATTTGTCAATTCTATTTTAATCTGGTTCAGGCTGTTCCCTAGAGTATTGTGGGTGACATCTGGTGTTAGACAACGTTTGTTCTGGTCAACTCTCTAAGACAGTGGTACTCAACCTTCCTAATGCCACAAACCTTTAATACTTGTATGTGTGTGTATCTGCATGTAAGTGGATCTGCCTGGAGATGGATAGAGGAGCGATGTCTCAGTTCCTAAGACCATCGGAAATATGTGTTTTCTGATGGTCTTAGGTGAGCCCTGTGGCCCCTGTGAAAGAGTCATTTGACCCCCAAAGGGGTCACGACCCACAGGTTGAGAACTGCTGCTCTAAGATGATAAATTGCAGACAAGGTGCTAACCTGCCTTGGTGGAAGGTGTTTCCTTACCTGAGAGCTCCCCCATACCGGGGAAATCATAGGTGCAGTTCCTATTTCTATCCTTAATAAAGTAAAACACTTAGACAATGCTCGACTAGGAAACCTGGTCTTTAAAATCAGTCCATCTCTTTTTAACCACTGAAAGACCAAAACCAAACACTGAAACAGTAAATACTGTTAGAATTCAGGGAGAACACTTGAGAAGAAACAGTTGTCTCCTTACATTTTAATTCGAACAGAATTCTTGGAAAGGGAAGGTTTGAGATGAGTGATACATTAAGTAAATTTAATTTATGATCTCTTAGAGTTGGGGCACTCATAGGGTCCTTTTTATCAAAAGATCTCAGCATTTTTATGAGTTAAACAGGAAATGAGGGTCAAACAAGAAGTAGCGAAAAGTCCTTCTCCCAACCTTAAAAGTGCTGTAAAATGTCTGCTGGTTTTTTTCCCCTCTGTACAGTATCATGTTAACATTTATTAATTGTCTGCTACATATAAGGCACTGTGTTAAATGCTAGCAATGCCAAAGAGGACAAATACAACTCTTGCCCTCAAGGAGCCCGCAGTCCTTTGGGAAAGACAACAAGGAAACAAATTGGTACAAAGAAGCTATATCTAGGATAAAGAGGAGATTGCTGCTGTTTGCTGCTTTGTCCTTTGAATTTATTTAATTATTTACAAAGAAAAGCAAGCTCCACCTAACAGAGATTCAGTTTCATGTATACCTGGACTATCTGTTCTACTATGTAGGTGGAAGTGATCATTTTATTTAACTTTTAAAGTTCAGAACTTTAAAGGACCATGACATCAGGAGGAGATGCCATGAGTGCAAGTGAATTGGATTTAAGTGAGAGAGGGTTGTGCAAAGTCACCAGCCTCACTTTCTCCTCCTCAGTCTAAGATAAATAGATCATCAAAAGAGAGAAGGTACTAAAATTAAGAGGGGGTAGGGAATGCTTACTGCGGAAGGAAGGATTTTAGTTGGGACTTAAGAAGCCAGGAAAGGCAGTAGGTTCCTGAAGCCAAGAAATGGAGTGTCTTGTACCTGAAACAGCCAGGAAGAGAACTGGAAAGGTAGGGACAGGCTAAGTTATGTAGGGATTCAAATTCCTAACAGGATTTTGTATTTGATTATATTAGGGCTTTTAACAAAGGGTTGATAATGATAAAGGTTAGCCCTGACAATCTTTTTTGCCATTAGATGAAATGAGCCTTTTAATTCACTTCAGTTATTGGAATGTAGAAGAAGATATACATGCTTGCTGTATAATGGGAGTGTATGTTTTTTCTTCTTGCATGAAGGAAGAATATGAAATATTTTGGGGGAGAGAGGGAACAATATTCATTGCTTGGCAAAACAAGCTTATAACTGTTAACAGAGATTCTAAGAGTTTTGGGCGCAGAGATTCACATTTCCAATGATATAACTGTTAATGCCAAATGGAATCCAAACATATTTAGCCTTGTTTTATTTGATAAGTT
This sequence comes from Pseudocheirus occidentalis, assembly GCA_028646575.1. Classification (NCBI taxonomy): domain Eukaryota; kingdom Metazoa; phylum Chordata; class Mammalia; order Diprotodontia; family Pseudocheiridae; genus Pseudocheirus; species Pseudocheirus occidentalis. The sequence goes on along the minus strand of CM053593.1, from coordinate 312,757,054 downwards.
TCAGATGTCTCCCACCCTCCAGTTGCTAATCCTTTCTTCTTCCTCAGTTGATCTTACATTATACTTTGCTTTACACATGCTATCTCCTTTCCTCCACACCCCAGGAGCCTGTAAGCCTTAGGAGGGCAGAGCTGTCTTCCCCCAACACCTCACATTTCATTCTCTGTAGCAGATGCTTTTAATAAATGGTTCTTGAAATTGAATTTGAAATCCGAGCAAGAATGTTGGGGGATAGATAGCTTCTTTAAGGTGTCGATTTTTTAAGGAAATGGCAGTTTTAGTTTTAGGAAACAACTTAAAAAGAACAGATTGTGTTTACTGAACATGCTGACCTTGACATACTTGAGGCTAGATGATGGGGTAACAGTAGCTAGCAGGTATATAGCACTGTAAGATTGGTGAAGCACTTTTCATATCTTACATTATTTAATATTTACAACACCCCTAAGAAGTAAGGCTACAATTATTCCTCTTCTACAGATGATGAAAGTGGATACTAAATGAATTCCCTGAAGTTTTATTCTTTACTACTACCACTACATTAACGTTGTGTCACAGATAGCTGCTGCTGGTGATTTCTGATATAACAGCTAAATTGAACTAGGGTGAGGTGCTCCACGTCTATTTTTTGCTTGTTTTATTACAACTCAAAGGTTTATTCCATTTACTCCTTTACTATGAATTGTTTCTTTTGACTGGCCCAATGGGTGTGACAGTCCACGGGTACCTACATGCACACACCGGTGAGTAATAGTCCTTGTCGTCATCTGGCCCCAGCAGTTGCACATGGCAGGATCCGGAGTCCAGCCAAGCCCAATTAAGGAAATCAGCCAGTTTTGCCAAGAAGCGTTTCACAAGACCTGCTTCTGCTAGAAGCCCTATGGGAAATAGGTATCAATGTTAATTATCGACCTTCATTAGTCATCAGAACCACTTCCCTCTTATTTCCAAGCCACAGAAATCCACAGACTTCTGAATAGAGGGGTACTCTTAGATAGTATCAAGAAGAAAGGATGGCGGCTCACACTTAGCCACAGTTATGAGCCCCATAAAACCTCCCACGTGAGAAACATAAACAAGTAATAGGCAGCATGCTGTTACTGTTTTAAAAATAAACTGAGGTTTGAGATGGGTAATCCTTCTACTTCTTGTTTTTGTGTGTGAGGGAGAGTTGGTGGGTTTATATCTTAAATAAAAAGCTTAAAGTATTACCTGATAAGCTTGTCTGTAGATAAAGTGAACTTCTTATAAGATAACCTACTACAAAAGGGAAGGGTGTTTTCATTTTGTTTAGTCTGTTTATGCTTACAGGATTTGCTTTCTGCCAAGATGAACATTTAATATTGCTCTGATCACAGCCCTCCTCAACCAAGGTACCACTTTCATAGTAAACCAAGCCTGTATGTGGCTTCTTGGCACATAGCTATTTGCATGCTCTTTTCCCCATTAGATCATGAGCTCCTTGAGGGCACAGACTGTCTTTTGTCTTTTTGTGTGCATCCTTACTTCTTAGCAAAGTTCCTGGCACATAGTAGGTGCTTAATGAATGTTTATTCACTGATATGTAAATTTTTATTGATGTAAACAAATAGCCCAGAAGACAGCAATTAAATTTTATTTATTAAACAGTTCATTTTTCTCAATGTCTATAAAGCATCTGTACTCAGTAGAGCTTTGTGTAGCCAGATGATCTTGGGGAGTAATAGGATTTCTGTTAGTCTAAGGTAGACATTCATATTTGTACTTGAAGTTCATCTTAGGTCCTCATTTTCAGACTTGAAGTTGAGACGAATCAAAGGGAAATAAGGAATTCTTTTTCTCTCAACTTTCTGAGATGGCCAGTTGAAATCTAAGCTAATGGGTCATGATCATTGAATCCTGATACTTACTGAGTATCAGAAATTTTTATTGTTGTTCAGTTATATCTTACTCTTCATTACCCAGTGGACCATAGCATACCAATATTGTCCATGGAGTTTTCTTGGCAAAGATACTGGAGTGGTTTGCCATTTCCTTCTCTAGTAGATAGAGGCCAGCATAAGTTGTGAGTTACCACCATCACACAGCTAATAAGTATCTTGGGATATTTGCGTGTGCGTGTGCGCACACACACATCCACACACTTTGCTTTGGTAGCAAAGAATTGGAAACTACTAAAAGGGTGTGTCCATCAATTGGAAACTACTAAAAGGGTGTGTCCATCAATTGATGAATGCCTGAACAAATCATGGTATATCTATCTATCTGTCTATCTATCTATATCTGTGTCTGTCTTCCTATCTATCTATCTATCTATCTATCTATCTATCTATCTATCTATCTATCTATCTATCTATTTCTCTCTCTCTCCCTCCCTCTCTCTCTCTCTCTGTCTTTCTCTCTCTCTCTCTCTCTACCTATCTATCCATCTATCTCTCCATCTGTAATGGATTAGGTTGTGCCATAAAAAATTATA
>CM053593.1:312723768-312754099 GCA_028646575.1 Pseudocheirus occidentalis | reverse complement strand
TTTCTCTCTCTCTCCCTCCCTCTCTCTCTCTCTCTGTCTTTCTCTCTCTCTCTCTCTCTACCTATCTATCCATCTATCTCTCCATCTGTAATGGATTAGGTTGTGCCATAACAAATTATAAAAGACATTCAGAAAAACCTTGGAAGACTTACATAACCTAATGCATAGTGAATTGAATCGTGCCAGGAAAACAGTTTATAGAATGATGACAGTGTTGCAAAGGAAAGCTGCTGTGAAAGACCTAAGAACTCTGATAAATGCACTGACTGATTGTGACTCCAAAAACCTCTAGACAGAGAGGTGATAGATGATAAGTTCAGAATGAGACCTATGTTTTCAGGCGTGACATGTGTCTGAAATTATTTTGCTTGATAATTTTGGTTACAGGGGTATGCTTTTATTTTAGGGTCAGAGAGTAGAGTAGTGGAGGATTATGGGGAGCTAGCATTGGTGATACAAAAAAGGGAAACATATCCATGAAACATTTATCAAATTAGTAGAAGAGAACAAAAAGATGTTAACAAGAGGACCCATAGAAGCAGGGCAGTTTTTGGTACTTTTAAAAATATATTACGTGAGAAAAAATTACTTTAAAAAATGCAGAGATTCATGATTTCATATACATTACTCTTTATCCTTTTCATTGTGTGTGGAAATATTCACGCTGATGTTTGTCAGTTTAATATATTTTTAAAAAATAATGAATTCCTCTGTCTATGAAGTCTTAAAGACAAAGGCTGGATGACCCCCCTCAGTTATTTTATAGTGGGGACTCCTTTTGGGCCAGATGCCTGATCAGGTCCCTTCTAACTCTCCAATCCTGAGGTTCTGCAAAGAGTCCTGTCACTCTCAAGAATACCCGTTCAGAAGGTTTGGATAACATTAGCCACCTTTAATTTGTCATACAGTTTTATATAAATGCTAAAGGTGTGCCTGGACGCCCACTGTGCTACATGTGATCTTTAGGAATGCTTGCCTTTCAATTTTTGTTGCGGTGGAGGAAACTTGCAATGAATGATAGGAAACAGCTGTTTATAACTTAGAAAGGAATCCAACCTCATGGAGAAGTTTAACATTCAAAAGAACCGTTAGTGGGGAAATCCTCTCAGATGCCACACGTCAGAGATATGGAATGTAGTCCCTATGGCTCCCCATCCTTTCCCTTCTCTTACATGACTATGTTCTTTTCCACAGGCCCAATCTAAGTAACTTCACCAAGGTTTTCAAAGTGGGCTTTTTGTATAGACCTCAAGAAACACTTGTGAGGTAACTCGCTGGTGTTGTTGGTCTTTGAGTCAGGGAGATATGAGTTCAGATCCTGTCTTTACTTCAAATGCCTCCCAACTTTGTGACCCTAGGCCAAGTTGAATAAAATTTCTGAGATTCAGTTTCAGTGAGATAATATTTGTAAAATATTCAATGAAATAATATTTATAAAGTGCTTACATAGTGTTTGACATATAAATTCTAGTTATTACTGTCATTGATGTCTTATGCCATCATTTTACTGGAAAGATAACTCATGTCCAGTTGTACAAGGTATGTACAAAAAGAAGCATAGATATAGCTCTTGTCTGAGGAACCTATGGACTGAATGAAGGACTGGTGTGAAAATACTCAGTAAATAATTAAGCTGCAAGGGAGAACCCCCAAATCAGAGAGGTGATGTGACTTAATAATATATATCCTACTGGATTTGATCCCCTTTATTCTGATGATATTCTGTTCTTAAAATCATTTGACCATTTCCTTACTATCTTTTTTGAATTAAGAGGAGAAATATTACTCTTTTAGCTAATGTTTTTATTTATTTCATGAGAACTAATGTGAATATACATTTAAAAAAGTATTCAGAATTTCCAGCATCACATTTAATAAAAGACACAAAGAACAATCCATGGGAAGAATATTGCTCATCTTTACCTTGTAGTGTCTTAAATGTTAGCGAAATTTCATTTAAAAAAGCAAAAACTTTTAGGCATTTCATGGAGACAGACTATTCCATCAATAATTGTATCTGTTGGCATTTGCCTCTCTCCTATTTTAGATGTTCTTACCAGAAATTGTCCTATGTCCCTTCTAGTCAATATCTAAGAAGTAGGGGGATCTTTCAAAATCAGATTGGTATCAAGCCAGGGCTTGCTTCATCATTTTTGCCAGAACCTGTACAAAAGGATTTAAACAATTAAAGACCTGGAGAGCTGTGCGGAGCCCCAGGGGTACCTTTGGATTTTGATGCTTGGCAGTGGTACACAGAATTCCTAATGAGAACTTCGACCCTTTTCACCAGCTGTCATAGGTAGTCGCCCAATGGGGGTGGGGTGGGGAGAACTATGACCCAATTTATTGTTTTTGTAAACTCCTGTTGGATGACAAGAGGAAAGAGCATTTGACAGCTTTCTGAGCTGAAGTTTTGGCAAGCTCCAGTTCAAAACAAAAATACACCAACGTGCTTCAATCTGCATTTAGCCCTGCTCCCTGTGGTGCATTAGCAATGGTCTGTGCAGGGTGATTGCAGATGGGATGCTCTCACTATGACCTCAGAGTACATTATTTGGACAAATGGTAAAGTGCTTTAGTCATTTGAAAATTTGCCAGCCACTTGTTGTCTTTCTCTCTTTGCTGTATTGAAGGCGACTAGGCTTTGGTTTTCAAGTCTATTTTTAAAGAAAACAGTCTGATATAATGGGGAAGATGCTCTGTGCTTGTAATTTCCCAACTCCTCTCTACTACTACAGTGATTTATATTACTGTTAAACATTTTATAGTGTTCTATACCAAAAACTTTACATACATTATTATCTCACTAGATCCACACTTGTGAGGAAGCTGAAGGACAAGAATTATAGCCATTTTACTGATGGGGAAACTGAGGATCTAATAAATTTAAATAACTTGCTACTGATTGATGTCTCCTATTGGCAGAAGTATGACTTAAAATGTAGGTCTTTTGTTCCAAATTTCAGTGTCTTTTCTATTGAAAAGTGAGAACTCTTAAGTAGATAGATGCTAAGTATCACAAGAAGGGACTGATTGTTATGATTTGTTATTGTGATGGTTCCTTTGCTAACTCTTTAATAGTATTTTGGATTTAAAACCTTTTTTAGGGAGGTGGTAAGACTCATTTTAAATAGGTTGGGTCCCCAAATTCCAGTCCTTGGTGCAGTGTAGTATAGGTGTGCAGACTTGGAGTTGATCAGAAAAAAATGAACAATTTCTGCTGTAAGGGTGCTTTCATTAAATCTTAGGGTTTTTATTTTTTAAATGCAGCCAACTAGGACTCTAAGGAGATATGCCTGGACTTGTCAGGAGGCTGAGTTTAATTCTTGGCATCACCCCTTACCAGCTGTGACTGTGGGCACATTATTTAACGTTCTTGAGCCCTAGTCCCTTTCTCTGTAAAATGAAGTCTCTTGTGAGGAAAGTTACTGCCAAACCTTCAAAGGAACTCTAAATATGAAGTTAGGGCAGAGTCAGCCATGGGAGAATGATTATAGTTAGTGGTGGGCTGGTAAACGTTTAACAGCTAGTTCTCTAGGGAAAAAACAAAAACACCCTCCCCCCCCCCAAATCAATGTATAGATGGCACACTTTTAAATTCAGAATTAACATTTTCTCCATTATTTTCTTAAGCATAGCATTCAACAACACATTAAGTTGAACCTTGATTTGTAGCATTTGCCAGTTTCCCAGGTGTAAATGTAGACATTGAAAATTTAACAGTAGAGAGTTGGTGTGAGCTGGCTCCAGCACATTCTTGGTTCCCTTCTTCCTTTGAGGGCAGGGGACCATGTCTTAGAGATGAGATATGTCACTGTAGTGACGGTGCTGGATTTGGAGTTCGAATCTTAGCTCTGCTTCTTAATACTTTTGACCTGGGACAAGGCATTTTACATCTCTGGGTCTCAGTTCCTCATCTGCAAAAGGAGGAGGTCTTTGATGCTCTTTGATCTTCTACTTGTACCTCCTTGTAAGGAGGAGGAGCAGCCTTGAAACCAAGTCTGGTTCAGAGAAAATTCCCCTCCAAGATTAGGTCCCTAGAATCATAGCTTACCCTTTATTCTATTAGTTCTGCCCTAGTGCAGTACAAGAGACTCACAACTCTTTGGCCGCACAACTACATGTGGGAGAGACCTTCAGGCAGCGAGGTGACCCAGTAGATAGAGCCCTGGATCTGAAGTTAGGAAGATCTGAATTCACATCCAGTCTCAGGTGCTGTGTGACCTGGGCAAGTTATTTAACTTCTGTTTGCCTCATCTGTAAAATGGGGATAATGATACCACCTACCTCAAAGGATTGTTGTAAGGATTAAATAATATTTATGAAGAGCTTTGCAAGCCTTCAAGTATTATATTTATCATTGGTGTCATAATAGTTATAATTGACACGAACTATGTACATGTACCAGAAGGGAAAGTATACCATGTCTTGTACTAGGTGGGTACCAGTTAGCACCAAATAGTGTCTTTTAGAGACTCCCTGTTAATGGTACCACATCATGAAGTCTAAAATTCAGAAATTTTGCTAATGATTTCATTATTCAAAACTATCTGGAGAGACACATACATATGAGGACTTGGAAAAATATAGACAGCTGTACTTCTAGTTGCATGTTGCTTATTTTCTTTGGGGAATTTTTAGCAAAGGCTCTATTTGTGTGGAATTATCAGTCAACCATTCTTTTGACTCATACATTCCTAAACTTGTAGCAGGAAGATCTATGTTTACATGAAATATGGGGAAGATTTTATCCCCCTCCTCTCTTCTTAACTAAAGATGAACAGCTGAGCCATTTTTCATTCTCTTGTTTTTAAGGGGACTTCCTATTCAAAAGCTCTTCTGGCCTAAAGCAAAGTAAGGAGCTGGACCTAAAGCTCTGTTAGTAATCTGTATTTACTTACTCACATTTGAGCAGTCACACCCTGGCTTGGAATGCCACTGTCTTGGACAGTAAATGAAAAACTGAGGTTTTCCTGGGTTTTAATTGTTTTAAAATAATTGCCCTAACTGTAGAGCCCCCATCAGGGGAATTTCCCTTTCAAAGTTCTTGCTCCAGCAGTCTTAGTTTTCACTATTTTCTCTTTTTCGATGGTCATTCTTGTCTTGATATCTAGGGCAGTACCAGAACAGTCGGTATGGAAAACCAAAGGTGTGGGAGTTGTTTCATTTGAAGGCATAAGTTGTCCCTTGAATGAGCCTCCATTATCACTGCCTATATCTTTTGGTTTAAAAAAAAAAGTCACAGTCTTTCCCCTCTTTTTTTTTTTCCCTTTATCCTTCCAATCCTTACCCTTCAACCCTTTCAAGTGCACTGTTTTCTTAGGTATCAAGAGAACAAGAGATGTTAGGTACTGAGCTGTCCAAAATGTTCCACTGAATACAAGTGGCAAATGGGAGGGACAGAAAGCTTCTTTCTCTAAAGCTGACCAAAAATATGAGATGCATTTTAAACACATTTAGGACACCTTACTGTCTTAATAAATCAAGTTGAAGTCTGGCAGGCTGCAGGAAATGTACATTAAAGAGGATTGCAGGCTTTTTCTTTTCTTAAATCCATTATTAGAGCCTCATTGTGTGATAGCTTTAATTATTTTTTTACTTTTTCTTTTTTATAGTAGCTTACCAAAGAGCTTTTTCTCACTGCACACTGTTTTCAGCTCAAGTAATATTTATTAAGACTTAGGTCCTTATTCTTTTGGAACCTTTATCTTCTCAATCAAAAGACACTTAGTAAGTACCTCCTATGTGCCCAGGGATACAAAAACAAAATTGAAAGTGCCCCTGCCCTTAAGGAGATTACAGTTTAGCCATAGGAGACAACATGTACAGATGTCTAGTTGGGAGGAATAAAAAAGCATGCAGATCAACTGCTGTGTGAATTAACTGCAGTGAGGGTGACGGTGATAAATGCTGTTTTCCTAGCTCTGGGGGAATCAGAGGAGACATCACAAGAGGTTGCATTTTAGTTAGGTTTTAAAGTCAAATTAAGGATTCAGCAGTCAGAAAAATAGAGAGATTATATTTTAGGCTAGTACACAAAAGTGAGGTGAAGGATGTCTGGGGTTCTTCCTGTAATATTGGAGGCATGAAAGGGGAAGAGATTTTTCCCCCTCCCCTTGGAGGTTCTGAGGGCACTTGTTGTTGTTTGTCCTTCATTCTCAAAGAAGACCATGACATCATGGAGTTGATACCCTGGCGTGTGAGTGAATTGGATTTAAGTGAGGCAGGGCTGTGCAGTTTCCAGCCTCACTTTCTCCTCCATAGCCATCTAGGTCAAGTGGCAAGAAATAGATCTAGATGACTGGAGATGGCCCTGGATGCAATGGGTGACCTTGGCCTTTTTAAAATAAGGTCTTTAATAGGTCTCAGTTTGATTGAGGCTGCAGTAGAGAAGGAAGTTGAGGTTTAGTGCTGGAAAGGACTTGAAAGACCATATAGTCCAGGGGTCCTTTACCAATTTTTTGTCGTAGACCCCTTCTCAGAATAGTGTTAAGTGTATAAAATAAAAATACATTGGGTTACAAAGGATAATAGTTATTATAATATTGTTACAGGTATATTTAAAACAAAACAAATTCATGGGCCCCCAGGTTAAGGCCTCTGAACCTTGTCCAACCTTTTTATTTTATAGAAGAAACTGAGAGAGTTATGGTGAATTTTTCATTCCTGAACCTTTTCAACAGTAGCATCAAAGAAGGTCAAGAGTAGTGGATGCTTCTGAATTATAACATCCCTAGTTGCTCTTGAAAGCTTGGAGTTTCAGACAGTGCTTTGGATTGCTATAAGCTCAGAGAAATCCATTTAGGTTATGACTAGAGTTGGCTTACTTTGCCTATCAAGATGAAGATTTAAAAAGACCTGCTGTTCTTTGGAAAGATCCCTACATCTGGCTTATGCGTTGATGAAGAAAACATGCATATTGGCAGTAAGATAATTGTAGAGTGGGAGCCTGGTGTTTGATTTTGCTTAATTGGTAAACAATTATCAAAAGCTTGTGAGTCAGATACTGCTAGATGCATGGAATACAAAATAACAGTTGCTGCCCTCAGGGAGAATACATTCTATTGATGGAGAATCTGCTTCTTTTTGTTACTAGAGGATGGGGTGGAGGTGATTATTGGAAAGTGACACATATTTAAAAAACAAAACCAATGTATAAATAAATCATCATGCCCTCCCCCGTACCAGTAAAAGTTACAATCAACCATGGAATGGTACATAAGGGTGTTGATGTCTTTTGTGAGGTCGAATTACCAAATATATATAATTATTATTTACATGCAACTGGGTAATAAGATATACAGGCACTGGGGTAGGGAGATTCATCTTGTCCTACCAGAAATCAGAGGGATGATGGGGGAGGGAATATACAATGGGATCGCTATTTTGGGGTGATGTGTAGAGGAAAGATGGGGGAGAATTTGTAACTCAAAATCTTGTGGAAATGAATGATGTAAACTAAAAATAAACAAAAGTTCATTAAAAAAGAAAAAAAAAGTTATTTACTACACAAAACTCACATAAAGCTGCCCATTTAGGAGCTCAGAGACTCTTCCATCCTTTAACTCACCCTCACCCTTAACAAAAACTTGCTGTCCTTTTCTTACCTTCCAAAACAGTTACTGGCATTGCTATATGCCTGATTTTTCCCAGTCTTAAAAAACTTGGAATTTATTTTCAATTCTCCCTTTGTGTCCCTTTTGTATCCTCTCCCAAAGGCCTATTAGTTTTCCCTGGACGACAGTTTTGCACTATTCTTTGAGACACCTGAGGCTCCCTACTTAAAGTTTTCCTTGTTTTATAGTACAGTGTGGTAGAATAGGAAAAACCCTGATTGTAGAGTCAGAGGATCTGGATTCAAATATGACCTCTCTGGAACTGTTTCCTTACCTACAACAGGCCGGGGACTAGATCAGTCTCTAAATCTGATGATCTTTTTTAATCTCACAGTTCCACAGACATGCATGTGGTGAGACTTTTTTCCCCCTTTTCCTTGTCTTCTGGTCAGTTGTTTGGCCTAATGTTGCATACTTCCCAGTGGTGAATGCCTGTTAGGTGCTTTAGGCCCTGATAATGGGATTGCATTGGGAGTGAAAGAAGGCATCAGTTTGGTATATGCTGTGAATATTTGCATATATGGGAGAGGAAGAAGAGGAGCATATACACACTAACATACACACACATGTATACATATGTGTGCATGTGCATACACATAGGTATATAAATATATAAAATATAAATATGTGTGTACATATACATAATACACATACACACACATACATACATACATACATACATATGATAGTCCTCCAAAATATTCCTGAAGTCGCCACGTTTTGGAAAACAAGTGATAACTGATAACTGTTTAACTGAAGATTGTGTTTTATTTGTTCATCTGAATTGTTTTAGGACATACTGCTGTGAATTGCCTAATTAGGCCAACAGAAATGGAGCTACTGTGCTTCAGTCTCACTGATAAAAGAATCTGAAGAATGGTAATACTATTTTTTGGTGAAGTTTAAGTGCATATAGTGGCATAAAGAAAGTGCTTGGTCCATATTATACACACATACATATATACATATGTATGTGTATACATATAGTTAGTTCCACATGGGTCTGAATGAGACTGGCAGGAGGCATTGATAATTATCTCTGGAATCTTGCCTGCCTTTCTTCCAGGGAGATTGGGATTCCTACCTTGAGGAAAACCAGAAAAGGGCCATAAGGCTAAACACTCTATTCTTTAGTCTCTGAAAAGAATACTGGACTAGAATCATATCTGTCTCCTTAAATATTGATAGTAGAAGGGCACAATTTTGTTTAAGAAAGAGAAAGGTATTACCTGATGACTCTTATGAGAGGGGGCTGACCCAGGCTTGTGCCTGCAACCTTGACTCCTTCCCACCAAACAATGTTTAGAGAAAAGACCATCACAAATAGTGAATAAGACCATTTATCCAAGAAAATACTAAACAGAAATTGGAGTTCTACAGTTTGAAACATACTGAAAAATACAAAGGAATAATTGATTTTTTTTTGACTAGAGCATGGGAGGTGTCACTAATCTAAGAAAGAAGCCTGGATCTCACCCTAGGGGAAATCCCCCAATGTCTCATCTCTAGGGAAGAAAGCTAAACATCAAGGATGTGTTGAATATTGAACTTCAACTACTTGTTTGTAGCATCTAAACTTTCTCTCTTGATCCGCCCGGCTTTGGGCCTCAGTTTCCTCATTTGCAACATGAGAAGTTTGGACTAGATGGCCTTTGGAGGTCCCTTCCAAATCTAATCTCAGATCCTATTCATGTTGTCATGATCACAAATTATTTAACTGTGATAGAAAACAGGAAAGCATTGGTGACTATTGTGGTATGCAGAAGTTTGTCCATAGAGAAAATGTCACCAGACCTCTGTGTCTGCTTTTTATCTAGTTTTTCCCTCTTTTCTCTTGCAATCAGGTGCCCCTTCTAGCTGCTGTCATTGCCTTGCCCCTAGCAGGTACCTGATCTGTGACATCTAATCCCTTGTAGATTGGGAAATCAAACCAGTATTTGTAGATTTTTTTTTAAGAACCAAAAAGTTCTAAGTAAATCTTTTATTCAGACGTAGAACCTTTTGCATCTTCTTACTGTAAACCAACACAATTGGTAATTGTAAACCAGTTTCTCAAGAGCTCCTTCTCTAATAGGATTGGCTGGGTTCATATTGTAGGGACTCCCAATGATTAGTAATGGATACAAAGAACCAGAGACACAAGTGCCTTTCTTTGGGGGTGGTAGTAGTAGGGAGAGGAATGGGGAGGGGCTGGGGTGGGAGGGAGAGTGCAGAGGTGGGAGGGTTTTAGTTAATTTAATTGAGTAGTCGATCACCAAGCATTTATTATATGCCTACTGTATTCCAGGCACTATGCTAAATGCTGGGGATACAAAGAACGAGGAAAAAGATTCCAAACAATCTTCTCAATGAACTCGTGGTCTAATGGGGGAATAGCATGAAAACAAGTTCATGCAAAGAAGAAATTATATGTATAGCCATCTACACACATATATACATATATGTGTATGTGTGTGTGTGTATGTATATATAATAAAATCACCTCAGAGGGAAGGCACCCAGATTAAGGAGGGCTGGCAAAGGTTACTTGCAGAAAGGGAACTTTGGATAAGATTTGAAGGAATACAGGAGGCAGAAGAAGGGTCAGGAGTGTCAGGACTGGGAGAGAGCCCTGTTAAAATGCCTAAAGTCTAGAGTTGGAGTGTCTTGTCATTTCCTCTCTAGAGACCTCTTTATATACTGAAAGTCTCTTCTGTCTCTTAAGCCTTTTCCTTCTAATTGGCTGGTTTTTCCAAAAGCCTCCATTTTGGGAAGAACCTCCAGACCAGCCAGGTCTTCATTCCTCTCCAGGTTGCCCTCCTGCCACTGCCAGGCTTTTTTTTTTCTTCCTACAATACCCTTTTGTGGAATACCCTCCTCTCTTTTCTCCCCTCCCTCCCACCCCTTTTTTAGAATGTAAGCTCCCGAAGGCAGTTCAGTTCAATAAACTTTTAACTGCCTACTGTGTGCTAAGCACTAGAGATATAAAATGAGGCAAAAGACAGTCCCTGCCTTCCAACAACTTATAATCTAATGGGAGAGACAATATGAAACAGATATGTACACAGCAAACTCTGTACAGGATAAATAGGAAATAATTAAAAGAGAGCTAGAACTATCTTTCTACTTATGTTTTTATTCCCAGGACTTAGTTGATTCGATTTGATTCTTGTGGGAAGAACAACAAGGAGATGAGTGTGACTGAATCATAGGATGCCTGGTGGGAGTGGGGTAGAGTGAAAGGTATAAAGCGTGAAAGAAAATACATTAACAGGGAGTTCCCATGAAAAAATGACTGTGGTAATAAGGGGTCTTTCATAAATGGCAGATAAGTGGTATGGGAATCCAGTCCTGGGGAAACTCAAAGGAAAGAGCACTTTGAGTACTAGCATCATTAAGTAGGTGGGATGCTGAAGGATAGAGGAGGAGTTTAGCAGGTAGAGAAAGTAAGTGAAGGCATTCTGACAGGGAGAGCTGGATGGCTAGCACAGTGTCTTGGACCCAATAGACCTGAAATGCTTTTTGGATTGGATTGGATGGAGGTGGAACAAAGTCAAGATGTCTGAGATGAAATGTTGAATTATAACATGTGATCCTTTAGAGAGCTCAACCATTTCCTTGGCTTCACCTGTAGCCTTTATACTCAGAACTTCTCAATTGTATTCCTCTGCCTTTTACACATGTCCGTGTGACTGCCCCATCACTTCCTCTGGCTCCTATATTCTCACATAAGCTAATCCATTCCTGTTTTCTTTGCCCTTTTCAGTGCCCCTTTACACAGTTATTCACACTAACCGTTGGAGTAGTTGACTCCTCTACCTTTGCTATTCAGTGAAAAATTCTTTAGTTGTTCTGATTTGTTCTGTCTATCCGCATGTCTGTCTGCATGTCTGTCTCTTGTTTAAGCATCTTTTATTTTTTTCCTTCACAGAGACCACCCAAGTCCAGGCTTTCTATTTCTTCCTCCTCAACCATTGTGACAGCTTCCTGTTAGCAGTTCTTCCTGATTCCCCCTTTCAGTCCATGCATGCGTACCTAATCTTCTTTAAATACCTCTTTCATCATCTCATTCTTGCTCAAACTCCACTTTAGCTTTTAAACCCCGCTAAAATCTACTCCAGTCGATGGATCTGTTGCTGTTTTCCTGTGCTCTGTAAGATGAGGTGCCCCTTTCAGTCAAGATGTCTGCTTAGACCTCTGTGCGTGCCCTGCTCACTCCTTCCTTCATACTCACCTGTATGTCCTTTGCTTGGGGTTTGGATTCTTAGGAGATTGTTTTCTCTATATATCCAGGTTTAACATCCTCTAAGTCAGGTCTCACACTCTTTATGAATCCTGCTTTGAAAATCCTAGTTTACAGCGAACTTCCACTCCCTTCTTGAGCTTAGAGGCAGCTAGATGGTACAGTGGATAGAGTTCTGAGCCTGCAGTCAAGAAGGCCTGAGTTCAAGTCTGCTTTCACTCTTACTATCTCTGTGACCCTAGGCAAGTCATTTAACATTTGTCTGCCTCAATTTCCTCATCTGTAAAATGGAGATAATAATAACACTTACACCCCAGGGTTGTTGGAAGGCTCAAATGAGATAATATTTGGAAAACATTTATCTATCAATGAACATTTATTAAGTGTTTAATATATGACAGGCACTGGGACAGATGATAGACCAAAATCAAACAGTCCCTGTTCATAAGAAGTTTATATTCTATTGTGGAGACAAGTATTGATTGACAATTTTATACATGTAAAAATTGTGTATGTATTTTTATATGTATATACATATAGTAGCTAGCTAGCTATGTGCACATGTAGTTTGTGTACACACACAGAATGAATAGAAGGTGACTTATAGAGAAAGAACACTGGCAGTTGAAGGAGTGAGGGATGGGTCAGGGAGGGCTTCATTTAAATGTTGGTGTTTGAGTTGAGTTTTGAAGAAAGTAAGGGATTCCACAGGTGGAGATGGGAGTAGAAGGGTTCATTCCAGTGCAGAAGCACAGAGATGGGAGATGGAGACACAGGTATGAGAAATAAGAAGGCCAGTCTGGCTATATTATGGGGGTGGGGGATGAGAAGAGATTAATAATAAAACTGGATAGATAGGTAGAACTTAAGCTAACCATAAGAGCTGGTATTATATCCTAAAGTATAGGTGAGAGATCACCGTCTCTGAAGTCAGGAGACCTGGGTTCAGATCCCACTTTTTGATCTTTTACTGGTTGTGATGTTGGGTCATTTAACCTCTCTCTGACTGTTCAACGAGGGGGTTGGAGTAGTGACATCCCTTTCAGATCTAGCCAACAGCAAGCCACTGGAGTCTATTGACAAGTGGCATGGTTAGACCTGTGCATTTTGACAGATGTATAAAGAGACTGGAGACAGGGAGATTCAAATTTAGAATATATTTGCACAGAATGATATGTGGGCTTTGGCTTCTAAAAGAAAAAGGTAGGTTTTATTGGATTCAAGGAGAAGAGAGCAACTTAGTTGTACAAGTTATATAGTCAAAGTGATATCATGCTTTTTGATTTGTAACATGCTTTTAGTGTTGGCATTATTCATGCTTTGCTTTGCAAATACAGTTTGAATGGCCCCTTATCTCCAAAGGTGAGACTCACCTGTGTTTTAAAATGTACTGTGGGCCTTAATGTTTTATTAAGCTTAGATGATGTAAGCCAGATAATAACTATCCTTAAAATCTAGAAATGCCTAACTATGCTGTTACTGACTTTTTAATCTATTCCGTTAATAATACATGCTTTGGATTGGGTAGGGGATGCTGAGTCGCATTTAAGCACAAATAGATGATTGTGTTTTTACTACAGTTGAGGCCATTGCTTTCACCAATGCCCATCTAGGCACTTTGTCCATTAGGAATCGAGCTGTCTGTACTCGCCTGGTTTGTTCAGGTACTCTTTATTTTAATGTGCCATCACATCTATTTGCTCAGGGAAATTGGCCTTTGAAAGTGTTTTTTGTTGAAACTTGAAGAGCCAGGTGCCTCCAGCAAGAGTGAGGACAAACTCTGGTTATAGTAGGCTTTATTGGAAATTTGCTAAACACAATTTGTTAACATGAAGATAGGCTATGTCTCAGCCAAGTGGAGTAGATTATTAGATTATTAAAACTGTTCCACAAGCTGCTTTTGAATGTTTTAGTACAAAGTAAGTATGAGTATTATTTTAACCCTACTATTATTGTCATACACCTGACTTGGAGTGTCTCCCTTTCAGGAGATGTCTTTATTCTTTTGTAAATTAGCATGGTTTTTGGCCTTGTATTTGGCATCTGCTTCCCATGACTCAAACTGTTTAATCAACTGGTCATGATTTAAGAGGCCAAAGATGTTAATAGGTCATCAAAAAAGAAGAACCTCTATTAAAATGTAAACTCTTTAAGGGGAGGGACTGCTTCGCTTTGGGATCTGTATCCACAGATCTTAGCACGTCCCTGAATGGCAGTGAATATGCATTTATTAAGCACCTACTAAGTGTTAAGGAGTGGTGATACAAAAAAGAAGCAAAAGACAGTCTCTTTCCTGAAAGAGCTCATAATTTAATGGGAGAGACAGGAGATTTATACAGACAAGCCATGTCTAGGACACAGAGTAAACATTTAATAAATGATTTTTTAGGAATGGTATCATTTCTCCCCCTGAAACTAGTCACGGAAGAATATCTCATAATGACTGTCTCAGGAGATGATTTTAATAGAAAAGTGATGTTATGATATAAAAGATATGTTATGATACATACTCAGTCATTCACTCAGTGACTAGAAAGTGCTTCCCCTCTGCCAACTGCTTTTTAGTGAAAATTTACGGTACTATAAAAATGTTAGCTATTTGCTAATGACCCACCATCAAGAGGGTATATGTTTTGGGTTTTTTTTCCAGTAATATGTCCATGGTTTGCACTGAGTCATCCACACCACTGTGGTCAATACCTCCTTAAAGCCATTGGCACGTAATAGTGAGCCTGCCTGTTGGCTAGTGGTAAAATGAATTTTATTTTCTCCAAAACCAACTGACTCATTTAGGGATTGAAGCTCTGGGTACAGCCTTGTTATCATTACCTCTGTGCTTAGCCCAAAGCCACCACTCTTGGCAGTGTCTTGAGTTGGAATTTAGCAAGTCATGTTTTTTCTATAGGAAACTTGTTTTCCTTATGTGTGAATTGGTTATTTTAACAAGACAAAATACCCTTTCTCACGGCCTCTTCACTATTAGTATGGCTAACTGAATGCATTTCAGGGGTCAAGGCTTAGGAATCTGACCTAAGGGTTTTAAGCAAATTGTCTTTCTGTGGGAAGAACAGAGTAGCTTCTCCAGTTGGGTACTCTCTTACAGAAACACCTGTTGAGTGTTTTCTTTTTGAATCCCATAGCATATTCTTTTTTTTTTCCTTTGTCTTCTTTTAGGGTGGAGACTAGGACTCCCCATTTTGCCAAGGTTAGAGTATAGCAGCCACTGATAGGTATAATCCCATTCCAGATTTACACATAAGCTTTGGCCTGTTCCTTTTTTTTTTTTATTTTTGGAGGGCAGTTGGGGTTAAGTGACTTGTCCAAAGTCACACGGCTAGTTTTTGTGTCAAGTGTTTTGAATTTGAACTCGGGTCCTCCTGACTCCAGGGCTGGTGCTGTATTCACTGCGCCACCTAGCCGCCCCTTGACCTGTTCTATTTTTGACCTGGGCTGTTTGCCTTCTGCTCCAAGGGTTCCTCCATAATGGTATTGCACTTACTGTGGATGCTCCATCTGTCTAACATACTATAGCTCAGAACTGCAGAGCTCAAGTGAACCACCACTGTCAGCCTCCCTAATAGCAGTGTTGATAGGTATGTGTCACCATGCCTGGCCCGTAGCATACTCTTAAGGGGTCTGTACAATGACTTGGATTTAGCTGACTTTTATATTTTTAGGAATGCTTCCTTCCTTCCAAAGTATGAGAGAGGTGTTTTGCTTTTGGTGGCAAATTATTAAATGTTACTAGATTCTGGAGCAGCCATGGGCAAAGTGGAGAACAAGGTAATAAGCATTATGTTGAGAAGGGAGCCATAGGCTTCACCAGACTGCTGCCGACAGGGGTAAAACACACACAAAAAGGATAAGAAACCTTGCTCTTGACTGTTCTCCATCACACACCAGCACCAGTCAGTTTGGGGAAAAATAATTTAATGTTACTTGTTCTGCCCCTGAAGACTAACCGCTCTTCATTACACTTACTTACAGCATTTACATTTCAGTCCACTTTATTGCTTCTCCACGTGTGCGTGTGTGTGTCTACTGCAGTAGACGTGTTTCCTTTGCTTTTGTTTGTATACTAAGAAGCAGGCCAGTACATGACAGAGTGAACAGGGATGTTCTCTGTGCAGTAAATACACCACAGACAGATTTTTGTTTCTGAAGCCCTGGGGGTAGATGGGTCTGTGCTGACCTGTGTTGAGGACTTACCTATCATTTTCCTTCTCTGGTTGTATTGTTCCTTTGTCTGTCTCTTTTTCAGGTTCTTATTGACACACGAGAAACTTGGAATGCCTTAATTAGCTTGAGATGTGGGTTGTAGAGACTCTAAAGTTTACTTAATCTAAGAAAGTGAAAGCTTAGATTTCGCTGAAAGTATTATTTTCTTCTTAAATATTTTGTTTTAAAAAGTAACTAAGTTGAAATTCGGGGTGGAGATCCTTGTGAATGACACCAATCTTTGAAACCCTGATTTAAATGGTGTCACTCTCTTTGCCCCCTGACCCACCATCTACTCCCAACTCCGTCAGAGATCTAAAGCTGGAAATGACCTTAAAGGCCATATAATTTAAACTTCTTCATTTTACAGTTGAGGAAACTGAGGCCCAGATCAGTTCAATGATTTGCCTAAGGTTACAAAGGCAGTAAGAGTTCAGACCTAGGTTCTGTGACCCACAACCAATGATCTTTCTGTTGTACCTTACTTCTTCCTTATCATTAGCAGCCAGACGGTCATAATTTAAGTTTGTTCATAAGGGCAAGATGAAAGTTAAATAAAACTTAAGGTCTAGCTCTGGGGTGGGAAACCTATGGCCCGGAGGCCACACGTGGTCCTCTAGGTCCTCAATCCCCTTAATAAAAGGATTTATTCTGTAGAACTTGGACTCAGTCAAAAGGCCACACCCAAGGACCTAAAAAGCCACATGTGACCTCCAGGCCGCAGGTTCCTCACCCCTGGGCCTAGCAGAGAATGTTTTTAGACCCAATCTCTAGCTTGGAATCAAAGTGAAACCAAGATAGCAGTTCCGCTGTGTGACATATTGTTTGGATTTGGATATCTTATAAACCTGGAAGGCACCTCAGATATCATATAGTCAAGCTTCATTTTATAAACAAGAAAATTGAAGCCCAGAATGTGCCAATTGACTTGGCCAATGACTCAATCAGTTCTAGGTGCTTGCTGGTTTTATTCAGGTATGTGTTGTGGGGGTGTTGTTTTTTGTCTTTTTGATGATACTTCATTTATAATTTTAACATGAAAACAAAGGTAGAATCATGAAATCATAAGGTAGGAAGGGACATCAGAGATGCTTTAATTCAACTCAGACCTAAACAATAACTTCCTTTAAAATAGTCCAAGAAGTACTTGTCCAGATTTTGCTTGTAATCTTCTAGTGAGACCTTCTACCTCCTGAGGCAGCTAATTTTACTTTTGGACAGGGTTCGCAGGATGTTTTCCCATATGTCATATAGGAATATGTGTCTCTGACTTTTACCCATTATTCTTAGACCTTCCTTTTACTACTGATCCTAACTAGCATGATCTCTCTTGTCATGTCCTCTTTAAGCTTCCTCTTCTGCAAGTTAAACAATTGTCAGTTCCCTTGATCATTTCTTGAAGGGCCCAGCTTTTAGCCTTTTCACCACCTTCTTCTTCCTCCTCAGAACACATTGCACGTTATCAGTGTCTTTTTGAAAATGGGACATTCAGATGATTCAGAATGGAACTGGTTACTCTAGGTGTTGAGTGACCAGGGAAGAAGAGTGCAGTAGAACAATGATTACCTCGTGTTCAGTATACAATGCCTCTTATTTCAGACTAAGAATGCATCAGCATTGGGGCGGCTAGGTGGCGCAGTGAATAGAGCACCGGCCATGGAGTCAGGAGGACCTGAGTTCAAAGTTGACCTCAGACACTTAACACACACACACACACACACACACACACACAAACTAGCCGTGTGACCTTGGGCAAGTCATTTAACCCCCAAAAAGAACACATCAGCATTTTGCAGGGGTTGTCATGTTACACATGTGCTGAGCTTGGAATTCACTAAAACCCTGTCTTTTTCAGACAACTATTATCTAGTCACACCTTTCCATCTTGTACTTGTGAAGTTGGTTTTTTATTTTGGAATGCAAATATAAACTTGAAATTTAATAGATATGTGGCACAATAGAAGCTGTAGCTTCTGCAGCAGCCACACCCCAGGAAAACTGTCTCAGCAGACGGGCTAAACCAGGTTGAGGGTAACCAAGAGACTTCAGATATGTTGGTGAGTTCTGGGGGATGTCTACAAGCAAACATATGAAGACATCCTAGGGCAGAATGAATGGATGAGAACAGTTTGTTCCAGTGGCCATGAAGGCGGCTGAAATAGGCACTGTGGAGTTCTTAAAGCTTGGTCAGACACCTAAGACACCAAAGTCACTCACTGCATGCTTGACCATTGCCAGCATTCTTGACTTTTGTCTTGCCAATGGATTTTGATGGCTCTGGAAGAGAGAGTGAGGCTGAAGACCTTGAGAAACTCTCCCTCACTTAAATCCAATTCCCACACAAGTCAGGGCATTAAATTCTGACTGTCATTCTAGTTTAAGATTTCTTAACTTTTTTGTGTGTCATGGACATGACTCCATTGGCCTGTGGACCCCTTCTCAGAATAATGTTTTTAAATGCATGAAATAAAATACATAATATTAGAAAAGTATTTACTTGTGTGTATGTATAAAACATATGCACACACAGTCGAAATAAAAAATCCCAACAGTTCACAGACTAGGTTAAGAACAGGTGTTTCTAGCTGTTTTTGTTTTCACTCAGCTGTTCAGTGTGCTGAATGCCCCTCCCAGCCTTCTGTACCTTAATCCTAATAATTACACTATTGATCATCAGAGGGCCAACAACAGATCCCCTTAGAGAACTCTTCAATTAGCATCAAACTATTAGTGACTTATAGGTCCAATCATTTACTTACAGGTCATTCCATCTCTAAGAAGTTTGTTATGTTTTTGGATGCATATTTTAAAATATGATACAGTAAAAGGCATTGTTAAATATTGTTGCTTGTGTATTTCTTGTCTTGCAAGTAGCTCAGTAAAATCCATAACTATGAATTCTTTTTGTTCACCAATCATTTATTGAACTCCTTCTTTATGCAGGGCAGTGTACTAGGAACTGGGGACACAAGGACAAAACATAGCCCCTGCCTTCAAAGGGCTTCCTTTATACTGGAATGCAGTTCCAGTTTAATTCCTTAAGCATATTGTTGTAAAGATTAGGTAGGTATGCTTGCTTAATTCATAGACGGAGGAAATGAACTGTAAGGAAAATGATTTGGTCTGGGTCACAATAGGAAGCTGGTAGCTAAACCAAGGATAGGATCCAGATTTCTTGAATTTGCACTGTAGCAGTACTGAAGACACAATGGTCACTTCTCTACAATGGACCCTTCACATCTTTTCCAGGTTATTCCCTGTCACACTTTGTTAATTGTTACCATTTATGTCACTTAATTGATACTAGAACTATAGATACTAGCTAGATACTAGAACTCAAGATTCTGTACTGGTAAAGCCTTAAAAAAGATTTTTTCTCTGAGGTTTTAATTATAATTGGAAGAGTAGTGGGAAGGGTGATGCAGTGATGTATTTGGATCTTCCCAGTTTGAAGCTGAATGGGGGAAGGAGGTAGAATACCAAGGTAATCAGTACCACCAACTCAGGTGGTGGAGATTCTCAGTGTAATTTTGGGAGGTCACAGTTTATACTAGCATCCATTGCACCATTAAAAAAAAAAACTTTTCCAAGTACCTCATCAGTCAAGAAAGTGTGAGAAACTAGAATTTCAGATACTTTGCTGATATTGGAACTGATGCTGTGGTCAGCCACAATTGATAAAGAAGCTTTGAAAGTCTTATGGCCTCCCTTTCTGGCTGTTGGCGAAGAACCCAGTGGAGTCTCAGTTGCCCATGGATACTATGCTAGGATTGGTACAGTTCAGGTACAAACACCTGAGCGTTTTGTTCTTTTTTCCTTTTTTAGTACCACTGTGGCCCTTGTGATGTCTTTTCAGGTAGAGGAGAAATGAGTCATTTCTTAAAGAGGTTCAAAGTCCTACAGAAGGTGCGAAAAGGAAAAAGCACGACTGTTTTGGCAGCCATAGCTTCCTGGCTGAAGTTTCAGCTGGGATGCATTACTTAGAAATTCAGAAACTTCTTGGGAGGGCCAGACTTCATCTGATTTCTCTTCTTTTGGTTATTTGAGCCCTTGCGCGGTTTGTAGTATTTCTACTATTTTTGCTTCTTTAAGTTAAATGATCCCAGTCAGAGAACATCTTATAGATCAACTGTTTTGAAGTTATATTTTAAGTTATGTATTGTTCATTAATGAAAAAACAAATAAAAAACCAGCTTGGAAGGTGTTGTCGCTTTTAAGGATACCTCCCTAGAAGTTGAATATTGGCTAATTTCTGAAGTCCAGGATAGTTCAGGTCACAGAAATCATTGAGGATAAGAGGAAAAACAGCTGACATTTATGGGCAAATTGCTTAACTCCTGTTTGCCTTGGTTCTTCCTCTGTCAAATGGGGACATGCTGCAGAGGGAAATGGCAAACCACTCCAGTATCTTTGCCAAGAAAACCCCACGGACAAAAAAGTCCATGAGGTCACCTAGAATCTGACTTGACCAAATGATTGAAAAACAGTAATTGTCCTGAGGAAGTAGGAAAACTTTCAGGTTTTTACTCATTCTGTTGCCTTTACTAAGTAATTTTAACCTAAATCTGTTGTTTACAATTTTACTAGCCATTCAAAACTATCTAGTCTGGTTTTCTTTAGCACATGAGCTTTGGTCTGGTTTCCATTTTCTGTAGTTAGTTATAGCATAATTTTGCCCCTGCTTAGCATACAGTCCACAAAAGATATTTAAAATAACATCTTCCCTCACTATGTAGTTGGATTAACTTCTTATAAAAAAGCAAGATATAAGTTTTTTCTATAATTATTTTACTAAGGGAATTCTGAATATCAGGAATCTGGGGGCCTTTTTTTTTTTTTAATTTTTAGTCTTGATCTGGAAATCCTATCCCCTGAATGTTGGGAGACCAGGAATCCAAGGAAGAGTAAATCATTTTGATAAGTCTAAATTACCTTGCTGTAGCCCCCTCGTGGCTAGATACCATCTTGTCTCACCGGCACAGTTGTTTTAGGTGCACTGGGAATATTGATACCTCACTTTTTGCATTCTTGAGTGGAGAAGTGTTTGTTCTGTGTGCTCAGATTGCTTTGATTTTGGAGTTCATATTAGAAGTGTGAAAATAGCCAATGGCTATTTAATTTTGGTGGTGTGTGTGTGAGTAGAGGGAGCAGCTACCTAAGTGCATATAACCAGTTCCTGAATTTCTGGTATGGGGACTATTTGTATTTTAAGGGAGATATTATGGCAGAAAGTGCTCTGACATCTGGTTTTGTGGCCAAATACTTGCTTTTTACCTGGGAAAATCACTGAAAAGAAATGGGGTAACATAGAACCCCCTGGAGGACCAGAAACCTTGCCCCAGGAAACAGTAAGAGTCTGCTTTACTACTGGAGTAAGAAAGAATATATTTGTTTCTGTTCCATTGATTGATGATAAGAGGATTGTTGATTTGGAATATTTCTGTACCTTATCAGAAACATTCTGAATAGCTGTGATCATTGTATGGCACTGTAGAGGAAGCTGTAGGCGGTGGGAGTGAATTCTACCTCTTCTAGGACATACCCTAGAAGGACATTGTTCTAAATCCAAATATAAATTTGGTTTCTTGGTTGTTGCCTATTAGAGAAAAATCTCAGTAAACCGAGATGAAGTTAATGGGTTATAAAAATTCAAACATAGTAAAATTGCAAGGAATTAGACTCTACTTCCTATAACGGAGAATCAGGTTGAGCCAACATCCTCAACAGTTCACAGCCGTAATCAAGAAAGGTCTTACTTTGATATGTAATGAGCTTTGAAACTATAAATGTCAGTGAAGTCACAGTTAATTAATTTTATAATTATTCTTAAACCTGTATGATCTGTCCAAGGGTGAGCTTTTTAGGTAAGATATAAAGAGGTAGGTTCATGCTTTGTTTTTACATCCAGTAATTGACATCCAAGGAGTAGTTGTACTGCATTCATATGTGGAGGTTAGACTGGCTTTGGCCTCAAAAAAGGTAGAGAAAAGAGGGTTCTATATTCAACTCAGCAGGGCTACTTTTAGAAGATCAAAAAAGGAATTAATTAAATTCTCTTTTAAAAGGTAAACTAAACATTTACATAATAAAAACAAAGTGTGTGTAGAAAATAGAGATTACACTGTGGTCCAACCAATTCACTGTTAGCAATGAAGTATTACAAGTTAGCAGGTATCGAATATCACTTTGACCTTTCCTTGCTACTCCCTAGAATCACACTGATCTCAATTCAAGTTTTGTCTCTTGTCTTCCAGAATGATAATAAGGTTTTGTGAAGTTTTCAGGTCTCACTTATTTTTTTTTTTCTATCTTCAAAACAAGCTTCTCAGCCACTTTTTACCCTCCAAGCATGCAGTGTCACTGTATTTGCTTACAGACATTCCTGATGTTCTTTCTGGGTAAATAATATAGTATTCTTTTACAACTCAGGTTATCAACAGAAGTAGGAATTTTGCAACCAAAACATAGATTTAGCATGGCATATAATCACTTAACACAATGCCTGACACATAGTAAGTGCTTTCATAAATGTTTCTTGATTGATTGATCCAGTAGTTAGAGCCCAAGTTGTAAGTTAGAGCCATTTTAGCATAGTGTACCCAACACATAGCACAGTCAAAGTGTAAGCTTTTTTTTTCATAGCTACAAGTTGCATATAAAATATTTAAGTTGTATGGTTTAGAGTCTACAACAACCCTCCAACATAGGAAACAGAAGCAGCATTATGCCTGTTTTCCAAATGGAGAAGAAAACTGAGACTTAAAAGGTGGAAATGATTTTTCCACCATTACTCATATAGCTAGAATATCCCAGCTGGAAGGCAGGCTTGTTCATTTCAAGTGAAGCCAGTGTTCATACCATCTCTCAAATAAACTTATTTTGAGATATCCAGATTAAAACTCAGTAATCAAGGAAAATACCCTGATTGGAATAAATCTTGTTTTCCTTTTCTTAAATTAGTTTCTTCTCTAAATAATTAAGCTTAACATAAACATATTTTAATATATAATAAAAATATATTATAATATAGAATAGAATATACATTAAATATGTCATATATTACTATATATCCCATTACTTATAATTACTCTTATTTAGGCACATAGATTGCTGTGGAATGCTAAGGGAAGAGCTTTGAGTTTCAATATCAGATAATTCTGTTCATTGCAAGCATGGTGGTGGTTATAAGGAGCTATGGGAGTGAGGGGGAGAGTTGGCAAAGTTTTCTTCTTCAGTTATCTCTTTACAATGTGGCTTGATTATATGGTTCTAAATATTATGATTTTCCATAACAACTGACATGTTTGAGTAATAATGAAATAAAACACACCCAAAAGGCAAATATCACTGTTTTGGGTTTTATCTCTGTCTTTGCATGCCATGCTTAAACGTGGAGAATCAAGAGTTCACTTTACTTGTGTGACTGTCAGAGGCTTCTAAAAATAGAAGACAATGCTCTAAAGTCTTAAAAATTCAAAGGGATTTGATGAGACAGATGTCTAGAGGGAGTCATTTGCTTCTATTTGTTGTTGCCACTTTGAGTCGTAAAATATCTAAGTTGGGTAGGAGGAGTGCCCTCAGTTAAAAAAAAATCAGTCAAAAGTTTTCTATAGAGCGGTGGGAAAATAGATAAGCCTTTGACATTCAGGTACAAGATGTGAAACAGGATCCCAGGGCTGTGTGGCTGCTCTATGGGTAATAGAAGAATAGACTTTAAAGAACATCTGATAGGCTGGGGCTTAGCTATGTCATAGTTCTATGCACTTCACATACCAGACAACTGAAGGTTGAAGAGGCAGAGCCTAGATACTAGTTTCCAGTTAGTTAAGGGAAAGGGGCAGATCTGTTGTCTGGTTGTGGCCTAGTTAGTTATCTGATGTCAGCCTTATGCTTGAGGAAAGAAAAAAACACTCCAAATATTTCACAGTAGTACATTTACTGAAATTTCCCCTTAATTTTCCTGTAAGCTAACCTTTTATTCTTTTTTTGCTTTTTTAATAACCAAATTGAAATTGGATTTCAGGAAGAATGCCATCTGTCAAAACCACAGATCCATTAAAAAAATACAACAGCAAACCAAACACAACTCCTCACATTTTTGCTTATCATTTAACTTGAGTTTCACTTTGTGTGGAAATGACCTGCTTTAATCTTGAGACTGGAAAGTAACTGAACATCAAAGGATTGGTATCACCATCTTTTGTTAACTCAACTTATCGCTAGCTACTCAAGTGGGAAACCATATCGGGTGATTTGTTGGGAGGTGTATAATTTATAAACTACACAGAGCCCTTTTCCTGAGTCACATAAGTTTTACTAAAGACATTTGTGTGGGTGATATTACAGGCCCCAGATATGTAATTTCTCTGGGTTTGAAATGATATATGATTACAGGGATGTGACAATTTAGTGTGTCCTCAGTCAAGTATGCTTCCCAAGGGTGAGCTCTAAGAGCTTGCAAGAACATCATGACTCCAAAGCCATTAAACTCTCCTGAGTGCCTTTTTGTACCAAGCATTGTACCAACATATCTACTGTGCCTCATAATATATATATGTTCCTCACCCATCTTAACAAAGAGGTGTGTGTGTGTGTGTGTGTGTGTGTGTGTTCAACTCTTTTTTGAGGCTGAGTTTGATCATTACACTTAAAATGAGTTTCAATTTCATTTTCTCATTGTTTTTGTTTACATTTTTGTAGACATTCTGCAAATTTTGTTTTCCTGGTTCTGCTTTTTTTAAAACTGTATTTATGTTAGCTGGCATAAGTCTTCCCACGCTTCTCCAGATTCTTCCTTTCCATTGTTGTTATTAGGCAGAAATATTCCATTATGTATATGTGCCACAATTTGTTTTGCCATTACTCAGTTGATGGGGAATGCAAGCATGGGAATGTGGTTGGCTTTAATTCACTAGTTTTCAACCTTAGCTGACTCATATAAGTTGCAGCCAAATTTTTTTTTTCTCCAAAAATTTTTAAAGGTATTTTTCTTTTGGTGTAAAACTGACTGTATCTTTAGCTAAAGATAAAATAAGGATTAAGTAATTTCTTCTCCTTTAGTAAAATTTCAGTTTTGTACTAAAGAATTGAATTTTATATTATAAATTAACACTGTGTGCTATTAAAATTAACATGATCATGAAATGCTAATTGATTTTGCTTTTGTCTCTTGTTCTTTGCTTCCAGTACAACCAAAAATACCTCTACAATGCATAAAGTTCATGTTGATTTTTTTCGTGGTTGGTTTGTTTTTTAAAAAAGAGACAGTGCAGTGTTATTAAAAAGGCATTGAACAAGATAGTAATTTGGAAACTTTGCTTCTTTTAAGTCTGTCATTAACTAACATATGTGACTTTGGGCAAAACAGCTCCCCTCATACCTTGGTTACTTCTGCTACCAAATTGCTGTTGTTAAGTCGTTTCTGACCCCTCATGACCCCATTTGGGGTTTTCTTGGCAGAGATACTGGAATGGTTTACCATTTCCTTTTCCATTCTACAAAATTAGACAGTTGGAATTGATCTTCTCTGAGGTTACTTCAAACAGTGATTCTAATCACATCTAATAATGTAACTACAAGAGAATCCTGTATTGTTTCTATTACTATTTTTATCAACTAATTACTTAATTCATATGATTATTCTGAATTAATCAAAACTTTATCATGTGACATTTCTTGTCATGGGAAAATTTCTTTAACTCTAGACTTGGTTCCTCATCTCTCATACAAATGTTAGAGTACATAGTCTCTGAGGTCTTCTGCTAAAGTTACACTTTATAAATTCTCCTTAAACATCTATTTTTCTTTGAAAGAATTATGTAAGTGAAGGGCTACTTAGGAAGATAATAGAAGAAGACTTTTATAGGTTATTTCCATGTTAGTGATAAGCTCATAAGACCTAGTTCTGTTGAGGACATATTTATTTTGTATGTACAACATTTTAGCTTGTTGAAGTCAAGTGATTCTTGTTCAAAACTTATTTCAATGAGTATATTTGGGGACCATCTGACATACATCTCGTCTAGCAAAAAGAGTCTTAAGTCATCCTAGTCAGGTTATGTGTTGCAAGAAATGTATGAGTTGTGATATTCTTTTACAACAAAACAAATGGGCAGTTCCTTGGGCTTTTTTTTCCTTCTTAAGGACTGTTATAGGAATTAGACTTAGAAATAATTTGAGAGATCATCTAGTCCACCCCATCTAGTCCATTTTCAGTTGAGAAAAGAGGGTCAAATAATCACATTTCAGATTTATATTGTCAGCTGGATGGAACTAGCCTCTAACCTCTAGGTGGCCAGAGCTGAACAGAGCAGCCTAGAGACAGGAGAGACAGGAATGAAACAGAAATTTAATTTTAAAGTGAGGAAAATGGTTTGCAAACAAATAGGCAGATCAGACACATGTGCCACCCCTAGTGGGAGAACCTGAGACAGACAATGTGGGGAGATCTCAGTACTTACACCAGTGTAGTGTCTACGCAGGGAGCTGTAGCCCTGACCATGAGGGAAATCAGCAATGGTGGGACAAGTTTGATTCATAGCAGGGCTTCATGACCAGAACATGGATACTTATCCAGTGCTTATCCGAACTCAAAAACACCTGGTGCTGGTTAAAGCACTGTGATAATTATGTGATTTGGCTGGGGCTGAGATCATCCAGAGGGTGAGAGCAAAGGATTGTTATGGCAAGCTCAAGGCACAACCTGCTTGCTGAGCCTTAACTCTGGAAAACATGGTGTCTCTCGATATCTTGATAATATTGTGCTTTCTTTGAAGTTTGTAAAGTGCTTTCGTCACAAACATGAGAGGAAGGTTTGGGAAGCTAAGTGACTTTTTTCTGCTCATAGCATTATGAGACTCAAGTAGGATTTGAAATCAGGACTTTTGACCCCAAGGACAGATCCCTGTTCACTCTGCTATTCTCTCTTATGCAAGTTAAAATTCCCCCTAAGCTAACAATATTAACTTAAATGATACTGCTTTATAAGTAGCTAGTGCTGGAAATATGTGTGTTGTTATTGCTTTGGGGAGGCTTTTACTTTGCGTTTTAAATCACCTTGCAATTCCTTCTAGCAAACACTGCATCTCCCATCTCCATGCCTTTGAATCGGCTGCCCTCCACCCCTTGGAATGCCCCTCTCCTCATCTCTACATCTTGGCTTCCTTCAAATCTTAGCCAAACCTTTTTTGGCTAAAAAACCTTTTTTGATCTCTCTGAAAGCTAGGGCCTTCCCTTTGTGACCCTCTCTGATTTATGAAGTACATATTTGTTTGTATATAACGGGCTTTTGTCTCTACCATTAGACTGTGAGTTCCTTGATAATAGGGAGTCTTTTGCCTTTCTTTGCATCATATTGTAGATTCTTAATAAATGCTTTACTATTGATATCCTGTTTAGCATGTGATTATGGGAGAGGGAAAGAATACTGATTAAAGGTCAGGGAAACTGGATTCAAATTCTCTCCTAGATAATGATAACAATACTAGTTAGCAATTACACAGAGTAGATTTGCAAAATATTTTACAGATATTATTTAATCTCCACAACAGCCCTAGGAAGTAGGTCCTATCGTTATTCCCATTTTACATCTGAGGAAGCTGAAGGAGCAGATTAAGTGACTTGCCCAGGATAATTAAGTCTCTGATGCTGGATTTGAACTCAGGTCTTCCTGACTTCGGGTCCACTGCTTTTTCCATTGCCCTACCTAGTTGCCCCTCCCATTTACTACCTAAAGGTGACTCTTGGACAGGTCTCTGAATCTCCTTGACCCCTAACTTCATTTTCTATTTAAAACAGGAGTCGATGGGATGAGTTGGGGATTTATTTAGATAATCTCTGAGGTTTTCTACTCAATTTCTAAGATTCGGATGATCCTATCCCCACTCTCCAGGGCTTAGCATTCTTAAAATCAGTTTTATAAAGTCATTTTCCCAATTGCTGCTCTTGAACAAGAAAGATGCTTTTCAGAAAATTCCAGAACATGAGTATGGCAAACAGGTAAAATTTTAGAATGGCAGCGATATGATTAGTGATCATTAACTTGATTTATTTGTATGGAAATGTGAATGAAGAGACTTTTAATGATTCTCTGTTTCTTTTGATAGGGTTGGATGATTGCCTCCAGCAGTATGTACATAAATTTGAACGGGAGAAAATAAATGGTGAACAGCTCTTGCAGATTTCCCACCAGGATCTTGAGGAACTGGGTGTTACCCGAATTGGGCACCAGGAACTTGTATTGGAGGCTGTGGATCTTCTGTGTGCATTGGTCAGTTACGTTGTTTAAAACACACACATACACACACACCTACAATCTACAAATAGAAATATTTTGTGAAAAGAAAATTCTGATTCTGATTTTATTTTTCCTTTCAAAACCAAATCTGGCACTCCCCCCCCCCCCACACACATTTGAAGCTTGGCTTATGTCAGGAAACCATGTATGAAGAGGGGGAAGGGAAAGGGAGAGAAGGGAATAAGAATTTATATGGTGCCTTCTATGTGCTGGACGCTGTGCTAAGTGCTTTTTACAAGTATTTCATTTGATTCTCACAACAACCTGGGGAGGGAGGTTATTATATTATCATATCTGTTTTACAGTTGAGGAAACTGAAATTAATTGACTTGCCTAGGGTCACATAGCTGGTAAATGTCTGAGGTCAGATTTGAATCCAGATCTTTGATAGCGCAAGCCCAGTTCTCTGTCCACTCTGTCCAAAAATATGAATTTTTTTTTGGTGTTAAGTTCCTATTTTCTCGAGTAACATACAGTAGAGTTGAAAAGTAATCCTGAATAGAAATAGAAGTTTGAGTATAAATTAATAGTAGCAATGGGTCTTTATTTTTGTGTAGGTGTCTGTGTTGCATGGATGTTTATTGGAATAGCAGATAATAGTTGCTATTTGATGTTTTATAGTTTCCTACTGGAAAAGAACCTTGGAAATCACTCCCCCTCCATTTTACAGATGTAGAAACTGGGGCCAGAAAATATGTAAGTCACCTCATGCCAGTCACAAGCTAGTAATTAGTCAGAACTGAGACTTCTGAGCCCTGATCTTCTGACTTCAACTCCAGCAATCTATGAAAAGCCCAAAACTTAAGGTCTTTGAAATAGGTGCATTTTTAATATGTAGTATGGGGAATCCTGGAGGGAGTCCTTGAGACTTTGATTTCATTAGTCTGGGGAGACTACCACCACTATTACCTCAATTGACAATTTATAATCTTAGTTACCTTGGGCAATATTAAATAATTTGCTCATGGTTATACAGCTGGTATGTATCAGAGGTAATGCTTGATCTCAGGTCTAACTGACTCTATGGCTGGTTTTCAATCACTCAGCAAAATTTATTAGGTATCTGCTAAGTGCCAGGAATGGTGCTAAGAACTGGGGATACAAAAAGAGGCAAAAAACAACCCCTGCCCTCAAGGAGCTTACAATCTGTTGGGGGAGACAGTGTGTAAATAACTATCTACAAGGCAAGGCATGTACAGGAGGAATAGAAAATAATTAAGAGAGTGAAGGCACTTGAATTAAGAGGGGTTAGAGAAGGCTTCCTGTAGAAGGTGGGATTTTAGTTGGTTCTTAAAGGAGTCAAGGGAAGACAGTAATTGGAGTGGAGGAAAGTGAGCATTAGGGACAGTCATAGAAAATGTTGGGAGCCAGAAGATATTGGAGGAATAGCCAGGAGGCCAGTGTCACTATGTCACACTGCTTTTCGAAGATAATTAAGACAACATCAAAAACTTCATATAATCCACAAAAATGGTCAAAATAGTGAATTGAAAAATACCTAACACTACAAACATTGAAGTAATTTACTTTTTAAAAAAGATTTTTCTATATTAGCAGAACAATAATATTGGACAACTAGGTGACTCATTGGACAAGGTGCTGGACCTGGAGTTCAGTTCTTACCTCAGATACTTTGTAGCTATGTGACCTTGGGCAAGTCACTTAGCCCTGTTTGCCTCAGTTCCCTCATTTGTAAAATGAGCTGGAGAAAGAAATGGCAAACTACTCCAGTATCATTGCCAAGAAAACCCCCAAAGAGGTCATGAAGAGTCAGATACAAGTGAAAAACAACTGAACAATAACAAAAAGAATAATATTATAGGCACTTAATAATAATAATTTCTTGTTATGTGGTTTGTTTTTGCATCTCTTGATCACTGAGGTGGTAGAAAATGAAAAACTATCAACCTTACCTGAATATAATGTGATTTTTGTCTAGTCCTAAAATTAGTGAATTAAAACTAACCACATTCTTTGTTT
>CM053593.1:312712138-312723668 GCA_028646575.1 Pseudocheirus occidentalis | reverse complement strand
TTTTTTATTATTCTATTATTGTTGTTTAAAATAATTTTTTATTATTCAAGAAACACAATGAAATAAACATACCAGAAAACCCCCAGAACTCCTTAGCCTTAAATAAAATAGAGTCAAATGAATTAATAAGCAAAAAGAAAATTGTTTTTCAGCCCCTCCTGACCTAATTGAAGTAGCCTCTGCTTTTCCTTCCTTTAAGTTCTAGTCAGCAAGCATTTTTAGAAACCTCCTATGTGCCACGAACTGTGCTAAACATTGGGAAAGGGG
Organism: Pseudocheirus occidentalis; assembly: GCA_028646575.1. Lineage (NCBI taxonomy): Eukaryota > Metazoa > Chordata > Mammalia > Diprotodontia > Pseudocheiridae > Pseudocheirus > Pseudocheirus occidentalis. Next base: position 312,723,401 of record CM053593.1, on the reverse strand, counting down.
AAAAGCATTCCATAAGCTCCTAATATGTGCCAGGTACTCCACTAAGTGCTTTATATATCTTAATTAACTCATTTGATGCTTATAATAACCTTGGGAGGGTAGGTGCTGTTATCATTCCATTTTACATTTGAAGAAACTGAGACAGATGGAGTTTAAGTGACTTACTAATCCCAAGGTCACACAGCTAGTAAATGTCAGAGGTTAGATTTAATTCAGGTCTTCTTGACTCCAGGTCTAGCACTCTGTCCATTGTGCCACCTAGCTTCCCTGCTAGATAGCCAAGGATACAAAGAAAAGCAAAAGGAGTCTTTGCCTTCTATGAGGTCACAGTCAGCTATTAAAAAGAAAATAATGGGTGTTCTTTTGATGCAAACCACAGCTTTGGTTCTTTGGATTTTTCCCAGCATCACCTTGGCCATGTTCCTGTATTACCTTGTATACTTCATAGTTGTGGCATCAAATATTCCATTACTTTAATATATGTAGGAATATTATACTTATAAATGGTTTTGTTGAGTGTGGAATCAAAGTTGTCTTTGACAGTGTCATGTTATGGATGCAATTTCTTTAAAAGTCTGGGTTCGGACAAATTTGAGAGCATTCAGACTGTGTAATGCTAGGAAATAGTGCCAGAAGTGTATATGATTACATCACGGAGAATGGTGGGAAAGAATGCTCTCTCGATCATTTTGCCATTGCTACTCCAAGTTCCATTGATTATATAACACTTGCTGCATTGTCTGCATTCTTAAAATGGACAGAGCCCCGTCTTCCTCTCTGAAATGCACTGCCCTTGTTTAGAAAAAAAAAAAATGGAGAATTTATTTGTGGTTGATAAATGAACTGCCACGAGGGAGATGCTGTAGCCAAGTGGTCTGAGTGTTGGCTTGGAAGTAAAAATTTTTGAATTTTAATTCTGTCTGCCAACGATTTGCTTTGTGACCTTCTGGGGACGTTATAGGGTTTCTGTTTTCTCCATCTATACTGTAACACTCACCTTAGACATGGTTGTATGTCTGAATGTTTAAATGCTTTGCTCTCCTGGTGTGTGTGTGTGTGGGGGGCGGTTCTGCTAGTTACCACACATTCAGATTGGATGCTATTATTTGCAAAGAAAGAATTTTACTTTTACCTGGGGTGTGGGAAGGATTAAAAAAACATATATACTGAAGAAATTACCTCATAATGTGATGTAGTAAAATCTTCATTGAAATTTCTTAAATTTGGGATGTCTTTTTCATTTATGGTGTTAAGTGAAGGACAGATAAATTAGCCTGGGATACTATTTGTCTGATGCACCAAGAAATGAAAGGAAGGAGTAAGCAGTCATGTGAGCACACAGTATGTACATTAAGTGAAATAATGAACATGACAGTTACCTCAGGCCATTCCTTTTTCTTCTTCTTTTTCCTACCTCTTAAAATATTAGAATAGAGTGAACAAAGCTGGAGACATGCCAGATCCCAAAGCTATGCTTTATCTCCTACAATTTCCTCCTAATTTCCTTAGTAGACAAAGTTTTGACCTCAGACCCATTTCTGGAAATGCTTTCTGCAGCAGAGTTCCAGTTAATGCATTAGACAGAAACTTCATGTGATGTAGCTGAAATAAAGTGCTGGGGGGTGGGGGAAGTTGAACTAAGGGGGTAGCGAGGCTGTTTGGTATCTGTGGTTTCAAATTAAACTGGACTTTTATAAGAATAATTGTTCCATTTTTAATCTGTGACTCAATGCCTTTTTTTTTGTCATGGCATTCATCTAATTTTTTTTAAAAAAATTCTTAATTCAGTCCTAACTTAAATAGCATTTCCTCCCTTTTGTGTTAGGAGGCCTTTGGCTCTGTTGTTACATCAATGGTAACATGGTGTAGTGGAGGGTGGGTGGAACGTGGATGGGACTCAGAAAGACTTAGGTTTGAATTCTGTCCCAGATGCTTATGAGCTTTTCAACTTCCCTCATGTCGCTTAACCTGCTCCAGACCTCAGTTTCCTCATCTGTAAAATATGAAAGCTGGACTCACTGACCTACCTCTTCAGTCACTTCCATCTCTAAAATATGTCATACTATGATTCAGTAAACTGCATCTCATATGTCTTATTTAATGCCACTTGAAACTCTGAATTCTTGAGGGTCATGCCCCCTAACCAGAAAGACTTAAGAGGATAAGGGTCGCCTGAGGACCGGCTTAGCTAAATTTGGAGAATCACTTCATTATTCAAAGGTTGTTTTCCAGGTGATGAATGTTTTTTTGTCCACCAGGAATTCATGAACAATCTTTTAGTGTGTGGAAGATTTGCTGTTTCTGTTGATCAGGTTGAGGGAGTAACCGCATAGAAATCGTGGTGATGAATAACTTCTCTCCAGAAAATATCTTACTTGCCTGACTGCTCCTTTACCATCTCCTTTCTTGGTTCATCATCCATATAACAGCCCCTAACTATGGTTGGAACCCAAGGTGGTGTCCTAGGTTCTTCTGCCTCCCTCTCTCCCTTCCTTCCCCCCTCTCTTTCTCTTTCTCTCTCCCTCCCTCCCTTTCTTTCTCTCTCCCTCTTTCCTCTTTCCCCCCTCGTTCTCCCTCCCTTCTTTCTTTCTCCCTCTCTTTCTTCCCATTCCCTCTTTTTCCCCTTCCCTCTCCCCCTCCCTCCCTTCTTCCCTCTCTCCCTTTCTCTTCCACTTTCCCTCCTTTTTCTCCCTCCCTCCCCGCCTATACCCCCCCTCTCTCCCCCTCTCCCCTCTTCCTCCTTCTCACTTTTTCTTTTTCCCTCTCCTCCCCCTCCCCCAGCTGACTGTGACTGATTCTTGGCAACCCCGTTGCCTCTCACGGGTTTAGCTATCATCTTTATGTCGATGACTCACAGATACATGTATCACCAGCCCCAACCACTCCCCTGAGCTTTGTCCCACATCACCGATTACCTATTGGACATTTCAAACTGGGTGTCTTGGAAACGTTTCAAACTCCACAAGTCCGAAACTGAAGTAATTATCTCCCTCCACACCTCCCCACACTCATCCTTTCACCTTCCCAGTTATATTACTATCCTTTCCCGGTCTTCAAACCACATCATTATCCATGACTCCCTACTTTCCCATACCTCACATAGCCAGTCAGCTGTCATGCCTTTCTGTTTTTCCTTGTATGACTTCTCTTGTATCTGACCTCTTCCCTTTGTTCCTATGGCTGCCACCTTAGTTCAGGTCCTTATCGCTTCTGCCTAGACTATTGCAAGTTTTCTAGTTCATCACCTCAAGTCTTCCCAACAATCCCCCACTCTACACACTTCTGCCAAAGCAGTGCACATCAGACAATAGGACTCTCCTATTCAACTAATTTCATTGTCTCCCTGCAACCTCTAAGGTTGAAATAAAAATGTCTTTTTTCCTTTTAAAGCCCAACATACCTGGAATCCAATCTTTCTTTACAACCTCAATGTACATTTATTTCTCTCTTCCCAGCATTCTGTGATGGCCAGCCTGACTGACCTTTGTTCCTCACAAACTAAACTCCTTCTGCCGTCTTTGTACTGACTGTCCCCCATGCCTGGAATCCACTCCCTCCTTACCTCTTTCTCATCAGATCACTTTTTAATTTAAATACATAGCCCAAGTACCATTTTCTTCATGGATGCCTTTCTTGATCTTCTAAATCCTAGTGGCTTCCATTCCCCATCTGCCTTATGTTTAACTATTTTGTATATATTTGCATTTATTCCTTTATTTATATCTTTGTTGTATATATTTTTATCTGTAATTGTTATCTTCCTCATTAGAACCTAAGCACACTGTGAACAGAGATTGTTTCATTCTTTGTACTTTGGGCAGTTAGGTGGAGAAAGGGATAGAGCACCAGGCCTGACATCAGGAAGACCCCTATTTGCCTCAGTTTCCCCACCCATAAAATGAGAATAATAATAGCACCTTCCTGTCAGGATTGATGTGAGATCAAATGAAATAATACGTGTAAAGTGCTTAGCACAGTGCCAGCACTGTTGCCATGAGTAAAATAGCACATGGTAAGAGCTATATAAATATTAGCTAGTAGTAGTAGTGGTAGTGGTAGTAGTAGTAGTATCACTAGCACCTAACTTGATGCCTGGCATATAATAAATAATAAATACTTGATTGTGTCTTCTTGACCTTTAAGATGAAGCCTTTCCTGAACCAGCCAATCGTTAGTGCCCCTCTCTCCCAAACTACTTTGTTTTTCATTTATATTCCCTTTATGCTTTCTGTATTTTTATATGTACTTGTCTTCTCTGTTAAAAAGCAAACTCTTTTTGAGTAGAGAATGTTTCTTTTTTTCCCCTCTTAAAAAACTTGCCGGCACATAGTAGGCACTTAATGAAGGCTTGTCGATTGATTGGTTTGGATCCGTGATTCCATTCTTGTAGAGACTTCCTTGATAAGGAAACTTGCTCCTCTCATACAGATAAGCCTCTTCTCAAGGTTTTAGGAGAGTCCCTGAGAGCATTTCTGAAATTAAGGAACTTGCCCCTTGTCACCCCCAGGTCTTACGTGGTGCTGAGGCCACTCTCCATTTTACAATGTGTGCCTCTGTAGTACACTGAAGTAGTATAGACAGGTCATTTTATAACTGTTATAGGCACTTAAAAATTTTGTGGATGTAAATTTTATAATATCTTGGAAATGGTTAGGGTGAAAACAAATAACTGATTGGATGGTCAATGATGAACAGAAATTTTATTGTGGGTTGCCACGAGTAAAATAGTTTATAGAGACTAGTTTATAAGTATCCCTTAAAAATTCGATGGAACTTGAGTAAAGCTAGAGAAAAAGAAAAGGTGAAGTCTCTTGTGATCTAGCCAGGGAAGATCTACAAAAATTACCTTGATTAAGAGTTGTTAGGGAAGAATTGAGGAGGAAACAGATTCAAAAGCTTATGTTAGAGTTAAAAAATACAGTTTTGATTTAGTGATAGATGTTATACTTGAAGCCTGCCTAAGATGATTTCCTTAGGACTTGGACTAAGAGGCAGCTGGTCCATCTGGGAATGAAACATTATAAGTGACAAAGACAGATTTAACCAATTTGAACTGTGGAATCCCTGTAATTTAGCAGCTTGTACTTTGAAATTACTCTCACAATACTAAGGTAGATTTTTGTATATCAACTTAATTGCTAAGAAAAGTGACTTTGATAAGTGCTGAGAATACAGAGGCCAAAACAAGATGATCATTGCACTCAAGGAGCTTACTTGCTATTAGGGAGATACAATGTACACCCATAATCATAAATAAATGGCAGTATGAGCAGGGAGAGCAAGCTGAAATATTTGGGAAGATCAGGAAAAGCTTTACAGAGAATATAGGAGGTGAGCTAAGCTTTCAACATAAGGGTCTTCTTGCAACACAAATGAGAAACTGTAGAACATTCCAGGTGTAGAAATTTATCGTATGTAAATACACAGAGGCAGAAAATGAGAATTGAGTTTGGGGGTGTCCCTAGTATTTGTTCACTGTATCTGGAATAGAATCATGCAGTAGAAGTGTAGCAGGTAGTGTGTAATAAGTGTAGAAAGGGATGTTAGAGTTGTGTGTGTGTGTGTGTATGTGTGTGTGGTGGAGTTAAGGGAGAAAGAAAATCTAAGGGGGACAAGGAGAGAGAAACAAGTGTTGGACTCAGGGTGAGCTTAGGTACTCAGCAAGAGAGCAAGCACAGAAGAGAACATGGACCTGTGGATGGCCTTGGTGGGCAGCTACCCAAAAAGTAAAACAGATAAATAATCCCACAGAAGATACCGAAAAGGAACATTCCGATAGGAAAAGAATCAGGAGAGAACAGTCACAGACAGTGAAAAGAGAGAATGGGGAAAAGAAGAGATGATAATATCTTAAACTGCAGAGAAGTCAGAGGAGGCATTGGGGACAGAGAGAAAGGTCATATGGCTTAGAAGTTAAGAAACTCAGTGGTTATTTTGCAGAGAGCTGTGTGTTCAGTGGAGTGGTGAGTTCTGAAGTCAGATTCTGGGGAGTTGAGGAGAAGAAGATGAAATGAGTAGTAGGAAGAGAAGAGTATAGATGGTTTTTTTTATTTGTTTAAAGAAACTTACAAGTCAAAGGAAGAAGGGAGAATACAAATTTACAGCTTGAGGGGATTGTAGAGCCAGGCTAAGGTTGTTTTTTTCTAATCTTAATTTTTAAAGAATAGGGAAGTCTGGGCAGTGAGTTAGGAACTTGTAGATAAACTGAGATTGAGAGTGATTAGACAGGTGATGATTGATGGGGCAAACTCCTGGAGATAAAAGTGGAAGACAAGTTGTTTGGCAAAGTGGAGGACCAATCTTTCCTCAGGGATTGGAGCCAATGCCAGGATGGGTAATTACAGGGGTATGGAGTGGGGAGAGGACAGAGCTAAGTAGGAGGCAAACTCATCTCCTGAAAGAGAGGTGTGGAGGTGACATTGCTTTAAGAGATGAGTAGCATGATTGTGCATTGGGGAGTAAGTAGAGGATTGCCATTTAAGGTTTGTGTTAGGCATAGGCCAGTACACTGTTGTGATGAATTCAACATGGGGACCAAATGAGGCACTTATAGGTCATTAAACAACAAAAGGAGGATTATTTAACAAAGATATGCAACAAGAATACAGTAGTAGCACAGCTTCTGTAGACCGAGGACCTCCCTCATCTCTACATGGAAATATGTCTGGTCAGCAGGGTGATCTTCAGCCATCTACCTAGTCAGAACGGCCCCCACCCATGTGGATGGGATCTTTAATAACTATAAGTGACCAGGAAGCCATCTTAGTACAATCAGAAGTCTCTAGGAAGTAGCATCAAGTGAGGCACAAATTGAGCCCTGCTCCACCCAAGTCCTGGCTTTGTCATCTTTTCCTAATTCATATTGAAGGTGGGGGTAACCTTGGTAGATATTGGTTCTATCACAGCTGGGTAATATGGATTTATAGTGAGATGACCAGGCCTTCCATGTATTTGCCTGCTGTAAAACATGTGTGACTATTGCATAGCTGAAGTTCTGAGTTCAAAATTCAAAGAGGATAATTTCCCAAGTCTGTTTGCTTGGTGGTAACAGAAGTGGGCAGTCTCAAATAAGCAGGCCCTCCTGTTGGAGGCAATAATATGTGGTCTTAGAGTTATCCTGCTATTAGATTTGCTTTATGCTTATAAAGGAAAGGTATCTTGTTTTATGGAATTAACTTTCAAGCTGAATTATATTAGAAGAGAAGATAATGTAACTTCAAAAAGTAAAGAAAAAACTGTAGAAATGCAGTTTAAAAAAAAAGACTGTTAAGTAAGCCTATTTTGGTCTCTTTAATTTTCATGCTCCAGATTTTTCATTACCTCAGTTTTAGAGTAGAACCTAATTAGGGCAAGATGAAATTGGGGTAGAGATTATAGTGTTCCCCCAACAGTGATTTAATTTTTTTGAAATTTGTCTAAATAGACACATTATTAGCCTTGCCTCAAAGAGTTCTTGATCTGTTAAATAAGGGCCTTATTGGGCCCATTAGATCATTGATTTTGAGCTGGAAAGACATTGAAGGTTCATCTAGTTCCACCTCTTTGTTAAAGATATGGAGATCAAGGTTCAAGAAGATTAAATGATTTGTCCAAGGTTGCTCAAGTAGATAGATGTTTGAAGTAGGGTTTGAATCTAGGTCCTCTGAGTCCAGAATCTAAGCTTTTTCTCCATTACCACAGATCTTTTTCACTCAAGTATAACATTTGACTCCAGGCTTTTGTATTTTTTACTTTGGGGTCAGTTTACACCTTATTCTGGTTCATAGTTCATATGTAGTTTGAGGTTCATTTATTTTTTTATAGGATAGAAAAAAAACATGGAAGTCATTCACCCACACAAGAAAAAATTCTGCCCTTCAGTTTAGGGGGAGGTGAAAAGCATTTTGTAATGCTTTGTAAAATTTGTAAATTTTAATTTGCAAATAAATTTACAAATAAAATTTGTAAAATTTAATTTAATTTGTTACACACCTTCCATCTTCCAGGAACAATGCTAAAGTCTTTAAAAAGATCTCATTTGATCCTCACAGCAACCCTGAGAGGTAGGTGCTATCATTACCCCCATTTTACAGTTGAGGAAACTGAGGAAGATAGCAGCTAAATGATCTGTCCAAGGTTATAGGGTTAGACGGTATCTGAGTCAGAATTTGAACTCAGATCTTCCTGACTCCAGACCCAGTACTCTCTCCATGGAACCACCTACCTGTTTCTCAAACACCTACTCTCTTCAGAGAACTGTACTGAGATGGAACAGGTCCTTGTCCTCATGGAATATAAAAGGTCAAAGGCCATAGATTTAGAGTTGGATGGGGCTAACTCCCTCAATTTTACAAATTGAGGAAACTGGAATTCAGAAGTTACTTGTCCAAGGTCACAAAACTAGCAAATGTCTGAGGCAGGATTTGGACCTAAGTCTTCCTGATTCCAGCTTCCTCTCCATAGCTGGGGATATAACAGTTACAATAGTTCATGAGATTTGTACTACAGAAGAGGTGGTGTGGAATGCCATAAGACTTAAGTTGCACAAAGGTTGCTCATCCGAGGGTGGTTTCCTCAAATGGAGTTTCCTATATTGATAAAATCACAGGCCTGGCCACCCTCTTCTTTTCTTTCCCCAGATAACCTAAATAAGGCATGTTCACAATGAAATACTGGCTGTCAGAAATGATGGAAAGACTAGAGGTGTTAATTTACCCCCTTGTGGAAAAAATTCTGAAAAAGACCTATTCATTTTCAGGAACATAAAGATGTTTGAGATAATGATAGTTTATTATTATAAAGTACAAATTTAAGATGCAGGATGGTTTCTGGTAACAGTCATGGAAGGCCTTATATCAGTGGTTCTCAACCTTCCTAATGCCACGACCCTTTAATATTCATATGTGGGTGTATCTGCATGTGGGCTGACCCACCTGGAGACAGATAGAGGAGCTGTGTCTTGTTCCTAAGACCATTGGAAACAGGTGTTTTTTGATGGTCTTAGGTGATCCCTGTGACCCCTGTGAAAAAGTCGTTTGACCCCACAAAGGGGTCATGACCCACAGGTTGAGAACCACTGCCTTATATGATTCCATAAGTCATCCTGAAATTGACCAGTCCTTGGCCTTGTCTTAATGCTCTTTCATTGACTTTCTAATGTAATACAGTAGTCAGTGTAGCATTATTAATATCTTTGTTTAGTTTCATTGCTTTCCCCTCTCATGTTCTGGACAGTCAGAATCTTTGCTAACAGCTTGTATTTGGTTGGATTGTGCTTTGAATATTATAAACTTGTCTTGCATTTTGTGGGAAAGATATAGAACTCCCATCACTGATATTCCAAGTTAGTGGAACTTAATAATGTCTGTTTCTGGGGGCTTCCTGTTCCTTCAGTTTAGATCAGTAGCAAGTGTTTAGTGAAAATATGGGGGGGGGGGAAATGGAAGTGTGAGAGGGAATAGAGTCAATCCACTTAGCCCTTTTAAGCCAACATTTGGGAGATAGCATAGTAGTTACCAGGTTTTAGGAGATGAACATGAGTCTAGATCTTTCTAGACCACTAACTAATTGAGTGATCTTGGGTAAGTTACATTAAGAAGGTCTCAGATACTTTATTTGTAAAATGGAGATGAGGGGGAAAATAAACGATCCTTAAGGTTGTTTACATCTCTAACATTCTATAATTCTAAAAGTATTTAGGATATAATCTTTTAAAGTCCCATCTGGTCTTCTTAAACTTTTTCCACTTGTGACTCCTGTTTTGTTTTGGTGTCTGTCGTTCCTCGGTGTTTTGTGACATGAGTGCATGCAGGATGCAGAGTGCTCATGCTGTGTTCAGAACCAGGGCTGCGGTGGAGTTGTGCGATTCAGCACGGGCAAGTGCTGCCAGAAACACCTCGGATTGATTACAAGTTTGATTTTGAATTAATTTTTGCATGTTCAGAAACCTTCAACTGATGCCAGATTCTTTGAGACCCTATGTGGGGTTGTGACCCACAGTTTAAGAAACCCTTTGGAGGATTCATGTTATTGTATTTCTCAAGCTTAGCAAGGACCTTCCTACAATCAAATCTGCATACTTTCCCTTTCTATATACTCTATCTCCAATTGATTTCCATGACACATTTTTCTCTTTTTCCTTGCACTTCTCTAACCACACCTTGGTTGGCTTTTCTCCTCAACCACTGTATCTCTCTACTCCCATTGCTTTAACAAACACCCAAATCTGTACTTTCTACTTTGGTACAAATCTGTACTTTAATACTCCCAAATCTGTACCTTGAGCTCTGACCAGACTCTATCCCTAACTGCCAAGTAGTTATCCCTTCTAAAGTCCTGCTAGTCCCACAAACTCAACATGTTCAAAACCAAATGACAAAGATGCCAGAGCCTAAACTATCTTTCCCTCAAATGTGATCTTCCCAGGGGTGAGGAACCTGTGGTCTCGAGGCCACGTGTGACCTTCTAGGTCCTCGGTTCCATGGTCTTTTGACTGAGTCCAAGTTTTACAGAACAAATCTTTTTATTAGGGGGATTCAAGTTTGGATTCATCAGAGGGCCATGCTTGAGGACCTAGAGAGCCTCATGTGACCTTGAGACCACAGGTTCCCCACCCCTGTATCTAGACCCTACTCTGAGTATTTCTGCCAGTGTGATCACCACTCCCATTCTTTTCCATCATCTGGCTTTGGCTTACCAAACCTAAATCTATCTGAAATGTGTTCCTAGCTTTATTTTATTATACTTGCATGAGTCACATTCCCTTTCTAGATTAAAAACTTGAAGGCTGGAACTAAATGTCAGTTAAGCTGAATGCTCTGCAGATAATAGGATCTTTCACTGACCATTCCTTATCTCTGGAATGTTCTCCCTCCTTTTCTCTGCCTCTTGACTTCCTGACACCTTCAAGTTTCAGCTAAAGTCCTGTTTTCTGTAAGAAGCCTTCCCCAGGACGCCTTTACCCTACTACCTAGCCCTTCCCTCTGAGAGCATCTCCTAGGTTACCCTGAATATAGACCTGTTTTATATAGTTATTTGCATGTTGTCTGTCCCCCTTAGAGGGCTGGCTTCTTGAGAGCAGGGTCCATGTTTTGCCTCTGTCCTCATTGCCTGGCTAGTGACAGGTGCTTAATAAATATGTTTGACTCCTTGATAAGTGGATCTTTTATATATGGTTGGAGGGGCTGTGGTGTCATAGTAGTGACATTACTCTAATATAGCACAATGTGACCCAGCAGGCCTAGGACTTCTTCATTTTTCAGGTGAAAAAACTGAGATCCTTGTT
>CM053593.1:312670048-312711638 GCA_028646575.1 Pseudocheirus occidentalis | reverse complement strand
GTTACACATATGATGTATCTGTGACCGTGTACAAATTTTTCCTGGTTCTGCTCTTCTCACTCAGCATCAATTCATATAAGCCTCTCCAGGTGAGTATGAAGTCCGTCTCCTTCCCATTTCTTATAGCACAATAATATTCCATCACATTCATATACCATAACTCATTCAGCCATTCCCTAATTGATGGGCATCCCTTAAATTTCCAGTTTTTTGCCACCACAAAGAGAGCTGCAATAAATACTTTTGTACATATGGAACCCTTTCCCACTTCTGTGATCTCTTTGGGATACAACCCCAAAAGTGGTATTACTGGGTCAAAGGGTATGCTATTATTTATAGCCCTTTGGACATAGTTCCAGATTGCCCTCCTGGAACTTTGTTTTAACAAATTACATTTGTAGTTCTGAATGTGTACCATGTAGCACAAAAGATTGTATGCATATAAAAATGTATTGCCTAATGACAAAGTAATTCAGTTTTTCCTGGAGTACTGATAAGCTCCTTCAGGGCAGGGAATATCTTTGGTTTGTTTTTTTTGTGTGTGTGTGTGTGTGTGGGGGGTATCCCTAGTGCTTAGCACAGTACCCTGCACATAGTAGACCCTTAATTAATAAATATTTATTGATTGATTTCCAAATCTCTTCTTTATGATCAACACATTCTATTTTCCATTATACTTACTAACATGTCACAATACTCTCTGATACATTGTGCCCTCCCTTAAGATTTATTTATAATTTTAATCTTTTTATCCTCCATGCCTTAGGCTGAAACTCTGTTTAATAAGTATTTATTGAATTGAATGAATTGAATTTAGCCATATTCTCCCAGCAAGAATTAATTATTTCTCCAAAACATACATTTTGAGGACTTCTAATAGAAATTGATTGCTTTAAAAAAAAAAAAAACAAAACACCTTCCCCGTCTCTGCCCTTCCCCCTCCCCCCCAATAAATGTAGGGGTTTAAAAAAAACCCCACTGCTGCTTTTTGTAATTTCTTGCTACTCTTTTACTACCCTTTCCAGTGGGTTTCTCCTTTATAACAAATAAAAACTTAAGTAAAAATAGTTGCATGACACCAGATGCAACCTTCTGTCCCAAAGTCCCTTGCTTTCCTACTGAAAGAAATAGTTCATTTGTCTACCTCTTCGGAGCAAAGTTGGTCATTGTGTTTAGTGATATCAGCTGTTTTTTCGTGTTACCAGATAACATATGAAGTACTTCCTTTGTAAATTTACTTTGAGTGATATATAAATGCTAGCTATTATTATTCTCATTTACTTTATTGTAGTCCTTGTGTATATCCTTCTATTTCTCCTTCCTTCTCTTGACATGGACTGATTTTCTTTTACAAGGGACCAAGGAAAAAGAAAAAGAATGGTAGGAAAACCTTAGAAAAATACCTTTGAATTGGAAAATTAGTTATTTTGGAGAGATTGTGTTAGCTACCCAAGTTTTTTAACCTCTGCTATAGCAGTTTCATTTATAAGAGTTGACCGGGCTTTTCAAATGATCTGGTAGGAGAGAGTTAAGAGCTTCTTGGAAGAAAGACTTCCTACAAATCACAGTTCTTCTATTCCCATGGTATCTATTGCCTGTCTCCTTTTCACCTATTACTAGGGTGCTCTGCTTCTGTCTCCTGTAAGTCTTTCTCTAGACTTACGTGAAATCCATCCTTTGGCCATCCAAAAGCTGTTTGTTAGTTTTCTTCATGTACTGTGAAATAATATTAATCTTTGGAGATTGTGCCTGTTGAATTTTACAGTGCCGAATAAAGTTTGACTTTAGGCTTTAGGTAAGACTTACTTCATTTTTGTGGAAAAGAACCCTTAAATTTGAATTGAAATCTTCTGTGGCATGCAAAGTCGAGATGGCTGACAGTTAAACGTTGTGCTTATGTAGAACATGAGTTTAAGCATTTTCAGTCTGGCTGCTTTTAAAGAGAACAATGGTGATTTCTGTAATTTGACAACTGGGTTCATTCTGTGTTCAAAGTTTTTTTGTACCTAAGCTGGGTAAATAATGCTTTACATTCCAGTCCTTCCTTTATTTATTGTCATCAATAACATGCTCTTAAGGGGATTTTTTTCTTGGCAGCCTATTAATGAATGTTTTGTTGGGATTTTTTCCATTCACGAAGCACTGTAATATCTGATTTAATCTGGATGGTGCTTAAAATAACCTGGTATGGTTTAGTTTACCAACGCCCATTACTTGGAAGATATTCTTAGAGGCAAGCACAAAGTTCAAGAAACTTCTGGTGGCTTTGTTAATACCTTGACTTCCAGAAGAGACTTGGGATGCCGTTAGTTTTTGGCCACTGGTTGCCATGTAGATTGTCCTTTGCCTCGGGGCCACTATTCTTCAAACATGTACAGAGAAGAGAAGAAACAATCACTTAACTATAAGTGACTTTATTCAGTAGATTCCTAGTAAATGGTGAATAGGAATCCTCTGGTAAGCCAGGTCCTGCTCCTCTCTCATTCTGATTGCTAGCTTATCTGTCCTTACACCCATTTCTATCCCTAGGCCCTAATATTAGCACTAATTGCTGTGGGGTCATAGGTTTAGCTGTTCAAGATTAAATTTTCTTTGATTCCTGAGAATCAATCATCCTTCTTCATATCTGTCTAAATTTGAATGCTAAAGAATGGGTATATAGCTTATATTTTATGAATATATGGTCTTGGATCTTATTTGTAAAAACACTTGGTATGTGACTCATTGTTGGGGTCCCAAATCAATAGATTGGAACCTATTGGAATAAAGATAGTACTTCTTTAAGATCTTGAAGTTGAGTGCTTTTTCTATGACCATTTCACTTTTCTCCTGCTCAGGAATTTATAGTCTCTGTTCTTCCCCATCCTCACCTCCCCCAATTTCCTGCTGATTTTATTGAAGAAATGAAAGAACAACATGTTGGGGACCCTGGTAGAGTTTGAAACTAGAGTGAATTATGATAAATCTTTTTGGGGGGGAGGAGGAAAAAATTCCCATCAACTAGAAGTTCAAGATAGAGTTTGCTTGCAGTGGACTTTTTAAAAAAAGGTTTTTGTTTCTATTTCTTAGATCTCTCTATTTTAAAACTTCTATTCTTTCCTTAGGACTGTCCTGTGGCTGAAATGGAGGATAAAGTTGTAAATGTTGTAAGTATACATCCTTACTCTTCTTATTCCAAATTTTAAAAATAAATAGAAATAGAAAGACAGGAGGGAAGGAGTAAGCATTTATTAAGAGCCTACTATGAGCCAGGAATTGTGCTAGGTTCCTTAAATATCTCAGCAGCTCAAATACTGCCTCAGCACAGGTAGCTGGTGCTACAGTGTATAGAGTACTGGGCCTGAATTCAAATTTGACCTCACACACTTAACCAGCTTTGTGATCCTGGGCAAGTCATTTAACCTTTTTTAAAATATATATAATAATAGCATCTACTTCACAGAATTGTTGTAAGGATCAAATGGAATAATATTTGTAAACAAGTGCTTGGCTAAGTGACTGAAAAATAGTAGACACTATGTTTGTTTATTTCCTTCATGTTTCCTTCCCTTCATTTGATAGGTAAGGATCACATTAAGTAAGGGAATTAAGAATTCTATTAGGATTGAAGGGAAATATAAATGGGGTTTAAGAAAAGCAAAATAGGAGCAGTTAGGTGGCACTTGGATGGAGCTGGAGTCAGGAGGACCTGAGTTCAAATATGGCCTCAGACACTTGCCACTAGCTGTATGACCCTGGCTATGTCACTTAACCCCAACTGACTGGGGCGGGGAGTAAGGGGGAGAAGGGAGGGAGGGAGAGAGAGAGAGAAGCAAAATAATAGTAATCCCCCCAAAAGACCCCAAACTTACAGCCAATTCTGAACAATTACATGTAGCATTTTCACTATTTTATGACAATCTCCTCCAGATGTAGTTCTTTTGAGTAGCTGTCTTGTTAATGGCAATCAAACACTGATTTAATGAACTTGATCAAATGCAGTCTTTTAGTTTTTGCTTTTTGGAGGGGGAAGGTAGGGCAGTTGGAGTTAAGTGATTTGCCCAAGGTCACAGGGCTGTGTGTGTGTGTGTGTGTGTGTGTGTGTGTGTGTGTGTGTGTGTGTGTGAGTGTGAGTGTGTAAGAGAAGTATTGGAAGCTGAATTTGAACTCAGGTCCTCCTGACTCCAGGGCCAGTGCTCTATTCATTGTGCCACCTGGCTGCCTCATACTCTTTTAGTTTTAAGTTTGGGGGGAAAATATGTTGGCAGAAATCTTGTGACCAAGGGAAAGTATCATAAAAACTTTTTTTTTGAGCATTTAGTAACTATTCATCATCACTTCCTCCTTTTGACATAAACCAGGGAAGGTTCTTTGATAAGGCCTTCCTTCTGCTGATGAAGAATTTAGCAGGGCTGTTGCTATAAATATTTTTTTCCATAAATAGGGAGGCTAAACAAATAGGAAGAGTTTTAAAAGTTCTCCCTCTTCGTCTTCTTAAAAGAAAAATTAATCTTTGAAATTCCTTCGTTCATTAGTCCTTTAAATCTGCAAAATATGTGTTTAGTAATGTGAGTGTTACATTAACTATGTGATGAGAGGCAGCCTGATGCTTTGGCTAGAGGGCTGGCCTTGTAGGGAAGAGGATCTGCAATTAAGTCCTGCCTTTAATTATTATGCCCTGTGTGACCACATCAAATCACTTAACCCTTTCTGTGCTCCCAGTCACATTATGAAGACTAGAGTTGCCAATCTACATCATTGGAGAGAGTTTTCCACATAGATGACTAACAAGTCCAAACCTAAAAATGATATCAATAGAGCTAAAGCTTACTTAATTAAAAAACCCAACAACCTTAATCTATGACTTTTATGAGGAGCCCATTTGGTGTGATAACTTTTAAGGGGTTAAGTGTGCTTATCAAAGTAGAAATTAAAAACATCTGATGAGGACGAGGTGGGGAAGGAGACACCAACAAAGGCCCCCAAACTTCGCTGTGTGTTTGGTCATTCCTAATGGCTAGTACTTAGAGAATGGAAAACCTCTACCCATAAGAATTTCTATTGATGATTTATTCAGCCTCTCCTCAGTGGAAGACAAGGCGCTTAACACACATTCATGCCCTTTAATGGCAGCAAAATGGGTTAATAAGGAGACTGCATCTGTAAACTCTTAGATAAGTCATTCCTCACCCCAGCTCCTCCCCCAGGAACATTGTGTCATTACTGAGATATGAAGCTTTTTCTTTTTTAAGGAGTAAACCACAGTAAGACACTTGCCAGACATTATTGCTTAAAGGAATGTCAGCTAAAACTGAAGATTATAATTGGATCATGTGTTTATTTATAAGTAGGCTTCAGAAATTAATTTGTTAATTTAGCCATTCTTGACTTATTTCTTCCCCTGTCATTTTAGTCCAAGGTCCTAAATAGCATTTGTGATAAGACCATCAGATCAACTACCGATCCAGTTATGAGCCAGTGTGCATGCCTGGAGGAAGTTCACTTACCCAATATTAAACCTGGAGAAGGCCTGGTAAGTATTTCAGAATTGTTTCTAAGTAAAATGTCATCTTATTTGGCAGATAAAAATTATGTTAACGATTGTTCAACTTAACCACAGTTTTCAAAATCAAGCTACATTATGCTCATTCTTACTCCTTTTTTGCATATGTCTGTGAACTTGAACTATACTGAGGTTTAAATGCAAAATGAAAAATGGACTTGAGTGAAATTCTCACATCAAGGACATATCAAGGACAGAAGTGCTTTCTTTATCAGTTGTGTTGGGGGGAGGATTTATAGGAATGTCCTTCACTCTGATATGTTGATAGTGAAGAGAATACATAAAGAAAAAATGAACTCTTTAGATAGGAAAAAAAAAAATAGGAGCTCAGTTGACCAGGGCATACAAAGCCCTGAGGAGGTCTTGATTGGATTAGCATGGGAGAAAGGTGCTAAAGAAAAGTTTCAGCCTGGAGCAAAGGTTTGAGAAAGGTTCCATATATTGTTTCAGAAGCTGCATAAAAAGACTTACAGACTGTGAAAGTGCATCAGTAGAACCTGACAAATTGATGCTGGAGGACAGGGTCTATAGTTAGCTAAATGTCTTTGGACCCAGTTGGCAATCGATAAAGAGAGATAGTGGACATCTAGTCTGAGTTTTTAAGGGATACAAGACAACAACTAATTACTTTCAGTGCAAATAGAAATGAGTGCCTCATTCGTTAAGAACATTAGGGGTATAGTGATTTAGAGCAAAAGGTATTCAGTGGATCAGTCAGTCAACAAGCAATCAGGTGAATTTAATGAGGGAGACTTCCTGGAGGGAGATGTTTTTGAAAATCGGGTTTTGAAGTCAGTGAAAGACCTGCATTGTGAGAGCATTGGAAGTCTTGACATGTGAAGAGAATTAATTATATATACAAAAGGTACAAAAAGTCCAAGTCTGAATATGTGCTTCTCTGTATGCAGGGAAAGTGATCTCTATAGAAAACAAAATATTATAACTGAGCTTTGTAGAAAAGTAGTGGGAAAGGAGATCTTTAAGGACATACTGAGGCATTTAGTATTTGACATGATAAGTAATCTAGAGAGTCCTTGTAGGTGTCCTAGCAGGTGAGTGACAAGATGATTGAAATTGTTTTCTGAGGGTGATTCAGTATAGGGTGAATTGGGGAAGGGTGAAATAGGGATGAGGGGGCAACTGGAGGCTTTCTGTGGAATTAAATGTGGTTTCCAAAGGAAAGATAGACAAGAATCTAGTGTTACATGCTTCTAAAACCTTTTTTTTTCCTAGTCGGATTGGTGTCTGAACTCTCCAAAGAACCCAGTAGACCTCAAACAATGATCTGAATCATGCTTTTCATAGAGGGGGTATCTATTATATTCTCCTTGAAGGTGGTGGTCTCCTAGCACTCCATGAGTGCTGTTTACTAACCAACCTTGTGCTCTAAGGAACAGAAAAGAAAAAAAAAAACGCTTAAAAACCTTCTTTAAGCTTTCCATGCATTTAGGAAAATAAGATTGACATGAATGAGATGACTTAAGTAATGACCTACTTATCAGGAACAAAGAAATAGTACAACTTGAATTTACCAAAACAAGGAGTGAAGAGAAGGGAGGTAGCTTAGAGTCTAGGTTAGGTATCGTAGTACTGAAAAGAATCATTTGCTATTTTTAATTAACCTCAGGCAAGAGAAATGAATGAGCTTGATAGCTTCTGGCTCCTTATCAAACACCTCTAATTCTGCATTGATTAGATCTAGGCTAATTGATGCATTCCTTAGAACTGGTTTTATTCACTTGTTCCATAGTTCCTGGTGAATTCTGGCTGTCACAGCTATGTAGGATTTGTTTTTGGTTTTTGTCCAGGCAAGGAGTTTCTTAGCTGGAGTGATCTTCTAGTGAGATACTTCCTTGCTGGTTCACATTTGTTGTTGTTCAGTCCTTTGTTGTATCTGACTCTTTGTGACTCTATTTAGAGTTTTCTTGGCAAAGCTACTGGAGTGGTTTTACTATTTCTTTCTCCAGCTCATTTTACAGATGAGGAAACTGAGGCAAATAGGGTTCAGTGACTTGTGTAGGAATACACAGCTAGCAAGTTTCTAATGCTAGATTTGAACTCAGGAAGATGAGTCTTCCTGTCTCCATGACCTGCACTCCATTCACTCTTCTACCTACCTGTTCTGATTTCTGTAGACTAGATCTCTATCTACTGAGCCATACCACCTCAAAAAAAAAAAAAAAAGCATTGGATAGTAATTACAGATGTGATGGACAGAATCTTCTTGTTATCTTCTGGAAGCTCAGAAGTATAATTTCTTAAATTTAATACATAGCCTTCCCATCCCAAGTTTTAGGAGAATACAAATTTTAAGCTTCCAAATCTTTTCACATTTGTTTAGAAACAAAACCATAATAATAAAAGAAACTACATGAACATTCCCCTGTCTTCCAAATATAAAACTTGCCGTCTTGATAAATGTCTGCTTTTCTCTTCATATAGTGTAGGAGTTCAGTTAAAGCATGCAGTGTATCAGATTGTAGGGTGTTTCTTAGATAACATTGAATTTTTACTCTAAATACTTTGACCCGCTTGGTCCATGGGAAACGGTTGATATTTCCCCCAGTATAAGATGCTGCTCTCAGAGTCTTTGAGATGCCAGTGGGGATTGACTGTTTTTGGGAGATCCATATTGCAGTTTTCCCACTGAAAGACTTCTGAGATATATACATGCTGGTGTACATTAATATTATGTCTTTGAAAAAAGTAGCCTACACCAAATTCAGTGCTGAGGCCAAATTTAATATCCTTTAAAAAAATCAGCTCAGCTGAGCTCAAATTTTATTTACTTTAAAAATAGCCTTTAGAGCAGTGGTTCTCAGCCTTCCTAATGCTGGGACCCTTTAATAATCTTTGTGGGAGTGTCTGCATGTGGGCAGACCCGCCTGGAGACTGATGGAGGAAGTTCCTAAGACCATCAGAAATATGTGTTTTCCAATGGTCTTAGGTGACTCCTGTCACCTGTGAAAGGGTCGTTTGACCCCAAAGGGGTGAGACCCACAGGTTGAGAACCACTGCTTTAGAGCCTAAATATAAAGAGCCTAAATATAAATATAAATATAAAGAAAGAACAGAGTTGTTTTGTTTCTAGGTAAAGAAATAGGGAAGAACCCATGATTGTTTTTTGGATACTTGAATTATCTATCCCTGGCTTTCTTAGAAGAGCTGGCGCTGGACATTCATCTGAAAAGTCTCCATGGATGTGACAGTCCTGCATTCCTAATACAGAAGTGGTAAATCAAAGAGAAGATTGCTTTCTGGTTGTTTCCTTAGTCTTTGCATATGTTTGAGGTTTCTGTTCTTCCTCAGGTTTCTTCGGCTGGAGCCAGAGGCTTTCACATTTGTTTTACTGGTCCTAAATATAGCTATTCTAAAAGAATTGTGTTAAAATGTTTTCTAAGGTTAAGTCCAACATAGTATTGAAACATGGAGTTGGTTAATACATTTGTTTATGGATTACCCTAGGGCATGTACATCAAATCGACGTATGATGGACTGCATGTGATTACTGGGACAACAGAAAATGTAAGTGCACGTTACTTAAATTTCAAAACTATTTTTAAAAGAAATGTCAAAAATATATCATGTTTATTTTGATTATTATATTTTAAAGTTATGTATTTATTCTTTCCTTCTCCTACATTCTCACCCCTACTTGAAACAAAACTCTTCCAACAAATATGTATGATCAAAGAAAACAAATTCCTTTATTGGCCATGTCCCAAACTCTAAGTCTTATCCTGGATCTTGAGGTTATCACCTCTCTGTCAGAAGGTTATTCACTTAATTTCAGTAGGTATCCTTTGCTATAGAGGGCTGAATGCCATTTACAAGAGCAGACATTTTTATTATTGGTTTCTGCCAACAAAACTCAGCTTCCAGGCAAGTTTCTTTTTTCATCTTCTGTGTGATCTATATTTACTTTTCACTGTTTTGTACTCCGCCTCTTTTTCATTCCCGTGCCAAATAGCATCATTTTTACCTCTGTGAGTAGTGATTTCTACATGAACAGGGATTGGTGAGCACAGTTGTTTTATAGAAACTTTTACTTGAAAATTTGTCACCGTATTAGTAGATTGCTATATTGAGTCTACCACCTGGACTTGAAAATACCTTCCACTTACAGAGCTGGATTTTGTGATGATATTCTTAGTTAAATGTAGCATATATTCATTGAGTAACTGCTATATGCCAAGCACTATGCCAGGTGCTGGAGATACAAAGACAAAACAACTCTTGACTTCATGGATTTCATTTTACTGAGTAAAATGACATTACACAGATAGTTATAATACAAGGATTTGAGTGTATGGGGCAAAGAAGAGATTGGAGTATGAAACAAAAGGGTATCCTAGAAATATTTGAGGAGTAGCATAGGGGATCCAGAAAGATTTCATCCTCTTCTTCAACCCCCCCACATCCCCCCCCCCCAATAATGGCAACTGAACTTGGAGCCTTGAAGGAAGACAATCTGAAAAGCAGAAATGAGGAGGAAGGAGCATATTATAGGTACGGGGTGGTGGGAAGTGCTTAGATGTGGGAGAGTTTGCTTATAGATGCCAAGGCCAGTAGCCCTGTTTGACATGAATGTAGAGTGTGTGAATGGTAGTCATGGGAAATAAAATTGGAAAAGTAGTTTGGAGTCAAATTGTAGGGAAACTAAAGTATGCTAGGCTAGGTTGATATTTTCTATTCAAAGGCCCTAGAAAACTCTCTCAGTAGTGGATGATCGGCATGTTCATACCTGTGTTTTGAGGAAGATTATTTTTGTAGCTGGTATCAGTGGAGAGGAGAGGGAGAAATGGGAGATGGGGAGATAGTGTAGAAGGTTATTAGCATTAGTTTTATTTATCAGCTAGTGCTAAAGAACACTAGTTTCACAACTAGGCTGTGAAAGGGGAGAGGAAAAAAAAAGATGTCAGAGATACTGTAGAAGTAGACTTCATGAAATGTCACAACTGATTATATTTGGGATAGGCAAGGGAGGAGTCCAGGATGATTCCAAAATTAGGAACTTGAGTGACTGGAAGGATGCGGATGCCTTCAACATTAAATGAATGAATGAATGAATAAATAAATAGGGAAATTTGGAAGATGGGGTAGATTTGGAGTGGGAAGGGAAGATGATGAGTTCTTTTTTGATCATGTTGAGTTTGAGATGTTTATAGGGCACCCAGGTATTTAGAAATGTACAACAGTCACTCAGTACCAGACTGTGTGAGAGATATTAGAGCTGGATATCCAGATTTGGGTCATTTGCATAGAGATTATAATCAAACTCATTGGAACTAATGAGATGATGAAACTGGAGCATTTATATAGAGATATTCTGGATTAGAGTCTTGTGATAGTGATAGAGTATCACCCACAGGAGTCAGGATATGGGAGATGATAGAACAAAGGAGACTAAAGAGGAGTGGTCAGTTGGATAGGAGTGAGAAAGAGTGTCACAGAAACCAGAGGAGAAGAAAATTATGCGAAAGGAGTATGAGTGGGAGGGAAGTTTAGGAAGAGAATGTGTATTCCAGATGACACAGTGGAGAAGGGGAGATCATAGGAATCTAGGGAGCAGAGTTCAGGGAGAGAAGAAGGGGGAAGGAAAGGAATTTTTGACTGAGCAGATGGTGACTGTGAATAACAATGTTAACGTTTGTGTAGTGCAGTACTTTCGGGTATGATCTGCATTTTTCAGATGACGAATTCTCAGGTTAAGTGATTTGCCCATGACCATGCCCTAGTAGGTATCAGAAACAGGTCTCTTATAATTGGAAGTAGATTTGCTAGCTAAAGGACCAAGGGAAGTAGCAATTGATCAAGTGGAGCATAGTAGAAGTCTATGGTAATGACAATCAGGAAGATCTAAAGAAAGACATTAATCCACTGTAGCCATTTCAGAATTACATTTCTCTCCTTTAAGGACCTGCTTTGTAACATGCATTGTGCTAAGCTCTGGAAATAGAAAATTAAAAAATGAAGCAGTTCCTGTCCTCAACGAACTTATGTGTTACTGAAGAGAGACAGCATGTGCACATAGTAGCATATACCAAATGAATAAATTGATGAGTAGGGATAGTGATACAAAAAAAGAAAAGAAAAGAAAAATCAATGAAGTACTTCAAAGAATACATAGAAGAGAGCACAGAAAGACAAATAGGAAAACAGGCATTGCACTGATACTACCATATTAAATTTAGTATATAATTAAAAACCTAAGGTTTACACAACAGATTCACTGTTTCATATACAGTCCTC
Source organism: Pseudocheirus occidentalis (assembly GCA_028646575.1). Classification (NCBI taxonomy): domain Eukaryota; kingdom Metazoa; phylum Chordata; class Mammalia; order Diprotodontia; family Pseudocheiridae; genus Pseudocheirus; species Pseudocheirus occidentalis. The sequence goes on along the minus strand of CM053593.1, from coordinate 312,699,844 downwards.
TTCCCTTTTTGTATTTGGAAATATTTACATTGATCTTTATCAAGTTTGTATTATTAAAAAAAGAATTCAAAAACACAGATAGTTTAGAAGTGAGGTACCACCAGCTGTGTCAAACTGCAAAGACCTCATGTAGGATGGGACACTTGAGAACTTTGGAGGAAACTATAAATTCTAATGTGGATGGGAAGAGAAAGAGAATAAGCATTTATATAGTATAAGGCATGGTGCTAAGTGTTTTTTAAACAAATATTATATGAATATTAATTATGAATATTAACTCATTTGATCTTCACAGTAAATCCTGCAATTAATATCTTATTATTATTATTCCCATTTTACAGTTGAGAAAACTGAAGTAGACGTTAAATGTCTTGCCCGGGGTCACAGATTTGAATTCTATAACTGTAGGCAAGGCCTAGTCTTTGGGTCTCAGTTTCCTCTTTTGTGAAAGTGAAATAGTAAGAAAAAGCCTGACCCGACCAGTGGAAACAGCACTGTATACATTAAGTGCTTTTCAGTCCTGTGTCTTATTAACTGCTTGTGTGATTAGGCAAATTATCTGGTGTCTCTGAGCCACAGTTTCCACATCTGTAAAAGGAGAGGGCTGGGCCACGTATTCTCTAAGGGCCCTTTCGACTCCAGACTTGTACTTTGTGCTTCCAGGCTATAGAAAAGATTGTTGTGAGGACAGTGTTTTATAAGCCTCAAGGTGTGAATCTCTTCAGTTATTATTTTAAAAATGTTTATTTATATCATTCATTTCAGGCTGCAGCTAGGTGTCATAAAGGATAGAGCACTGGGCCTCAATTTAGGAAGCTGTGAGTTCAAATTTGGCCTCAGACACTATGTGTGTGGCAAGTCCTTTGACCTCTGTCTGGGTTTTCTCAGCTTGTAAAGTGGGGATAATAATAAAAAGACCTGCCTTCTAGGGGTTGTTGTAAGGATAAAGGGAAATAACGTTTGTAAAGCTTGTCTTAGTTGTAACAGAGCATAAAAAAGAGAGGGGGAAAAACAGGTCAATAGAACTAAATGACTGAATGAATTAAAGAGCATTCATTATGTACTTACTATACAAAGCACTGGGCTAAAAAGTTGAATTAAAAAGCATTCATTATGGAGCAGCTCGGTGGTACAGTGAATAGAGCACCAGCCCTGGAGTCAGGAGGACTTGAGTTCAAATCCAACTTTAGACACTTGACACACTTACTAGCCGTGTGACTTTGGGCAAGACACTTAACTCCAATTGCCTTCCAAAAAAAAAAAAGCATTCATTATGTACTTACTATACAAAGCACTGGGCTAAGAAGTTCTGGTTACAAATGGAAAAGCAAAGATAGTGCTTGCTTTCAAGGAGCTTACCTTCTGAAAAGAGGGAGGTAACACATAAGAGGTTTCACCAACACATCAGCATCATCTAACAATATATGGGGTGTTCCATACCTATAGACCCCTACCTCCACAAAGAAAGAAAGGAAGTACAATTTTCTCCTCTTTCTTTTGGGCCTATGTTTACTTATTATGACTACACACCATTGAATTTCAATTTTATTGTTGTTCTTTCCATTTCATCATTGTAATCCTTGTTTTTTCCCACTTGGTTCTGCTTATTTTATTTATTTTTTTATTTATTTATTATTTATTTATTTATTTATTTTATTTAACTCGTATAAATCTTTGGGCTTTGCTTGTTATGATGGCATATTATTATAAGGCATATTTCACCATGTCTTTAATTAAGATGTAATTTGAACAAATCTCTTTTTAACAAGAAAATAGCAATATGATTTAAGATAGTGATTAGGCTCTTATCTAAAACCTAGTGAACAACCTATAGAAGGTGTATAAAATGATGTCTTTCACCAGTCATCCCTCCTAGGATTTGCTGGTGTGGATTTGGATTCATCTTGGCCATCCCTTTGCAAATCCCATCTCCTGTCACCACTGGAATGACACCTCAAGGATGTGCTTTGTACAAGGGTGTTGAAATGGTCCTTGAATCTATCCCCTATAAATTGGTGCATATTCTGGATGACCTAGGTCTTTTGTTCCTATTGACTTGGTCCTCCATAGCACCTAGTAAGTAGAGTGAGAATCACATGAATTCTCAGTTGGTTTCGATCAGTTGAGAAGAAAGAGGATTCTTATATTCTGTTTTTCACAGAGTTGGAATTTTTCATCTATCAGTTCAGTAACTGATTGTATTGGATTACTTGAACAGAACCGCTTTGTCCCAGCTCTCTATCACGTCTACTTGGCAGCAAATTCAATCTCTGATAAACATGTGGAACATTATAACCCTACCACTGAGAGGCCCAGAGTCATCTTTTTAGTGTGTGTATATGTGTGTGGTTTAAAGGATGAAATGTGAGACTCTAAACAAAGCTCCTTTTGAGTCTGAATGAATTTCCGAGTGGAAAAATCCCATTTCCATGAAATTGCTTTTAGAAGCGTAAGAGAGTGAACATGGTGTGATGGATAAAGAGTTGGACTCAATCAGTAAGGCCCAAGTTCATATTCTGCCTCAATTTCCTGAGCAAGTCAGTTATCCTATCTGATCCTCAATCTCTTCATCTATAAATTGAGAGGGTAGACTCTAACCTCCCAGATCTCATCTGCATCTAAAGCTCTGTTCTTATGAATTTCCCTTCACATTTAAAACAAATAAACAACAAATATAGAGACTGTGAATTTGCTTGAAATATTCCAGATTTGGCTGACCAGGCTTGAAAAATACAGATCGAAGGATGGTGAAATACAGGAGAATAAAGGTTGACTGGTAGATAAGTAGGAAGATTTCAGAAAATGCCTCTAGAGAAAAGAGGCTTTCCAAGGGCTTATGTCCTGTTGAGTAATGCACTTTGTAGGAGGCTCCTTGTTGGCTGGCATACCTGAGTTATGCATGTATTACTAGTCTTTCAGGTGAGCCATGGCTGGTTGTTATGGTATCGAGGTGAATGTTTTTGAAAATAGCTATCACAGTAATGCGTACCTTGATATTGGACCTTAATGCATCAATGAAGATTTCTACTCTTTAATGTCATTTGCTTACTTCTTCTTGAGTGCCACACCTGTTGGGTGAGATATTAATCCATAAATATTTATTAAGTACCTGTGTGCTAGTAAGCAGAGATAAAAAAGACAAATAAAAAAGAGTCCCTGCTCTCAAGAAGCTTGCATTTTAGCAAGGGAGAAACGTGTATTCATCTAAGAATATACAATATATACAAAATAAATCACAGTTAAGTCACTCCACCCTGTTTGCCTCAGTTTCCTGATCTGTAAAGTGAGCTGGGGAAGGACATGGCAAAGCACTTTGATATATTTGCTAAAAAAACTTCAGATGGGGTCATAGAGTCAGACACAACTTAAAAAATGAGTGAAAGGTGCAATCAGTAAAATGGAATTTATGTACAACTAGGTGGGGTGGTGAATAGAGTTCTAGACCTGGAATCAGGAAGACCTGAGTGCAAATTAGGCATTGGATCCTACATGTGGGACCCTGGGAAAATTATTTAACTCTCTTTGCCTCAGTTTCCTTATTGATAATAAGAAATTGCCTACACTCTTATCAAATTCTTAGTTTAACAGGGGGGAAAAATATGGGATCCAAGTGTTCGAGCAGCTAGATTGTACAGTGGGGTCAAGGGCTGGGCCTGGAGCCAGGAAGGCTCATCTTCCTAAGATCAAATCTGACCTCAGACAATTACTAGTTGTGTGACCCTGGGCAAGTCACTTAAACCTGTCTGTCTCAGTTTCCTCTTCTGTAAAATGAGTTGGAGAAGGAAATGGCGAAACACTCCAGTATCTTTGCCAAGAAAACCCCAAATATGACCACCGAGAGTCAGACACAACTGAAATGACTGAACAATATCCAGGTGTCCACCTATAACTTCTACTATAGGATGTACTTTTAGCCTCTGAAATTATCCGAGTAAGGCATCTCCATGCAATTGCCTTGACATATTCCATCCTCCCTGAACTTGTCCTCTTGTCTAGACTAAACTAAGACTTTCTTCTTCATAGGGAATGGTTTCCCATCATAACAGCCTGTTAAAAGGAATACTATTTTTGATCAGGCAGCCTTACAGAGTAATATATTTAAGCAAGGTCAAAAAGAATTTATAAGAAATCAAGAGTAAAGATGATTTTTTTTAAAGGATTGTATGATCCATCCATATGAATAGGAGAGGCAACTTCAGAGTGAGGAAGACCTGGGTGCCATGTTTGCTATGTCTTTGATAGATTCTTGCTGTATGACATTGGGCAAGTCACTATTAACCTCTTGCTGTCCCAGACAACTTGTTAAGACTCTAAATTGCACTGGTAATGTACTGGGAATACTTTGTACCAATAAAATCATAGGTCCCAGACCATCTGAAAACTGTGGTCCTTGGGTTGGGTAGATATTAACATGTTTGTGAATCTGTCTGTGTGGCCATTTCTCTCTGTAGATCTATCTGTATGTAGATAGGTATCTCCACATGCATGTACACAGTCTGCATATAGGTAATAAGCATGTGTGTGTATATATGTGTATATATAGAGAGCACTCTCTCTCTCTCTCTCTCTCTCTCTCTCTCTCTCTCTCTATATATATATATATATATATATATATATATATATATAGCTAGTTTGCTGTAGCTATTTCTCTGTAAACTTAGCCTGTGAGTAAGGGATAGAGTTACTGTCTGTTCACCAGACATACACTATGTGGATAATAATGTTCATGTGTAAGTAGAATCTCACACACATAGATATTCTAACATAGCTAGATAAATTGTCTTGTTTGTTCTTATCCAGTCTCCTGCTGATAAATCTCAGAGGATTCATGCTGGTGATGAGGTGATTCAAGTTAATAAGCAGACTGTGGTAAGTTTTAACAACTGTCTTAGTGTTGTTTTGTTTTGAGCACCTTGGTATGTCCCCCTAGAATCTTAATTGGATCTAAGGCAATTTCCTTGTTGTTGCCTCTCTTGTTGACTTCTCCTTAAAGCAGTGATTTGTCAGACATAGGTTATATTAAAAGCAGATGTTCTAGATCAGCAGTTCTCAACCTGTGGGTTATGCTCAATTTGTAACAATGAAAATACATCCTGCATATCAGATATTTATGTTACGATTCATAACAGCACAATTACAGTTATGAAGTAGTAACGAAAATAATTTTATGGTTGGGGGGTCACCGCGACATGAGGAACTGTATTAAAGGGTCATGGCATTAGGAAGGTTGAGAACCACTATTCTAGATCCGTCTTTAGTTTTTGAAGCTACTTTTGGGCATATTCCTATTGTAACCTTTTATAATTATGACATTATAATTATGACATAATTATAATTATGATTTAATTTTATAATTAAGGAATAAAATAATTTGACTGTTTGAAAGAATTATTCTGGGACAATATTAGGACTTTTCATTGTTTTTACTTGCCTCTGTGCTTTGAAACCCCAAGATTTTGAAATGTTAAGAGTTGTAGCTGAGGCATTTCCACCTTTTTTAAGGTTCCCACTGATCTTGGTGGGTTGGATCTGCTAACCCTCTAGTATGGTAAATTGTTACATGTCCTTTAAAATGCCCGCGTGGATGAATGTATACATGGTCTGTCATTGAGAAATTTCTGGTTTATTTTGTATTGTCACTTAAATATATGTAATTAGGCATTTTTAAGAGTGTATATATGTGTGTGTACACACAATTATATGTGTATATATGTACATACATACATACACACACTCACATATATACATATACAGATTTCTCCTCCAGGTAGTGGTTCTAAATTTTGATTACCTATCAAAATATTTTCTCCTTCCTCTCTACTTCCCCTATGAAGGTGGGATGGCAGTTAAAAAATCTGGTGCGAAAGTTGCGAGAGAATCCTACGGGAGTGGTGCTCCTCCTTAAGAAACGCCCCACGGGTTCTTTCAACTTTACCCCTGCTCCACTGAAAAACTTACGATGGAAGCCACCTGTTGTTCAGGTACCAAGACCTAGTCTGAAGCTTGTGAATATGCAAGAGCAATGGGTTCTTTTTCTTGGAGGTTACAAGATGCCTGCTCTCCACCCTATCTCCCTTCCTGGGTTCTCCAATATTCATTTTCTTTCATTTTTGGATTAGTTTTCTTAATGAGTTTTTTTTCTACATTACACTTATGAACTATGTATCTTTGACTTATTCTGTTTAATTTTCAAATAACCTTCTCTTGAGCCTTTTTTAAGAAACCAGATCCTTGTCTTCCACTGCATTCTCCCCCTGGCCCCCCTCCCCCAAAGAGAGACAATCTGAAATTATATACATGTATGAAGGACAGACTTCCCTGGACACTAGCCTAAGAATTCTTGGAGTTGAAACCTTAATGATTACTTTTCAAACACAGGAATAACAGTAACATAATAAGAGAGAGAATTTTGAGGGAAACAGAAGATGGCCAGACACAGAGTAGTTGTAAGTGGTCCAGTGCAGTAGGGAGTCTGCAAAGGAGTGATAATATGTAGTTACCCTGTGTAGCTTTCCTATTTTTAATCAATGTATTGGATAAAAGCCTAGATAGTGTCCTCATCAGATTTGCAGATGACATAAAGCTCGGAGGGTTAGCTGCCACTCTGGATGACAGAAAGATCTTGACAGACTACAGTTTTGGGCTTGCTTTAATAAGATGAAGTTCAGTAATGTAAATTCAAAATGTGTATGTAAAGTCTTACACTTGGTTGCCAGAAATGAACTTTTCAAGTACCTAATGGTGAGGGGGGATGGTTAGACAGCATTTGAGTCAGCAGTATAATGTGTCAGCAAAAAAAGCTAATGCAAAAGCTTGTAGGAACAGGGAGGCAGTATTGCCATTCTCATTACTTTCCTGGTCAGACATCATTTGGATTTTCATTTCTTAAACTATTAGAACAATCTTTTTATAATTAAGTATCCTTATAGATAAGCTTCGAGGACATTCCAAGGAAGGCAATCAGGTTGATGAAGGCCCTTGAGCCTTTCATATCACTTTCATATCACATATCTTCGCTTAATAATTATTTCTTTGCCCCAAAGTATCTGCCCCTTGTGTTTAGTGATCCATAGACTTTTTCTCACCACATGTACTTTTAAAAATTGATAATTAAATAATGGAGGGGAAATTTGACTCTTAATATAACTCTCAGATTTTGTGTTTAAATGATTGGAAAACAAAACTCATTTTATACCTGCTTTTCTCTGAAAATATGGAAACAGGTAAAATAAAAGTTACTGTAAAATTTATTTTTCACTTTCAGTGATGTTAGCTAACTTTTTGCATGAAAAAGATTGATTAGTATTTTGCACTCAACCATAAATTTTTAAAATTGAGAGTGGAATGTTTTTAGAACAGAGTGTACCCTTCATAGTTAATGGGATTGTGAACAGCACATTGTTTCTCTTTTCTGAATTCTGATACTCTGCTCTTAAAAGGTGGGAAGAGGGGAGGGCATATGAGAGTAAATAAATTTGTTAATTGAAAACAAATTAAGAAGAGAACTTTGATAGGTCTGAAAATTTTAGAGGTCATGTAGTCCAGCCTTCTTATTTCATAGATGAGGAAATTCAGGCCCTGACAGAGTTCATGACTTGCCTTCTCTCACACAGGGGGTGTGAGCTGGTGTTTGGATCCAGAGTCTACATTTTAATTCCTGAACCATTCTGAGTTTCATGTCTCAAAGGGGACATGCAGATGACTACTTGTCTTTTCATTCAGGGTCTTTAGTTTTTATGAATATATCTTCCTTTTTTTTTTTTTTTAAACTTATAACCTCCTTGACTGTGGGGGTTAGAAACTTGTTATTGCTGTTTTAGTCTTTGCCTAGTCAGTTTCCTGATTTATGTGCCATTATGATTCTAAAACTTGCCCCTTATATCACATTTAATCATCTTTTGCTTCCCATGAGAACCAACATGCCATAGTGGATGGATAGTGGATCTTAATGCAGATGCTGATTTTGTACTGATAGAGTGAATTCTGCTCCAGAACTTTCTGGATCCATGGAAGCACAGTCCTGGTTTAAAATGAAATGCTTCCCATTGTGTACATGTTCCCTTTACCTTAAGCCATGAAATTCCATTTTTGACATTATAGGATCCAACAGTTCTCTTCTGAAATTATGTCCAGGAACAAAATGAGCAGCTGTTTCTTAGTCTTATTCTTGGTTAATGAAAAGTCACAGAGATGTAGGTAACTATTGACTATGTTTGCCTTTCCATTGATTCAGACTGTTAGGGGAATTTTTATTGAGAGGGAGTTGTTCTGTGACAACCCTTTAATTTATGCTACTTAGGGTCTCAGCCCTGGAGCAATTTTCTTAGGCATGGTACTCAGATAACTCCCAAATAACTCAATGTTCTAGCAAATCCACAAGATACTCAATAATTACCAGTTAGGGATAGCCCTCTGTAGTCTAATAGTTTTTTTGGGGGGGGGGACGTGTAGGAAAATATCATTTTCTATGCCTCTGTTTCAGCCTTGTAAAAAAGGGAACTGAGATTAGCTAATTCTGTTAGTAAATACTTTTGGCTCCTTAGAATATGGGACCATGTAACTAAGTTTCCCGTCCTCTTTATTGTCTGTTCAGATTTTATGCATCTTTTATGCATCACCCACCTTAAGTTTTACTCCATCATAAAGTTTTTCCTTATTACTCCAGGCCTTTCTCCCTTTTTTGGAGACATCTTACAGCAGTTACTGTCTGTATAATTGATTTAACATTTAGTATGAAAATTTTCATTTAAATCTCTTATTAGTTTAAATTAATTCATCTTTAAATCAGCCTTTCACATATTTGTCTTGTCTCCTTCATTAGACTATAAGCTCAGAAACTATAAGCTGGACCATTTCTTACACATTATAAACACTTGAATGTTTTTAAATTTCATTTGCCATTGCCATCAACTACCTGGCTCTTCTTTCCTCATTCACAAACTCTTAAATTCCAAATAGGCCAAGTTGCTAATTTCATTGAATTCAGTGGAATTTTTTAGTGTTCTTTGAATCATACTAATTTCAAAATAATAAAACTAAAAATACACCATGGCTTAATATTTCATTTGGAAAATTATGTTGCATGATGATGGAAGAACCTGGGAATCTTTAACAAGGAAAAGAGAACACTTAGAAGACGTGAAAGATTATTCAAGTAATTGAAGGACTATTCCTCAGACCTGAGCTTGCTCTGATTGGCCCCAGAGGATAGAATGAGGAACAATGGAGTAGACATTGAAAAAGGAATAAATTTAAGCATGAGGTCAGAAAAAAAAACAAACTTCCAACCAACTGGAGACATCCATAAGTGGAATGATCTGCTTTGAGAGGTAGTGAGTTCTTACCTTCTGGAAGTGAAGACAGTGATGACTGTTGAGTATGTTGTATTTAGATGAAGTTCTTGTTCATGTATGAATTGGTCTAGATTTTCTTGAAGGCCTCTTCAATTCTGAGATGAAAAGTCTTAGATAATTGTAGGGGGAGTCTTTTAGGTTAAGAATGACATTTAAAGATGTTCATAACTTTTAAAAAATACCCCAATGCCACCACAGTTGAGAGTTGTTGGTTGTTGTAGGAAAATATGCCAGCTGATCCTGTCCTCTCCCCTTTGAGAATGTTGGAGAATGGCAGGACCAAATAGTTTTGGGGGGAGGAGGAAGTAGAGATGATTGCTAAGGGAACCAGTACTCTCCTTTCATTATCTGCATCATTGGAATGTTTTTGTTTCAGACCTCTCCTCCACCTACTACCACCCAGTCCCCAGAAAGTACCATGGACACCTCACTGAAGAAAGAGAAATCAGCCATTCTGGATCTATATATCCCTCCACCACCAGCTGTCCCCTACTCTCCACGGTAAGCAAGTAGTCATGTTTTGGATGCACAGAGCTCCTTTTTATTGTGGATTTTTAATGGCAACAAAGTTTTGAATGACACATATTACATGTATTTTGGTAGGATTGAATTTTGAAAGCATTATCAGCATAGATAATGAAAATTCTTAGTTGGAGAAAGAAATGTAATATATTATTCATAAGTTTCTTAATGCTCCCTCCTCCTTCATGGCTAGTGTAGAAAATTTCAAATTGGCACTGTGCATGGTTTGATCATATTTTGAAATTTGAGGATATGAAATAAGGTATAAAATCTGGGCATAATCAGATATATTCAGTTCTTCATCTTTGATGATAAAATTTTTCTTAAATAATTATTTCTGAATGGACAGAGAAATGAGGTAGTAATAGAGTACGGTGCATACTCTAATAAGACAATGTTAAATTTGGGTCAGCAGTGACATTCTGTACTTTGTCTGGCATTTCAAAGAGAAAAAGAAACTCTCTGTAGTGTTAACTGCCTAATCATAGAAAAGAAAGAATTCCTCTCTTAGCTTTTCCTTCTAGGTTCTTATGAGCTATTTGGAGAAAATAAGTGGTAAGGATTAGAAAGCATCTCCATTATTCTCTCTATATCACAGAAATATAGCGATGACATAGAATTACATAACAAAACAATCTACAGTCTGTCTTGTTTTTAAAATCTCATATTAACCATGGTTTTTCCACATAACTCTATTACTGGGACTTTGGTCGCTTTCAAGAACGGTCATCCCTATGTAGTGATGGAAGTGGGAAAATGCAAGTGTAGGGAGGGAAATCTGCTCATATGGAGAAAGAAGTCAAAGAAAATGGAATTTTCAAGCTAGTTGGAGAAAACCATTCAAACTCGACCAAAGAAGCCCTTTTCAGAACAATGTGGTATCCAACTTCTGAAGGGAGTATAGACTATCAGGGAAAAATAACATAAGCTGGGGATGTTCATGGAAGATTTTTCAGATAGGTGAGTTCCAGTTTATACTTTAAAAGAGGTGAGGGTCATGGATTCACAGAAGGATGGCAGGTAGAGGGCATTCCTGGTGCACAGAGGAACATTCAAGTGGGTTATTTATGCATATCAAAACTCCTTAAGTGATTCAAGCAGATCAGTTGTTTTTTCCAATACTTTTTGCTTTTATTTAATAGACTTTGTTAATAGAAATCACTTAATACAAATCTAAGCTACAGAAGCTACATGGCCTTATATAAGCCAACTTAGATGATTTAAACTTTATCAGTGGACTGACTTCTGAAAAAGAGTTAACACTTTCTCGTATTAGAATAAAGAGTTCTTTGTACTACCTGGTATATGTGCTTATAGTTAGATTTGTGTGTGTTTGTGTGTGTATACACATATACACAAATATACAGATATACAAGACACACATATATATACACATACATATATGCACAGATCTATCATGCACAGAGAGTATTCTCTCCCTCTTGGGTCTTGGCAGGAATCTTTCTCTTGGCAGAGGAGAAGTGATTCAAAAGACTGCATTCTTAACTTCTGGCCTGATGTGATTCTTGTTATTAGCTGACTTTTCTAGCACAGCAAAGACTTTGTACTTTAAGTTGCTACTGTGACCTCTTTAAAGATATATATTTGTATAATTTTGAAACATAACAAAAATATTTCATTTTACATTTCTTTGAAGGAGACTTATGATAACATTGAGATCTCAGGGGGATTTGTGTTTATTTTCAGAGGCAGTGTTGGTCTGAAATAGTTTTCTTCAATTCATTTTAATAAGCATAAGTGCCTGCTTTATTTTAGGCACTATACTAGGCACTGGCAATGTAAAGACCAAAATGACGCACTTTTTGCTTATGTGCTTCTAGAAAAAAAGATGAATCACCTAAATATATGAGGACAAACTTCAGTGAACACACTTCAAAATCTATGGAGTCTTTTTCCCTCTTCCTAATTGGATCCTAGATTTAGAGGGAGGGCAGTTAGGCATTATCAGTCATTTTACAGATAAGGAAACTGTGACCTGCCTATGTGACTTTTCACACAAATATTAAGTGCCAGAGCCAAGATTCAGACCCAGTCTTGGGATTCTAAGTTCAGGACTTTCCTCCATAGATGCATAGTAACTATATGCTACAATTCCTCTTGGAAATAACACAATATGCAATGATTATTTCATTTTAATGCCATGTTAAGGGTCCTTTTTGAATTAATATTGTTGGATGTGAATTTTCAGGGATGAGAAGGGAAGTTTTGTTTATGGAGGCCTCAGTAAATGTAAACAGCCATTGCCAGGTTCGAAGGGTTCGGAGTCCCCCAATTCCTTCTTAGACCAGGAAAGTCGAAGGCGAAGATTTACTATAGCTGATTCAGATCAGTTGCCTGGCTATTCAGTGGAAGCAAATGTTCTGCCCACAAAGATGAGAGAGAAAACACAGTCTTATGGTGAGTTTATGGATGTTTTCTTTTGTTTGGTCTTTTACTTATTCTTCCCCTCCCCCTTCCTTATTTGGAAATGCTGGTTGGATTTGGCACACTCGTGGGGTAATCTGAGGAAAACGTAAACTTCAATGAAAATCTAAGTATGAAACCATGTATTCATCTCCCTAAAGTGAAAGCTTGTTCTGTCATTACTCTTGATGGGTAGCAAAGCCCAGCTGGATGAGATCAGATTACGCTTTTAGCTTTTGGTGCATGCCTTTTAAAATTTTGGGTCACTATGTTCTGTAGACATGTAGCCTGTCATTCTTTATGCCCCTTGTCTAATTGCTTGCCTTATAAACAGAATGCTTTGGAATACTTTCCATATTCTTCAAGTGTTGTTGCTACTGCTTAAATACTTGTGGCATTATGAGTGGAATGACTGCTTGGCATTCCGGAAAATTTCTGTTAAGTGTAAACGTGCATGTCTTGTCATCTTCCTTCTCTTGCCTATATAGGGAAGCCCAGGCCCTTGTCAATGCCTGCAGATGGGAGCTGGATGGGAATTGTGGACCCGTATGCCAGACCCCGAGGACATGGAAGAAAAGGCAAGTTGCATTTTATTTTCAGACAAACCCAAGGAGTTCTTAGTAGTCCTTATCTGAGAGGATTGGCCAATAGGAGTTCATTTAAAAATGGAGCAGAAATTATTTGAGAGGGAGTGAAGTGATTTAGGTTCTACTCCCCAGTTCTGCCAAAAAACCAATACTGGGTTTTTATTCACATTTTGGCACCCTCCATGCTCTCTGAGAAGCCTTGAAATATCTTGGTGTCACCAACTAATGTAGACCCAAGATATAGTTGGCTAATAGGTAGAATTTGACTCTGAGCCATTTGTCCTTCCTAATCCCATTCTGGATCTAGCATTTCCCTAAGGGATGTAAGCACTTTAATCCTGACCTCTTTATTCAGATCCAGGCCTATCTGTGAGGTTCTACAGCTGCTTTTTTTAATCTGTGTGATGTTAAACAAGTCAACTATAAAATCAGAAAACTGAACCTTGTGCTTCTGAGGTCCCTACCAGTTCTGGATCTGTGATCCATTGGGTTGGAGTTGGGGGGTAAATGTACAGTTAACTGGTATTCCACAGTCATTCAAATGAATTTTTTGAAAATAGTACACATATGGTGATATGCCTTGTAGTGACAGTGCACTACAGTTTTGTCCTTATTTCCCTTGATTTGTCCTTCTGTTATGTAGTGTTATGCAACTGCTTTTCTATGTGCATATCCATTCTTTCTGTATGATATTGGGATAAATCCCTAGCTTTCTTTGACTCTTAGTGATTGTAGTTATAATTTCTATCTAAAATTCAGAAGTATCATACAGATAAAATAAGGTGATCAGAAGTATGAAGCTTATATGTGCAAAATTCCAGTTTACTGTGTTTTGGACCTCACTACCCTCTTCTCCTTTGCCAAATCTTATCCACATAAAATCCAAGACAATTACGTGTATAGATGTTTAAAATAATCCATTAATAAACTTAAGCTTAATTTCACTTTGGAGATACAGCCTATATTTGCCTTGATATGACACATTAACATTTTCTACAGTTAATCAGCAATTTTAAGGATTTCTTGCCAATTTGGCAAAGGTTGTTGCCTTTATTTAGCTGCTGATTAGCATACATGTCAGGAGTATAACATGTAACAAAGAACAGTGGAGAGAAGAACCTAGATCTCAGTACTGTTCCCTCTCACCATTTTGCAAATGATCATTGGAAAATCAAAATAAAACCAATAGATATTTTTGAGTACCTCTAGTGTGCTAGATACCGGTAAAAGAAACATGACTTTAAGGATCTTATTGTCTTGTTGACTACATAAAGGGTGGAATATTGAAAAAGTAAAAAGATTAAATTAATTGAAGACAGAGGAATAATTGAAGATATCAGAAGGCCATATTGACAAAGTGAATGGTTATAAGAATTTTGAGATCAATTTTGAGTTGTCAGTTTGAATATTCATCCAAATTACTCTTAACTCTGTTAAAGCAGGTGAAGATGCCCTCTGCAGGTATTTCAGTAATGAGAGGATACCCCCAATCATTGAAGAAAGCTCCTCCTCCCGGCATCGTTTTTCTCGACCTGTGACCGACAGACATCTAGTCCGGGGTGCAGACTACATACGAGGCAGCAGGTGTTACATCAATTCAGATCTTCACAACAGTGCCACCATTCCCTTTCAGGAGGAAGGAAGCAAAAAGAACTCTGTTTCGTCATCCAAAAAATCTTCTTCCACAGAACCATCACTACTGGTCAGCTGGATCACGAGGCTTAAGTTGTTGACTCACTGAGATTTGCCTTTGTTCTGGACTCTGTCACCACCATCTTCTGTTACTAAGTGCCTTTGTTCCTCAGCTGACCTTTTTGTACTTTGACCTACAGTATTATGTAGTGACCTTCTTGTCTATTTTATTTTATTTTAATTTTATTGTATTTTGAAAGCAAGTTTTGGAGTAATTGGACAAGAATGAATTTGGTAGGTGTAATGGTGGTGGGCAGAAGAGGAGGAGAAAACAGAATTCAGAAGTATATCACCATCAAGCAAGAAGATTTTGGTTAGCAGCTGGAGACACCTCTGAACTGAGAGTCAGCATGATATTTTGATACAGGAACAGATAAGGGGACTGTGTTGGTGTGTGGCACCACTTGTACTTATTTTTTTGTGATTATAATGATGGGAGACCCTGTGGTCCTGGAGTTATTATTTTGGGTGTGGGGCTTAGCTCCATGGCTTCAAAGAGCCAGTGGGGAAAACACCATGTTCTTTGTGGAAAAAAAGCTGTGCTCTACAGTTGAATGATATAGCAGCTTTGTCTTGGAAGCTTCAAGTCTGGGAAATATGTTTTGTTTTCTTTGAAAGCAGAGAATAATGTTGGGGAATTTGTTACACTTGATCATTCCCCTTTTGGTGGAAATATCATTGTAGGTCATTTAATTCTGGAGCATACAAGTACCCATTAGCTATGGTTTACTACACATGCAAGAAATACATCATTCTTCAGTGGTTATATGTGCAGTTTTTGGTCATGTCAGTACACACTGTCTTTAAAGGGAGAAAGGAGCTATAAGATTGATTTGCTGGCAACCAAAGCATATTTCAGAAAAATAAAGCAGCTGGTCTTTAGGCTTATGAGTGACTCTGCAGTTTGCATTTTGAACTGTTAAGTGTCTTTATCCTAGGAAAGAACCCTTTATCAAAATTTTGCTATTCAGAGATACCTTGGAAATTCTAATGGTCAATAATTTTCAAGTAGCATCTGGTATTTGGGGGAAAAGTCATAAAAGTGTTAGGACATAAATTGTGTTTAAATGAATGTATGATATTTTATTAGAAGGAAGAAAGTCTTATTGTGTTAATTTAAGTGTTTAAATATAGTTGTATATTTTTCTTACTCTTATTAAATGTGTAGTTGGTATGTTTCTGTTGCTGCGCCTTGTATAAATTAGCCAAAGCAAGAGGGTAAAACTTTTTTTTAATAAAGGCAGATTTTTCTGAGAATTCTTGGTGGAGTATGGGATGGGTAGGGGTGATTAACATGGAGTATTGGTGAAAAACAAACATGGATTGAGAAGGGAAAAAGACCCTGCAGAAAAAAAGGGTAGAGTTTAGGAGAGCTGGCTCTATGCAGTGCTAGTCTGTTTATGGAAGCTCTTTCTGTGAAAGGGTTTTTTCTCTCTGTGTTTTCTGACCTCAGTGATTGGAAGTTTCTTATTTCATTATTAACCTGCCCGAAGATCAGTTAGTCATTTGAATTTCTAATAAAAAGCACCTTTTTTTAAAAAAATCTCAAAAATCTTTGGAAGAGCCATTTATCAATTTATGAGTACCTACCTATTTCCAGGCCTTTTTCACAACCAAAAGTAATGCTAAAATGTTTGCTGTTTAAGAGTCTTTCCCCATTTTATTTAACTTCTTTGGTGTGTGTGCGTGCGTTCATGCGTGTATGTGTGTGTGTGTGTGTGTGTGTGTGTGTGTGTGTATGTATGCTTCCAGGCACATTGTGCAATAGTTGTATTACTGAGTCAACAATTCAGCAACTTTTGGCGTGTATGTTGGGGTAGGCCTGACTCAGGCCAGTTCAGATTCAGAGTTGGAACAAAACGAGACACTAGTACGTCATTGAAGCAATTAACCCCCCCCCCCCAATGTTACTTATCCATAGCATAGAAGGGATATTTTACAACTTACTTCGTTTGGGTACGTGAGACTCTTACTCCCACCCTCTGCCATTTCCATATAAATATATCTGAACTGCAAAGTAGGGAGTGGTAACTTGTGTTGTCTTAGGATATTCTAAATCTAAAAAAATCTAAAGGGTTCTAACTCCATGTGGGATGGTTTTTTTTTTTTAATGTACTAAGATGTCCAGAAAGTTATACCTTACCAATATGGCCAGAGGTTACCAAGAAAATTCATTAAAAGGAAGTGTGCAGCCCAAATCTTAGCCCCTTGAGTTAGTTAAGTCCTGGGGACAGCTTTATTGCCTTTTAAAAAAAAAGAGGAACCCCCATACTCCTTAAGAATAATAGCAAAACCAGCCTCACTTGCATTGTGGGGAAGGGTTTAGGATATTGCTTCTACAATAGAATATTTCCAAATTTCTATTCAGAATAGCTGGATTAATGATTCACGGTCTCACCTATAGTTAGTCCATCAGTGTGCTTATCTTTTTACATTCCCTCCAACAAATGTGAATTTCCTTTTTGGGGGCATCTTTTGCAGTCTAATGGGCAGAACTCATTTTGTAATTCTCTTATTAGTGACTTGGAGCATTTTTAAAAAATATAGTTGTGTGATAATTTACTTTTCTTCTTTTAAGGTCTACTTGTTCATATCTTTTGATCACTTATCTGTTGAGTAATGGCTCTTATTCTTAGGTATCTATGAAGATTTTTAATTCTTAGATACCAGGCCTTTATTTTTTTATATATAATATTTTATTTCCCCCCCACTTACATTTTGAAACAATTTTTTAACCTTTTGTTCTTTTAGATTTTTGGGTTTCAAATTCTGTCCCTCTTTCCCTCTCTATCCTCCCTACTCCCTAAGATGCAAGCAATCCAATAGAGTATACATATGCAACTCAGGTCAAACATTTCCATATTAGTCATTTTGTACAAAAAGACTTGAATAAAGGAAAAAGAAAGAATGAATGAAAAACATTAAGAAAGAACAGGAAAAATAGCATGCTTCAGTCTGTATTCAGATAGTATCAGTTCTTCCTTTGGGTAGTATGCTTTCTCATTAGTCTTTTGGGATGGTCTTGCGTCATTGTATTGTTGAGAATAGCTAAGTCATTCACAGTTCTTCATCATACAGTGTTGCTGTTACTGTGTACAGTGTTCTCATGGTTCCGCTCACTTCATTTTGCATAAGTTTATATAAAGCTTTTCTGGCTTTTCTGAAATTATTCTACTTGTCATTTCATATAGCACAATAATATTCCATCACAATCATATACCACAGCTTATTTAGTCATTTCCCAATTGATGGATGTTCTCTTGATTTCCAGTTCTTAGCCACCACAAAAAGAGCTGCTATAAATATTATTGTGCAAATAGATCCTTTCTCCTTTTTCTTGATAAGTGAGAAGTGGGAATACCAGGCCTCTATAAAGAAAACTTTTGCAATTTTTAATTCAGCAAATTATGTTCCCTTCTAATTGTAACTGCATTGATTTTATTTACATTGAAACTTTTCAATTTTATATAATCAGAATTCACCACTTTATTTTCCATCATCCTCTCTATTCTTTGTTTCATAATTCCCCCTTTGTGAAAGGACTCTTCTTCCTTGCTACTTTGCTTGTGATATGACCTATTATGTCTAGATCTTAGATGTCTCTGGAGTTAATTGTGGTACAAGACAGGAGGTGGTCCAAATAGAATTCCTGCCAGATTGCTTTCCAGCTTTTTTCAGCATTTTTTGTCAAATAATTCTTCTTATCCCTGTGGTTGAATTTTTTGGGTTTATGAAACTTAAGCATGCTAATAACACTAATACGTTTTATTACATCAAGATCTCATGTACCTATTCAATTCCACTGATTGATTTTCTGGCTTTTAATCATTAGCAAATAGTTTTGATAATTAAGGTTTTGTAGTGTGCTTTGAAATTTGGTACCATTTACTCTATTTTAGATTTTTGTTAATATAAAGAGTGATATTATGACTATTTTGGAATACGTTGGGCTCTGATTTTTGTCTTTGACTGCCTTTGGGTGGTCAAAGAATAGGCTCATTGGATCAAATGCTTTGGAAGTGAATGAAAAATTCCAAATTGTTATCTTAAACTATTAGAAGAACTCATGGCCTATACTAGCAGTATAGTTGTGGGCCTGTCTTCTGACAACCTTTCTTCCACTGACTTTTCAGTTTCTGTCATCTTTGCTTATTTCCTGGGTATTAGGTAAAACCTCAGAATTGGTTTTTAATTTGTTTACTCTTAGTGGTTTGGAGTATGTCATATATAATTTGCCATTCTTTTGAAAATTATTTGTTTGTTATCTTTTGACTACCTGCCAATTACAGAATGACTTGACCATTCCTTTTAATCACCTCAAATATGGAAAAAAAAATAGAATGGAAAGCCCTAGGTTCCAATTTTCCCCTCTGTAAAGTGAAGAAATTGGATTGGATGACCTGTAATACTCCTTTGTGCTCCAACTCTCTGTGCTCCTGTACTGCTAGATGGAAGAATTGCCACGGACTTCTTTTATTGAACGTTTAGAGACTTGCCACATCAGTAAGTAGAGAATGTTCTGAATAGATGGAGACAGAGCTCATATTATATTGAGCGTGTGTGTTTTGGGCTGAGAATAATTTAAACTTTGTGTTGAAGGAAGTGTACAAATTCTTTCCCCTGAAGAAATATCCTGTGTTAGTTTTCTCATTTAAAAGAAATACTTTCAGTGAAAGCATGGGAGGGTCTAAGAGTCCAGTTCCCTTCCCCCACCCCCCAAAAAAAGCAGTGCCCACTTTTTATGAAAAGTGGTATGGCTCCAGTTCTCATGAAATTCATTACTTCCAGAACAGACAGAGCTGTAGTAAAATGTAACAAAAATGTCTTCCAAAACTGGTTAAAAATGCCAAACTATATAGTGCTGGAAAAGTTAAGTGCATATTCATCAGGTGAATAAACTGTAGCCATTAGTCACTTTGTGTCAGAACAGGGAAACTTTTTCTATTGAGGACCACAAAACCACAAAAGAAAATGGAGGGCTCTTCATTAGTAATCATCATGATATGTTACATGTATTAAAAATAAAAAATGTTTTATCTAAATTTTACATTTTTCCCAGACTGCATGGAATAGGTACTGTGCATACAATAGGTACTTAATAACATGCTCCTTGAATAATACTTTTTGGTCATTATGTATTTTCACATGCACTCTTATAAGGTAAGTAGTTAAACTACCAATTTTGCAGTTCAGAAAACTGACCTCAGAGATTGACTTGATCTCAGTCTTATACCTAAGCTAGCAAATGACTTAGCTGGGAATCCAACTTGCCTTTGATGTCTTAAGACATGACCTTATCCCACTAGCGGATATTGCCTCTGTAAAAAGAAAATTAATGGAAAAAGTTCCACATATCCATTTCTAAATTAAGACTAGTAAGCACAAAGTTTATTCAATAACCAAGAGGAATACTATGGAAATACACTTTTGTGTTTATTTATATTTTATTTATAATAATACATTTTATAATATTTATAATAATAAAATTACATAGATATAATTTTATAGTGTGATCAGTTTGAGTGAAATAAGGCTAAAAGGGAAAGTAAAGGAGAAAAGCTTACTTGAAATTCAAAAACCTATTTCATTTGTTAATAAAAATAACATTTGTTAATAATAAATAAAAGCATTTTATATATATCATCTCATTTGATCCTCCCACTATCCCTGTGAAGTAGGTAGTACAATTATTATAATCCCTGTTTTATAGATGAGGAAACGGTCTCTGTGAAGTTAAATTATTTGCCATCGTCACCTAGTTGGAATTTCAAGCCCGGTCTCCAGGACTTATCACTATATCATACTTTTTTTTTTCTTAATTGAAGAAAGGGTGGGAGGATATTTTCCCCCTTATATGAAATAATGTGAAAATATTGTCAGGATATGTTACACAAAGACATCTTAACTCCTACTTAAATTTGGAAGAAATGTTTTTTTTATTCCATTTTTAACAGAGCTATTAACTGGGAAATGGAACAATTATTACATCTTATTTTAGAGAGGAAAAATTAGCTCCCCTCGTGCTCTTAGAATATCACCACTTAAAGATTTAGAGTCTTGTATTTTTGCATTGATAGACATAAATATGGTGGATCATGTAAGTAAAGCCAAGGGCTATGTGTAATATTGGTCCTTCCTATCTCCTCTTATGCTTTATAAGATCATTTCTCAGTAATAGTACATTTATATTTTTGTCCCCAGCTTCATTTATATTTCCTGGAATACTTATTTTTGAATGACCCTAGCTTTCGAGATTGTTCCTTTGGAGAATACTTAGGACCCAGATTTTTGAGGAATGGAATGAGCCAGTTGAGGTATGATGCTACCACCTGGCCTAGTCAATGGTTTAGTTGCCTTTCAGTAATACTTAGATTTCTGACAATGTATGCTTTCCAACTTGATGGAAAAGGAAGAGTCTGAAGAAAAATAACCAGGAGTGGGTTAAAAGGCAACCAGGATTTTTTTTTTTGTTTCCCAAAATAGATAACATTAAAAATATTAGTTCATGCTGACAAGTCAGGATGATATCTGAAAACTATGATAATTTAAAACCATGTAAGATTTAGAATTGGTACCAGATGGAATTTTAAATGTCCTAAAATGCAGCAATTGTCCAATAAATATTTGAAACTCTTCTAGCTGCCAAGTTCAGTCTGGGTGTTTGTGTGGGGGAGGGGAGTGGTTCTATTTATCCTTGGTAAGAGCTGGAGCTGGAAACCTTCTGCTGTGGCAAGGGCAAATTGAATCTGGAGTTTCCAGATAAGTAACAAAAACTAGTTGCACCAAATTCACTCTAGACTTACAGATAAAAGATAGTAAAACTGTGTTGTCCAGAAATGAGTCCCGGGTATCTGAACTTCTGTAAGGAATCCTAATTTAAGAATGAGCAAAATCTGAGGGGTTTTTTAGCCACCAATAGCTGGTGAATGTTTTCACCCATGGTAATAATAATAACTAGCATTTATGTAGTGCTATATGATTTGCAGGGCACAAATATTGTTAAATTTCACCCTCACAACTCTGAGATATAAGTGCTATTCTTATCCCCATTTGACAGATGAGGAAACTGAGGCAGAGGTTAAATGACTTGCCCAGGGTCACATAGCTAGTAAGTGTCTGAGGTCATATTTGAACTCGGGTCTTTTTGACCCCGGGTCCAGTGATGTATTCACTTTGTTACCCAACTGCATTGAGGGAGATGGTATGGTGTAATAGAATAAGCATCCTATTAAGAATGAAAAATCTACTGCTTCTGTTCCAGAGTCACCAATTATTAGTTGTGTGGATGAGTGCATGTTGTTCCTTTGCCTCTGTGAGTCTCACTTTCCACATCTCTAAACTAAAAGGAGAATTAGATCATCTTTTAATGATTTTGTGAAATTCTCACAGGTCAGTCATTAACCTGAGCTGTATGTTGTATCCTCTTGGTGCATTGATTTAATTATGAATACTTCATAGATTTCAAGGTTTCAGGCTTTGATAATCAACAAACGGGTTACATCTTCAGCCCTCTATGCTCTTGTCAGTATGACTGAACCATGGAAGGCTTTTTGATTTCTGCCCGATTAAGACAAATGGAAAGGGTGTGATTCTATTGATCTTGTGGCCACAATTATACTGTTCTTCCATCAACCCTGTATAATACCACTTCATTTTAAGTTTCAAATTCATTTGCAACTTATAAAAATAAGACCTTTGGAAATGAAATTAGTTAGAATTAAAATTTAAAGTTATGAGAAAGCTGGTCTTTGAAGCCACAAAAACCTGGGTTTTCAGCCCTGTGTGTGATATAGTTTTACTATGTGACCTCAGACAAGTCATATTACTTACCAGGACTCTCTGAAACTTTCTAAGATTATAAGTTACAGGGAAGATGCAAATCTGAAATGGAGGAGGTACCTTAAAGCAGACCTTCAATTGAGAGTTCCCTGTGCCCAGAAATCACAGGTCCAGCCTCTATCCATATAAAGGGAAAGGAAGAATAATTCACATAATTTCTAACACCGAGTAGTGGGATTATTTGCCTTGGGTATTTTCCCTCCCCAATAAAAACAGGTAAGGTAGGAATCCCATAAATATGTTCATATTTATCACATGTCCATACATACACATATCGCCATCTCAAATAGTTTAATATTTTCATTTATAATAATAGTACTTATATAGTACTTTAAGATTTGCCAGAGCACTTTACAAATGTTTTATCCTCACAATAATTCCGGGAAGTATAAGTTATTATCTACATTTAAAAGATGAGAAAACTGAGACAGGCAGCAACTGAGTCCCATAGTAACTCTCTGGAAACGATTTTAAACAAGTTTTTCTTGACTCCAGGTCCAATATTGACTTGATCTTGTGGTTACTCTGCCCCACCCTCCCCAACTCCCCAATGGATCAATTAAATAAGATTTGCTAATGGAACTGGGCTGAGATGCTGGTTGGATTTTTCGGTTTGAAGGTGTTTTGGTGTTTTAGCTCTTTTGACATATCAGATTATCAATATTTTGTTAAAAGAAAATTAAATATGGGAAAAACCCCAAAATGTAACTTTTGCTAAGCCAGTCCATCTGTGAAGTTGGATATTGTCCTTTCAGTTCTGAGGATTATGGGCTTTTCTTCTGATCTCTTGCTACTTGCTAACACCCACATTCTGCCTTTTAATCTTCATCCAACTTAGGTCAACATCTTCTGTCAGAGTCCTTAGATTAAAACAGTGTAGTGTAGCAGATGTCTGTGAGTGAATTCTAATTAAACCATTCTGCTACATTTGGAGATCAAGAAATTCTAGATGCATTAGCTTTTAATTTTGGGGGGTAGGTGAGATTATTTTTTTAAATTTGGTAACATTTAATATAATTGCTTTCTTTTGTGATCTTATGAATTTTATGCAGTAAAAGGGGTCTATTGGCTTCACTAGACTTGCAAAGGGGTCGATGAGAAAAAAAGATTAATCTTTTTGCACTATAGTAATGATACTTGTGTTCTAATTTAGAGTAAGTAGACCTTAACTGTCAAACAATTTACTTGTTCAATTGACCAGTCACTAAGTTCCCACCACTTTGTCAGGAGAGTGCTCATGGAAGGGGCCACTTTGACAATGATGGAATGCCCTGCTGTAGTTTTTGCTGGGAGAATACTTCCTGACTCAGATATTTCTGCTAACTCAGAGTTCAATAGCTATTGACAAAGCTGTGCCTCTGATTTACCAGACTCACAGAACTGTAAGATAACCCTGATTTAATTTCTCTACCAACTTTTCTTTCAACAGCCCTCAAAATAAGCACATTTTTAGCAACTAAAGGTGCAGACAGCTAGAAAATTTGGCCATCTGGATGGCTTAGTGACTTTTGCTTCTTTCTAATTTGCAATGAAGTATCACACAATTTCTAGTGATTTTTGCTACCGTGTTGGAGCAAAAAGCACAAAAATGAGAAGTAGCAGTTAGGAAATTATACCAGATGATCAACTTTCCTTAATAAGTGTTGAGTTTGTAGCTGTCTCACTAGAAAAGTAAGAGCACATGGCCCCTTAGTCTCTCAGATACTTTTATGGCTAGAGATGGAAAGAGAAGTTAAAAAGATGATTCCCATGACTAATTGCCTTTCCCCAACCCTTAGAATTATAGATTATTAAAGCGAGAAGGAATGTGTGAAAGGCTATATAGTCCAATCCTCTCATTTGACAGTTGAGGATAACTGAAGCTCAGAGAAGCTACATGACTAGTCATGTCACTGACTAGTATCAAAACTAGGACTTGCCCACCAAAGTGTCCTAGTTCAACATTTTTTTTAATTGGATGAGAAGCTGGGTGTGGCCAGAGTTGAATGGAGATTATGGATGGGGCATGAGAAACTAGAAATGAGCCGTTGGGATTCTGGATTTGCTTGCTCCTCAGTTATCATCCTGCTATCCAAGTTGGGAAATCCATCCAATTGAACATGTGTATTGTGTGGGCCCTACTTAGAAATAAAAAAAAACCCAAATGCTTAGCTAATATAACAGAGATGCAATCATAATAGAACATAGGAGTCTTGGATTATTATCTGAACTCAAACACTCTTGAAGGAAAAGATATAATACCTATAATTCAGTATGCAACATTGAAGCTGTACTAGCTTGGCTTTGCTTTTTAATACTTATGTGATCTTGGACAAATTATGTAACCTCCCTGGGACTCAATTTCCTTGTCTTTAAAATGAGTTTGACTATGATCTCTAAGTCAAGGAATATTTTTTAAGAACTTGTTTATAATAAAGAATGGTTCTAGGTGCTAGGGATACAAATACAAAGAATGCAACAATTCCTATTCACCAGGAGCTTATCTTTTAATAGAAGCAACAAGTACATATAGAAAAAACGTGCAGCATAAAGTGAATAAATGGAAATACTCATATATTTAACATGATATTGATGTACAGTGAATATAAATATATACATTTTACTAATTGTATACATTATATATCTATGTCAGTATACATATTTATATATTGGTGTATATATTTATGTGTTATATATCTACATGTATGCATACACACAACCATACACACACAAAAATGGTGAAATGCAAAGTAGTAGGGGAGGGAGTTCACTGGCAGTGGAGATGGTTTAGGGGAGATCCAGAAAGGCTTCATACAGAAGATGGAGCATGAGCTGTATTGTAAAGGAAGAGAGGGCCTCTATGAAGTGGAGGTAAGAAGGGAGGGCAATCCAGACATGAATATGGGAGATAGAGTATCCCAAATGAGGAAAAGAGTTTGACTGGGTTGTAGTGTGAGACAAGAGTAATATGCAATGAGGTCAGCAAGGAAGGTTGGGTCCAGGTTGTGCAGGGATTTCAGCACTAAACAGAGAAGTTTGTATTTTATTCTAGAGGCAATAGGAAATCACAGGAGTTGGCTGAGGAAGTCACTTCTAATTCCAAACATCACTTATTGGGGTGTATTTCTCTGTACATTTAGATTCAACTTGTTTATACTTCAGCTTTGCACATCCAAAAGTTCTTTCCCTCAGACTTACTATTAAACAAGAGGAGCAGGGGGTGGGGAGCTATGGCTCCCCTCCCATTAGCAGAATTTTTTATTGCCTTTTCCTCTCTACCACTTCCCAAACCACCAGGCCTATGTCACACTGTCTGTCCATCTACCTATCAATCTCTCTAATCTATCTTTTGTTCTGCTGGATTTTAAGTTCCCTAAGGATAGAGTCTATATTTATTTCTGGGATGGAAAGAACACTGGTTTCAGAGAACCTGGCTTTGAATCTTGTTTCTCTTAATCACCACCTTTGGAACTTTGAGCAAATCAGGTTACATTGGTGAGCCTCTGTTTTCAGCAAAATAAGGAGACTGGATTATCTCTGATGTCCCTTCTCTTCTGTCCCTCACTCTCAAATCCCATGATCTATGTATGACCAGCATCCCAGCCCTCCCTGCTTATGTCTTTTTTACCTATCCTGCCTTGTACACTGTCTTCACTGTGGAAGGGTTCTTAACCATTTTTGTGTCATGGGCCCCTTTGGAGGTTTGATGAAGCAAATGAACTTTTCAGAATACTGTTTTTAAATGCATTAAAGAAAATATATCATATTGTGAAGGAAACGAACTATATGGAAGTAGTTATAAAATATTTTTAAATATCAAGTTCATGGACCCCCAAGGTAAGAATCCTTGCCTTATGCCTAGACCAGTGTCATGCACACAAATGCTCTCTTGTTTCCTGAGCATATATACTGACTATAACTATATGAAAGAAAAGAAATGTGCACAGAAATGCAAAGGTGAATGAATAAATGGAGTGGGAAAAGATAGGAGCAACTAAGAAGCTATTATGGATATGTTGTACATAAATTAATTTAAAAAATAAATATTTATTACATATGTTTATGTGATGGTGGTGGTGGTGAAATACAGGATAAATTATTTTAAAATGAATTTTCATAAGAGAAGGAAAAGAGCTGTCATTTCAAATTATCTGCATTAATGGAATTACTATTTCTATGGATAATCAAAACTTGGCTGTATATATTTATGTCACAATGTTATAGCAGACTAACTTTGAGGCCAGAGGCTACATTAGAGGAAAAGTATAGGCAGATAAACAATCTTTCTAGGCTTTACCCTATTTCTGGTGCAGTGGAAAGATCCACTCTAACCTTTCAGTTACAGGACCTGAATTCAAACTCTAGCTTTGCCAGAATTTACTACCTGTGAGACTTCATGTCACTTAACTTCCAGGATCCTCACATTATAGATCCTCATCTGTAAAAGAGGAGGTTGTCTTAGATGGCCTCCAAGGTCCCTTCCACCTCTTGATCTATTAGCATCATAATTTTAGAGTTAGAAATTAACTCAAGGTTTATAATTCTGGTCACAGAATTATAGACTTGGTGCTTGAAGAGACCTTGGAAATTGCCTAATGTAGAAGTATCAAACTCATGTCCTTTTAGTCTCATGACCCACAAAACTTCAAATTGCAGCCTGAACCCAATTAAAGTGTAATTGGGAAATGTTGAACAAAATAAAAATACAACTCAGCATCAAACTTGTATTTGTCTAAGTCAATATGAAGCCCACAGGAATCTCTTTCTATTGGAGTTTGACACTACTGATTTAGTCCAATACACTCATTTTATAGATGAGCAAATTGAGGTCTGGGTAGGTAGGTGGCACAGAAGATAGACTGGCTTGCAGTTAGGAAGATTCATCTTCCTGAGTTCAAATCCGACCTCAGACGCTGTGTAATTCTGAGCAAGTCACTTAACCCTGTTTGCCTCAGTTCCTCATCTGTAAAATGACCTGGGTAAGAAAATGGCAAACCACTCTAGTCTCCTTGCAAAAAAACCCCCAAAACAAAAGACAAAAAAAACCCCAACTCAAATAAGGTCAAGAAGAGTTGGACATGACTGGAAAACAACTAACAACAATAATAATAAATTGAAGTCTAGATTTGAAGATTCCATTGCTGAAAATGTGTATGCAGGCATAAAATTTTGTTTTCTGAAAAAATACTTTTTGTTACAAGCTACTCCTTTAAACAATGCAGATATTTAATAGGAAATATACCTCCATATATTTGTAGGCTATGGAATGGAAAACTCCGTGACTCTATTACACACATGGCAAATCCCATGGCTCTGAACTCAGGTGGAATCAAGTTACAGGGCCTTCTTAAGAAAATCATCTCATCTCTTTCTCTGTTTAAGAAATGGAAGGCATGCTGAATCCAAAACTTTTTCACCCTTTAAAGCATTCACAGTCTACCACATGCCTTGGATTTCATTAAATTGGCTCTCATCCTGAAGAATAACATTTCACCAGGTGTCAGGACTTGCTCATTTTTATAGGGAAAATAAAATCTGGCAGTCAACAACGACTGCTTTGGTTGTAGGACTGTAGTAACTGCCCTGAGAATGTGAGCACTTTCAGGAGTCCTACAAAGGGATCATTTAAGGCATGTGCAACATGTCTCACATAAACCCTAGAAAACTTAATGGGGCCTATCCTGATTGCGTAGCTTCCTCTAAAGGGTTTAGGGGAAATGGGGAGTATTTTTAGTGGCATGATGATTGGTTAAAGGTGGGGGCATTATTTTGTGTCTTACTGGAGCCAAGTATTTTTAACATGAAATGGTGCAATATAACCCAACGTGTTTGTCCTAAGGGAAGTGACTTGATCCTTTGGGAATATTGATGTAATGGTTAAGAGCCAACTGTGGGTTGGGGACAATCAAATCTAATCATTACCTCAGATGTGAATATAGCTTTTAAGTCATTCTGTTCACAAAATTCCATTTTTGGTCCTATTTATGGCATAGTATGCCCATTTAAATAATTGGTGAACCCCTTCTCTTTTATATGTGAATGTGGAGAAGTCATAAAAAGAGAATAGCAGCAATTAGGGGAAAGAAAGCTTCAATCAAGATACTATTCAGCAAAGATGTGAGCTTATTAAGACAAACGTGATTTAAGGAAGGTAATCTATTGCTGGGAGGAAGCATTCTTATACCACCATCTGTCCAGGGTGAGACAGTGGGGCTTATAGTTCAAGACCTAAGAAGAAAGAAGAAAAATAGGATTTTCCTTATTATGTATGTCACATGGTTCCAGTTTCCTAAAGCAAAATCCAGTCACATTTCCTATGAAGAAAAGCACAGTGTTCTTTTAAGAAACTCTTCAGTTATGTCTCTGTACACCACAGCTCCGGATTTAATGAGACTGACTACAGAAATCATTCTTTGCCTTGACATTTATCTCATCCTGGGTGTCACTTAGGAACATTGAAATATGACTTGTGCCTTGGTCTCTGCAACAAAAGTAAATGGCCCTTCAGCATCTTGACCACATTTAGGCTGACAACACCCCAAATGCAGGGTAGGGATTAACAGAAAAGACTTGCAGCCAAACCTACAAGTAGCCAAATACATTTCTCTTCCTTCTCTAGGGGTTTATACCTCTGTCAGGGACTACCTTTAGGTTAATGTCCCACCCTTGGCCACCCAAAGGAAGAAAGCATTTGGAGTTGCTAGAGAACTGACCCCTCAGGTCCCATGTTGTTTCCCCAATTCCTCAATTAATCAAAGAACCCCTGAGTTGCTGGTTTGCATTTCTGCAGTTCCATTACTTGCCCTAGGAACTCCTTAATTCTTTCCCCAGACCAGATGGTTTCCCAAAGGGGCCACACAAGTGAAAGCTTCCTAACCTTGCAAGTGAGGCAGAGTCTGCTATCTTAATGCTCAGTTCAGACTCTCTATGTCTCTTATTCCCTATATTAAAGTACTGGTTCAAAGAGATTGTATAGCAATGTGGATTATTTGTCTTAATAGGGAATCAGGCATTTCAGGGATTGATACACTGTTGAGTTCAACAGAATTCTTTGCTTCTCTGCATTGTTACCCATTTCTCTTTTATTCTGTTTGAAGAAGAGGTATCCTTACTGTATGCTAAAGCTAATCCCTCAGTGATATGATATTTACTGATCATATTATCATACCCATTATGTAGAAATATCATAAGGAAAAGTAGTTTGAATGCAAGAAAAGCACCAGGGAAATATAGTCCAGTGACTCATTGGGACTATCTTATTATTTTTTTTTAATTTTTAACTTTATTTTTATTTGTTTTTTTGTTTACATTATTCGTTTTTATTACTTTTTTGAATTATAAATTTTCTCCCCATCTTGCCCCTGCCCTGCCCCTAAAACAGCAATCCCACTGTAAAGCCC
>CM053593.1:312654138-312669548 GCA_028646575.1 Pseudocheirus occidentalis | reverse complement strand
GTGTGCTTCCAGCATCCCTCCCCCAGACCCTGCCCTCCCCTCCATTATCCCCCCTCTCATCCCCATGCCCTCTACTCTCCTGTGTGTAGGCTGATTTTCTAATCTGTAAAGTAAAGGGTTTGAACATTATAACCTAGCAGGTCCCTCTCCATTCTAGCAGTCTATGAGAGGCATCATCACTCAGTGGTGAGGAAGATGACTTTGGGGCCATGAAGGTCCAAATAGTGTCTCTGACTTATACTGGCTGACCACTCTGAGCACATCTCTTAACTCCCCAGAGTTCTAGACTAGTGTATCAAGCCCAAATAGAAATGGGGTCACTACACTATACCTAAGGATTCCTATGGACCCTTCATATTGACTTATTTTTAAAATGTAACATTATCTATGTTTTTAAATTCTATTTTTATTTATTTTGCTACATTTTAATCTAGTTCATGCTGTCCTCAGAAGTGTTTTGGGCTGCATTCAGGTCATGTGTTTATCCCCTGTGTCTAGACAACTCTTTAAGACTGTAAGGTGCAGATATGGTGCCAATCTGCATTGGTAGAGGGCATTTCCTAACAAGGGATGAAATCACAGATCCAGTCTTGTCTCTATCCCACACAAAAGCATTAGGTGAGGCAGTCAATGCTGAAAGCAACAGGCCCTTTTTATTTGGCTTAAGGGAAGACATTCCACATCCCTTCAATCCACCCACCTAAGATTGAATAGAAACTACCCAGATAAGCACCAAAGGGGAGACAGGGAAAGTAAACGAAGGGTACCAGGGCAACCTATGGGGATTGGGGACTAAAACCTCTAAATAGGGCAGAGGTCTAAACCTCCTTCCTCCCTTCTCCAGGTGTGCTGAGGCCAGGATAGACATGTCTAACCTAGGCAGCTCTCTAACCTCCCCTCCCCAGCCATGATCAAACACACACACACACACACATGGGTACAGAACTAAAGCAATATCTATATCTATTTATATCTATCTGTCACTATATCCATCTGAAATCTATATCTTTATCTATCTATATCTCTATCAATCTTTGTCTATCTCCATCCATATATCTATATCTATCTATACCTATCTATATACATACATATATGTATACATACACACATTATATATACACACACATATACATACATATGTTTGTGTGTATAGACTATAAGAAGCACCAGTAGAGAGCATCATTAGAATGGCATTCTTCATGACAGGAGAAGAGAGTCAGTGCTAATCTGGAAAGCAGCTGTTCCCAGGGCATGTTGCTCATGGTGATGCCAAGCTCTTGCTGTTCATACTCACTACATGCTTCAGGGTAAGTTCTGTGTTGAAAGTTGTTTAGGGATCAGAGCCTCAAGTATTCTATGGGGAAGGGGAAGTGCAACTCCCAATTAGGAGCATATGATTGGTTGCCCATCTCTGATGGGAAATGACTGGTTTTGCAATCTGAGGTTGAGATTTCAGATCCCAGCTCTCCCACTGACGACCTGTGTAATTTAGTATAAGTCTTTTAACCTCTCTGGGTTTTAGTTTCTTTATCTGTAAAATGAGGGGGTTGGAGTAGATGACCCCTTGTTTCCCTTCCAACTCCAAATCAATGATTTATTCTTGTCATGAAGACAAATTGATTAGAAAAATGTGAAGTTTCTAACTTAGAAGAATCCAAGAGGGATCAAGGCAAGGAAGAGGAAGACCAGAAGAAAAGGGAGACAAATATAGCTTAAATATAAAATATAGCTTAAGAAGGTAGAAAGTCAAGGAGAACACTCTTGCTTTGCCCCTTGATGGAGTGGAACTGGGGTTTCCTCTTAACTCTGGCCCTAGTCTCCAATTGGCCATCTAGAGGTAGATTCTGTATTTGGGTGCACATGGAATCTTGTAGAAATGTTCCTCATATGCTGCTATGGAGACATGTGTAATCAGTTATTAGACATTTATTAAGCATCTGCCATATAGCAGGCTCTGTGCTAAGCCCTGGGGATACAAAGAAAGGCAAAAGACAGTCCCTGTCCTCAAGGAGCTTACAATCTAATGGGGGAAGATGACATCACAAATGAGAGTAGGAAAGGGTAGAAGGTACTTGGTAAGGGGGTGGGGCAGAATGAAGTCCAGAGGAGTATAGGTAGGTAAGAAATGAAGAGATGGCTAACTTATGTTTCCTCCTTAAATGGAGGTTCTGGGAAGAGGGGTTTCTGCTCTCCAGTGGAGAAGGAGAAACATTACAAAAGAGTGAAGAGGAAGAAATGCTGTGGGTATCTGGGTGGGGAAGGTAGTGACAGAAACTACTCTATATCCCCATGGTCACCTGGTTGGCGTGTGGCCAGGAACATATGGTGTCCCTGCTTCTTTTGTTTCTTTGTGCTTATTCATTTCTGATGTTAGGTAGATGAGCATCAGAGACAAAACGGACTGAGCCACACCCTTACATTCTTTAAAAAGTTGGAAAAGGGATTTCTGGGTTATGTGACCAGTAAGGTGGAGGACTAGACTTCTCTGATCCCTATAATGTCTCATACTTCTTGAAAACAGAAATAATGTACCAAAGGTAAAGCATTTTCAGTTGTTTCCATACAGAGGTGGGAAACATGCTGCCTCAAAGCCACATGTGGCCCTCTAGGTCCTCAAATGTGGCCCTTTGGCTGAATCCAAGAAGGATTTATTCTGTGAAGTTTGGATTCAGTCAAAAGGCCATCATCCCCTAGTACATACAGAATGAAAAAAACAAAAAGCCCAAGAGCTGATTTTCAGTATTCCCTCCTCCGTTGCCTACCAAGCTTAGGAGGCTACACTAGTCAACCCAAAGACTGGACACATGGCCTTGCAGCAAAGCCCATCCTCACACTCAGGCCTCCCTCCCTCTTGGAGGTCTGGGCTCTAAGGTAATGAAGTTTGCTGAGGCCTCTACTCAGGCTTCAACAGTCAGTTTTGGATTAACTTGTGTGGTAAAAGATCCTTGCAGGAGAGGGGAGGAACAGGAGAAAGTGACAGGCCGTGTACCCCATACCTTCCCTCCTCCTAGAACCTGGGATACCCAAATTACAGAAATAATTCCATGCCTATACATAAAAACATTGCATACAGAAAGCATGCTTAAATGTGACTGACTATTTCACCATGGTTACTGGGATGAAAATACATTCAGATAGGAGATCTAGAAGGAAGTAGAAATTTTCTGGTGGGCAGGGTGCTTCAGAGAAATCTTATAGGATAAATACACGCTGACCACACTGGATAAATACACGCTGACCACACCCTTTTTAGACTAAGGATAAAACTGAGCACTCCCAGAAGGTAGCCAGCTGTCTGAGAACCATAGAGAGCTTGGCACTTACCTGGTGCTCCTTCTGGGGGCTAGATGGGACATTTACCTTGAGAGTGGGTGCAAGACTTCATAGTACTTGATTCTTACAGAGAATAACATCAGGTTAGTATCTAGCAACTCTTTTGGTACCCAAAGAGAAACTAT
This sequence comes from Pseudocheirus occidentalis, assembly GCA_028646575.1. NCBI lineage: Eukaryota > Metazoa > Chordata > Mammalia > Diprotodontia > Pseudocheiridae > Pseudocheirus > Pseudocheirus occidentalis. The sequence continues at coordinate 312,666,090 of CM053593.1, read as the reverse complement.
GCTTTATACCATTGATAACTGTCTTGTTTGAGTTTGTTTTAGTTTGAAGTTAGTTTGTAACTCAAACTCAACCATGATCAACAAGCATTTATTAAGCACCTTCTGAATGCCAGGCATCTAATCTTAGGGGTTTATGATTCTGTATCCTTGTTCTGGGTGTCTAAACTGATGCCTGTTTAAAAGGAAGTTAGGGTCTCAAGCAATCTCTTTCCAATATGGAATCCCCAATGGTCCCTATGCTCATTCCCTTAGCATTTCAGGTTTTCAGGCATGTCCTACAGAATTCCTTTTCTAGTCAATGCCTTTACTGCTGGTTTTTCCTAATAGGTTCCATAAACAGAATCTCTTATAGAGGAAACTATCAGGGACAGATTTTAGACGGGGATTGCTTCAGGCATGAAAAACAGAGACCACTAAGGAAGCACTTCCTCATTCTCCTGGGGGTTTATAGAAAGAAGATATATTACTATTTATAATAACAAAACAGAAATGAGCTAATTTACCTTTGGAAATCAAATCAATCAAGCAATAGTAATTAGGAAAGAAGAAAAGGAAGGAAACAAACATTTATTGTGTCTGTCTTATGCCAAGCACTGTGTTAAGAGCTTGGATTTGAACTCAGGCCTTCCGGACTTCAAGCCCCAGTATTCTATCTACTGTACCACCTAGTTGTGAGCAAGAATACTAAATAGGCCAGTATTAAATAGAGAAAATACTTCTCCCCCACCCCCAAACTTTCTAACTTGCTTGGGATGACTCTGCTTTGTCCTTTATCTGAGTTTTTCAGATCTTTCAGTCAACAAAGACCTACTTGTATTATTTAGCGCTGCTTTGGTCTTTAAAGAGCAAAGGGCAGCTTAGTCTACATCCTTGAATTCACCTGATGTGGCTAAAGAACTACTGTATCTGGAAGTAGAAGATTTAGGCTGGAGTCCTCATTACTCTCATTAACTCTGTGACTATGGGCAAGCTGTTTTTTTTTTTTTTTTGCTTTTTTTTTTTTTTGGAGGGCAGTTGGGGTTAAGTGACTTGTCCAAGGTCACATGGCTAGTTTTTTGTGTTAAGTGTCTGAGGCCGGATTTGAACTCAGGTACTCCTGACTACAGGGCCGGTGCTCTATTCACTGCGCCACCTAGCCGCCCCTCGGGCAAGCTGTTTAATGTCTTAGGGTCTCAGTTTGCTCATCTTCAAAAGGGGGAAGCAAAAACTGGCACATGTTTCCTCAAGGAGTAGTTATAAGAATCAAAAAAAGATAATGCATATTAAAGAATATTAGAGGAGAGGACTAGAAATGTCATATAGTTGAGGGTTATCTAAGAGATCATTTTACAGTTGAGAAAATTGAGGCCCAGCATAGAAAAATAAATTACTCAAGGTCTCATGGGTATTTAGTGTCAAACTGGTATTCAAACTGAGGTCTTGTGATCTGAGGGCTGGATCTCTTTCCATCATCCATCATATAATCTTCACAAAAGTGCTTTGCAATGGTGAGTTTTTATTATCATTTCTCAGGGCAGTCGGCTACTGTAAAGCCGTGTTTTGTCCTCTAAATGTATTTTTTCCTTCTGGAATAACATTCTTTTTCTTGGCTTAACCTCTGCCTTATAAAGTAGAGACATTTGTCCTCAGTTCTGTCTAATTACTCCTCTGTAGACTGTCTCTAACTTACTTAGTAAATTGAATTTTTTTTTCCAAAAGGAAATATTCTCCATCACAAATAATATTTGGTGAACAAAGTTGATCCAATCAGCAATAGAACTACAAGGCAAACTATTTCCTTCATAACTTTTGCACTTGCCAAAACAATTGTCAGTTACCCAACAAACATTTAGTAAATTCCTACCGCATGGTGCTAATCAATTGGGAGACCAGTTAAAGTAGAAGACAGTCCCTGCCCTCAACAATCTTACCATCTAATGGAGGAGACAACAGGCAAACATCTACAAGACAGATATAGGATAATCTGGAGATAAATCAACAAGAGGAAGGTACAGGCATTGAAGGAATGAGGACAGTTTTTTCTTTGTAGAAGGTAGGGTTTTAATTGGGCTTTGAAGGAAGCTAGGAAAGCTAGGAAGTGGAGATGAGGAGATAATATTCCAGGCATGGGAGAACAGGCAGTGAAAATTTCTATGGTGATGACATAAGTCATGTCCAGGTTATTTTATCCCTAGCACTGTTAGAACATGGTCCACATTTTCTCTCACGTTTATACAATGGTTATGTGACAGCTGTCCTTGTATTCACCTTCTCACTTGACTGATACTTTTCAGTCTTATATTCACTTCTCTCCATATATTCTATGACCTTAGTATACTGGACCTAAGTGCTATTCATTTCACAAGCCTCCCCACGTCTTGAATCATTGCCCTTGCACTGGTTGGCCCCTATCCCTGGGATGCTCTCTCTCCTCACCTCTGCCTCCTCACTTCCTTGGATTCCTTTAAGACTCAGCTGGATCATTATTTTTTAGAGAAATGCAAATAAAAACAACCTTGAGATACCATTCTGCACTTACCAGTTCGGCTAAAACTATCAAAGGGGAATGTGTCAAATGTTGGAGTGGATGTGGAAAAATCGGACCCTAATTCATTGTTTGTGGAATTGTGAACTGATCCAACTATTCTGGAGAGCAATCTGGAATTATTCCCAAAGTGTTACTAAGCCGCCCATATCCTTTGACCCAGCAATACCACTACTAAGTCTATTTCCAAAGATGATTAGGGAAAAAGGAAAAGAACTTATATGTTCTAAAATACTTATAGCAGCTCTCTTTGTGGTGGCAAAGGACTGGAAATTACTGGGATGCTTGTCATTTGGGGAATGACTGAACAACTTGTGGTATATGCATGTGATGGAATACTGCTGTGCTATAAGAAATGATGAGTTTGATGATCTTAGATAAACATGCAAAGACTTTGATAAAGTAATAAAGAATGAAATGAGCAGAACCAAGAGAATGTTGTATACAGTAACATCAAAACTGTTTTACAAACAACTTAAGGTGCATAAGTCATTTTGACCATTACAAATACCTAAATTAACTACAAAGGACAGATAAAGAACTGATAAATAGAAGTATGTATAGAATAGTTTTACATACCTATACATATTTCTGTCTATGGTGGCCATGTCTCAGGCAGAGGTGGGGAGAGGGTAGAAAAAAAAGAAATTTACATGATAACTTTATTTTATATTTAAAAGGAACAGCAGATTGTATGTAATAGATCTGTAGTTTCATCTTCAATCATCTTTCCAATACTATATTATGAAAAAACTTGTTTATTTCATAAATTAATAAAATTTAAAAAGACTCATTTGAAATCCTTCCTTCTACAAGAAGCCTTTCCTGGTCCTCCTCCTCTCTTCCCTTTCCTCATTTCCCCCAGCTGCTAATGCCTTCCCTCTAAGATTACCTTGTATTTGCACTATATACATTTTGTGGATACTTGTTTTTTTTTTTTTTTAACATGTTATCTACCTATTAGAATGGGAGCTGCTTGATAGCAGGAATTCTATTCTTGCCTTTGTATCTTGACACTAAGTATAGCACCTGGCCCAGAGTAAACACTTAAATGTTTATTGACTAAGTAAAAGGAAGCAAAAATAAATGCTATTATTGCATAAATATATTTGCTTTTACTTAAGATCCTTCTCACTTTCTCTTGATTCTGTTTCCCACATCACCATTTGCACAAACCTGTGTCTCCCCTGTCATCTGCCATCCCTTACTTTCCAAATCTGGGCATCTTCCTGTAGCTTTCTTACTGAGAAATTCCTGCACAATACAGGCTTCTTCAGTTTGGAAGCTAAAAACTGGCTTAAGCAGTTGTATTTATTTTGGAAGAAAATACATTATGTGGCACAGGTCTTATCTAAAGGTGTAATGCAGATTACAGAAAGTAATTTCAGATTTGGAGCAATCTACTGTACAATGAATGGGACAAGGAACTGGATCCCTAGGTAATTTTTGTGAATACAAAATTGTTTTCTATAATCTGGAAAAGGACACAGGTGAGACACTTGGGTTTTGAGTAAAATGCATACCTCTTATCCTGGCTTAAGTAGTGATTAAACCAAAGCCTACTATTTACTTTCTTTTGCAGAAACAAAAATAGAGTTCAGAAGAAGTTAAAATGTCTGAGGTTGTAGAGTATGAATACAAGGCCTCAGGCAAATTAGGCCTACCTTAGGCTAGAGCTTTTACAAGATGGAGGAACTGGTTGTGTGCATTAAACATGGCTGCAGTAATAACACTTGTGAAGTGAAATATATGGCAAATACTCAGACTGATCCCCATAAAAGAGATCATTAGGGATCAAAATTGGCATAATAAATTAATTTTTAATAACAAAACAAAACGCATCCTTCTTTCTCCCACCTCCCCCCACCCCACCTCACTACCCTAATTCCAAACACTGCCTTGGGTTTTATTACACAAATAGGCATAACCGTAGACCCTGGATTTAAATTTATGATAATTATTCCTAAATGTACTTTAATGCCTGGACAAATTTCAGGCATGCCTTTTAGCTGTAAGATGAGCCTCGCTTCAGACAGCATTTCAGACAGAGCCAACGTCTTCGACATTTGTTTTGGTTTCTTCCATTCCTTTAATAGTCTCTTCATAAACTTCTGTCAGCATTACAGCTCTCTGACTCCAACAAAGAAGAGCTAGACCACCCAGAGTATTGTGTAGTCTGCCTACAGTTGTAGATAACTTTGAAGTTTAGAAATTATATCGTGCGGAGAAAAATGCAGTTTCCTCTTTGGCAGTGATGTTTCTGGCGGGGTGGGAAAATTTTTTTCTTCTTGTTGAAAGGCAGCTTTGACATGGTGGATAGATGGCTGGTCTTAAATTAGGGAGACTTGTGTTCAAGTCCTATTTCTACCAAAACTGGCTTTGTGACCCTGCGTAAATCACTTAACCTCTCAGTGCTCCTAAGATGAGCACTTCTAAGATGATAAATTGTAGAGCAGGTGCTGATTTTACTGGAAGAGGAAGTTTTTTCACTTACAGGTCCAGTTCTCTCTCCACCCCCACTTCATGAATATTCCCCAAACTAAACCCAAACCCCCAGACCAATGAAGCATGAAGAAGGTTAGCTAGGGACAAGGGCAGTGAGTCAGTAGCTTTGCACTATTTTTTTTCCCTTAGAGGGAAAACTTGGAGATGCAGGAGAAACCATCAATCAAACAGTGTTTTTAGAGGTTCAGATTACTTCATAGTAAAGACAGTAAGGAGAGGGAGGGAAAGAGTTTTTTCCCAATAGAGTTTTGTGTATAAATATTAATCAATGAATCACTCTATCAGTCAATAAGCATTTATTAAGTACCTACCAAGGACAAAGTATTTTGCAAAGATTGGAAAGGCAAAGAAAAGAAAAACATGGCACTTGCCCTCAAGGAGTTCACATTCTAGTGGGAGGAGATAACATGCAAGTAACTATGTATATGAAAGATATATGTGGCAGATACAAAGAAAGGTAAACTAAATTAATGTAAATTAAGTTGCAATATTTACAGTGCCAACAGTCATGATAAATATACCTGCATAGTCCTCGATTGCAAACTATGACAGACTCTCCATATAGAAGACTGAAGCAAAACATTTATTCAAACGCCAGAAAATCAAATTCCAACACCAGTAAGCCGATTCTATCACAGTAACAGAGAAGTTAATGAGCCCTAACAGCACAGAGAACCAAACAATCCTTTAGACTTCCCACAAACCAACACACTACCAATATTCACTCACAGGCCTATCTGTCTCCCTAAGAAGCATCCTTTCTTCCCAACCATCTAGCTTGCTCTGACTCCCAGTTTCCTGTGGGCTCTGCCCCACCCCTTAGCAAACTCCTCCCACCAAAGTACATTCAGCCAATTAGGAGGTTGAGTTTATTTTCAAAGAAGGAAAGGCCTTCAAATTGCCTTAGGCTTATTAAGGGGCAGGGAAGATATTCAAATTCCCATTACCATTACAGTGCACTAATGGAGAGGGTGGTGAGGTGAGGCTTGGCCAGTAGATTGAGAAAAGCCTCTTGAAGAAAGTGGGATTTAAGTTGAATCTGAAAGGAAGGCAGGAAAGCTAGGAGGCATAAATGAGGAGAAAGAGCATTCGAGGAATGATGGACAGCTAGGGCAAATTCACAGAGGGTGGGGATGGGGTGTTTCAGGAGATGAGTAGCAAGTGTGCCAATATGGTTGAATCCAAGAGTGTTTGGGAGGGAATAAATTATAAGAAGACCCTCGAGAAAGGTTCAAGGTATGAAAGGCATTAAAATGACAAAAGGAGGATTTTATATTTAATCCTAGAGGCAATAGGAAAATCCTGAAGTTTATTGAGTGCGGGGTAGGAATGGGGTGGGTAGTGTGTGTGTGTGTGTGTGTGTGTGTGTGTGTGTGTGTGTGTGTGTGTGTGTGTGTGTGTGTGTGTGTGTGTGTAATGCTCAGATCTACTCTTTAGGAAGATCACTGAAGCAGGTGAGTAAAAGATGGATTGGAAAGGGGAGTGGAGGCAAGGAGTCCAATTAAAAGGTTATTTCATTAGTTCAGGTGAGAAATGATGGGAGCCTGAACAGGGTAATGACTGTGTCAGTGGAGAGAAGGGGATGAATGAGAGAGAGATGATGATGAAGGTAGAAATGACAAGATTTGACAGATTGGGTGGGTGGTGGTGGATGAGGATGAAGAACTGAGGATGACAACAAGATTCCCTGTCTTAGTGACTGGGAGAATGGTGGTGACCTTGACAGGAATGGCAATGAGGCCAAAAAAAGAGAGTTTTGGGGGTAAAGATGATGCTTTCCCTTTAGGACAGTCAGTCATCAAGTATTTATTAAGTGTTGGGACACTGGAGATACAAAGACACAAATGAAATGGTCCCTGAACTCAAGGAGTCTGTGTTTATTCATAAATTATGCATGGTTGCCTTAAATAACCTGAGACTTTAAATCTTGGGCATTCTCTTATTTTTTTCCCTCTTGGTCATTTCCCTGTCTAAAATGAATCCTGGTTAGTGAACACCAAAACCTAGGGGCTGGGTGGTCCAGCGTTCCTCATGTTCTGGTGTGATTCTGTTGTCCTAGCTCTTCTCTCTAGCTACTTGATTGACAGGTTTCAGGTATAGTGTGTCACCTGGCCTGGTTTCGTTCTGATTTTTTTTTTTCAGATACTTCCATAGATCTGTGATCTCACCATGGCAGGTACTTTCTCAAGTGCAGATCACGACCCACACCTCCTCTTCTTGTGCCATTTTTTTGACCATGTCTTTCCGTGAATCTTCCATAAATAATCCATCCATTGTGCTGGAGACTCTGCTGGTTCTTTTACTATCTTGGGGATACCAATACAACAGTAAATCTGTCCCATTTGATCGACTCATCTGTTACCTTGGTTTCCAATTCCAGCTCTGTCTTTAAGTACTTGTGTAACCTTGGGCAAGTTCTTTCACCTTTCTGGGTTTCAGTTTTCTTCTCTGAAAAATGAGGTGACTGAATTGAATGATCCCTGAGGTCTCCTCCAACTCTAAATCAATGATTCTATAATCAATTATTTTCATAGTATTCTTAAGGTTAAACTCAAGAAATGTGATGAATATTGCTGAGTGGGATTAAAATTGCCCAGGTGAGTTCCCAGTGGAGGAAAAATATCCCCCAGGAAAAAAAACAAACCTATAGATTCTTCTGTCACAGTAATCTAGAGAAATCATAATTCAAATAAATCAGAAAAGGGATGACTGGATGTTGCCCCAAAGATGCATTTTGGGTCCTATGAGCTACATGAAAAAATTAATATTATATAGGATTCCTACATCCACTTTAAAAATTATTTTATTTTTAATTTATGAAATAAAAGAAGCATTTCTATAACATAGTATAATAAAAAGATGATTCCACATGTAACTTCAAGTCTATTATATGCCACTTGCTACTCCCTTTAAATACATAATAAAGTTATCATGTAAAATGTCTTTTTCCCCTTTTTTTAATCCCTTTCTCTTCCTTCCCCAACCTAGAGATGGCTACTATTAGGTACAAATATGTATGTATATGTAAAATCATTCTATACATACTTTCTATTTATCAGTTCTTTCTTTGGATGCAGATAGCATCTTCCTTTATAGGTCCTTTGTAGTTAATTTGGGTATTTATAATGGCTAAAATGATGTAGTCACTCTATGTTGTTCTTTGCCATTTTGGAAACCAGATTATGATCTAACCATTGGAGAAGCTGACCAAAAAATGTAGAGGTTCAGGAATTTTGAGTCTAGCAACTGCGGGGTTTTTTTGTGTGTTTTTTTTCCCTTGAAGAGCCAAAAGAAACATAATGACCAGACACTGAATACTGGAGTTAATCAAAGTTTTGAGTGCAAGACTAATGCCTTATGGTCACATTAGAATATCCTTTCAGGTTCAAAGAAGAGCCAACACAGAGAGGGATGAGGACTGGGTAAAAGAGAAAAATTAACTCTCTTTCTGTAGTGAAATACTGCCTGTTTGGCCAGGAGTATGAGTCAAGTATTAGCAACTGTTTACATATGGACATGGAGATATGATAAGTGTTATTTATTGACTGGATTAGGGAAATGTACACTGCAACTGTGTCCTAAGAAGGGATGTTTTGTCATTTTAAATATGAGAGGGGTTGGTCTCTACAGAGTAAATTCAATCAGAATATAGGAAACCAGAGTCATCTCAAAATCAGTTTTGCATCCAAGAGTACTAAGCCTCTTAAATAAGAATAAGCCCATTTTTGTAAGGGGAGACGTAGTCCTTAAGAGATTCATTATTGTAAACTTGGTTCTGTGGGGAAAAAGTTCAACTACAGAATAACTTTTCTATAAACTTCTAGGACATCTAGGTGGCTCAGTGGATAGAGTACTGGTCTTGGAATTAGGAAGACTCATCTTCCTGAATTCAATTCTAACCTCAAACAGTTATTAGCTGGTGACCCTGGACAAGTCACTTAAGCCTGTTTACCTCAATTTTCTCATCTGTAAAAAAATATACTGGGGAAGGAAATGGTAAACCACTCCAGTATCCTTCCCAAGAATACCCCAAATGTGGTCACAAAGAGTCAAGCAAGACTGACATGACTCAACAACAAACTTCTAACATGGCTATAGAGAAGAGACAGGAAACAATTTTAAGAAAGATTCTTCTGAAACTTCAGGACTAAAGAATACCTACTCAGTTACTTTCTACTCATGTCAACTTGGACAAGTCAGAACCTCTCTGGAGCTGTTTTCTCATTTGCAAAATGAGGGTGAGGGGTAGACGAAATGATCTCTAATATCTAAAATCTGCTTTGAATCCCACGATCTTGTAAAAATGACACCTTTGTTTTGGTTCCTTTCTTTTGGCAGCCAAATATTACCTTTCTGCCCATCTCCTCTGAGCACAGTACTGGCTGTGAAGAGAATCAGATTCTAGTCTGACCCTGTGGCTTTGACACTAGCTATGGAACTAGAGAAGTCACATGATCTGCATGTGCTTGAATTTTCCTCTCTGTTAAAGAGAGATCAAAAGAGATGTTTTGTTTACTTTAAAAGGTTGTTGTGAGGATAAAATGAAAATAGACATGAAAGTTCTTTGGAAAATTAAAAGCATAAATGTAATTATTTTTATTTTATAGTAATGACTTTACTTATCCAGAGCTAAGTCACTGGACAATTTTATCCTTCTAATATTAAAGGGATTAAAGGTAGAGATCAACTAATCTAACCTCATCATTTTTCAGGTGAGGAAGAAAATGAAGCTTAGGTGCTAGTACATTTATGCCTCAAATTGTATGCTTGCCTTCCCTGGTAGAGAATTGAACTTCTTGAGGGTGGGGGCTTTTGTGTTTCCCTAGAGCCTAGTGCAGTAATTGGTATGTAATTAACACTTAATAAATGTTTGTTGGTCAATTTGTAGTGACCTAAGATATAAACACTAAATGGCACAGCCAAGATTCAAACCCAGATTCTTGGACTCCCTTATTCCTCCTCTTAGTCCTGTATTTTCATATATATATAGCAATATGGTAAAGGAGTAAGGGGGCAAAGGCCTTTTCTCTGAGTTTAAAAATCTCTGCGCTTCCTCTACGGGGTCTTCATTGAGATCTTATCCTATCATGTGAGAGTCTAAGAAGTTTAGTTTTACAAACAGAGGATTAGAAACATCAAATTAAAAAGTGACTACTGCTGATAAACAGACCATTGTCACATTAGGAACAGGACCACAAAAACCCTATAAAAATAGAAACAAGAACTAAAAGAACAATCATTGGGAGACATTTAAGGCAGGACCAAGCAATCCTACATACCTTCCTTCCCATTAAAAGTATTACTGTATTAGAGTATAACAAACAATTAATGTTCATTATGACAACCTTGAGTCATAATAATTCCATTGAGTTCTATAAATATGTATTTTTGAATGTTCATTATGATGGATTTGAATGAACAGCAAAAAGACTTAATTACATTTTGTTGAGCCATTTTTTTTTAGTTGTGTCTTACTCTTCATAACCCCATTTGGGGTTTTCTTGGCAAAGATACTAGAATGATTTACCATTTCCTTCTTCAGCTCATTTTATAGATAAGAAAACTAAGGAAAACAGGGTTAAATGACTTTCCTATGATCATGCAGCTAGTTAGTGTCTGAGGCCAAATTTGAACTCCAGAAGATGAGTCTTCCTGACTCTAGACCTGGTATTCTACCCATTATACCATTTAGCTTTCCTTTAATTACATATATATTGCTTAAGAATCCAGGGAGGGTATAACACATTTCATCATTTATTTTTCCTTTTTAAAAAAAGTTATTGATGCATTTTGTTTTGACTCAACAGTTACTTCCTAATAAACACATGAAGTATGTTCATGAAAACATTAAATGATCAGTTATTAACAAAAATAGGAGATGCCTCCCTTTTTGAACTTTGACAACATGGTGCTAATATAAGTAACCAGAATTTTGTTGCTTCTCCATGTGACTTCATTTACATGACCAGAGCCACTGTATACTGTATTTTTACTTTAGTGTTGTTTCTGGGTCCCTCTAAATTCATTGTATTTGGTATTCCTTTGAGCTCAATAATGTTCCATTACATTCCTATACCACAAATTTTTCAGCTATTTATCAGTCTCTAGACACATGCAGGTGTCCCAAAGTCTTAGAGTAAGACTGGTACCACCAAAGTAGATTTTGAGGTTACCCTATATTTCCTTCCAGCCATATCTTCTTTATACTTTATTTTAAAAAATCTTGAATTCCAAATTCTCCCTCTCCCTAAGATTCCTCCCCAACCCTTTGATAAGGCAAGCAATATTTTAATTATATGTGGGAAGTCATGCAAAATGTATTTCCATATTAGCCATGTTGCAAAAGCCAGAAAAATAAAGTCAGCAAAAAAATTATCTTTCAGTCTGAATTTAGAGTTCATCAGTTCTCTATCTGGAGGTAGATAGCATTTTTTATTATGAGTCTTTTGGAATTATCTTGGGATCATTGGATTGATTAAAGTAGTTAATATATAAATTTGATCATTCAAAATTATTATTCCAAGAACAGGTCCATTGGCTTCACCAGACTGCAAAAGGGGTCCATGACACAAACACAGTTAAGAATCCCTCCCTGTTCTAGAGGGTTCATAATCCACATCAATGAAAAGAGGGCCCACACAACAAGAACAAAATCACAGATCCCTGAAACATTGAGGAAATAGGGTTTATTTACCATTTCTGTACCATATCCAAGCCGCTTATCTCACAGTTTGCCCAAGAAGGGACTCTACACTCTTCTGTCATGAGTGAAATGGACTGGTTCTACTTTAAAGTAACTTGTTTTTGTATAGTATTGCTTAGAGCAGTGGTTCTCAACCTTCCTAATGCTGCGACCCTTTAGCACTCATATGTGGGCATGAGTATTCATCATTAATTAATTATTTAATAATTTAATTTTCACT
>CM053593.1:312580040-312653638 GCA_028646575.1 Pseudocheirus occidentalis | reverse complement strand
GTCCCTTTGATCCCTTAATGTAGAAGCTGCTAAATCCTGGGTTATCCTGATTGTGTTTCCACAGCATTAAGATTGTTTTTCTTGGCAGCTTGTAATATTTTCTCCTTGATCTGGGGATTCCAGAACCTGGCTATAATTCTGAAGGAATTATTCTCTTCAGAATGCTTTTGAGATTCTTTTTCCATCTGGCAAATTTGACTTTTTAAGGCATTCTTCTACTCATTGGCTTTTTGGACCTCTTTTGCCATTTGAGTGAATCTATTTTTAAGGTGTTATTTTCTTTAATCAGGTTGTTGACTCTCTTTTCATGATTTTCTTGCATTATTCTCATTTCTCTTCCCAGTTTTTCCTCCACTTATTTTATTTGGTTTTCAAAATCCTTCTTAATCTGATCTATGGCTTGTAGGCAGTCTTCATGTTTATTGGAAGCTTTTGGTGTGGGTGTTCTGACTGTGTTGTCTTCTTCCCATTCCATGCTTTAATCCTTTTTGTTCCCAAGGAAGGAATCTAAAGTTGGATTGCTGGTCTTACTTCACTTCCTTTGCCTGCTCATGTTGCCAGTCAATTACTTGACTTTTTGGCTCTATGGAACTCTGCTTCCAGAGGGGAGCACTTTGTTCCAAATTTCTTGGGTTTTCATAGCTGCTGGAGCTATTAGGAAGCTGCTGCAACCCTCACCAGCTTTGACTCACTGAAAACCCACTCCAGGACCACCACCCAAGACCACAATCCCGATCCAGGCAATTTAAAGCAAGAGTACTTAGTCTCTGAACGATTGCTTGACCCCCCTGCAATCTGCAGGCTGGGAGCTTCTGAAGCAGCCACATGGAAGTGGCTGCAGGGCAGAGTTTCTGCTGCTTCCTTGCCCTGGAGGCGGTTAGGCTGGACCCTCTCCCCCAAATTTAGCTGAGTTCCCCTACTCTTTCACTTAGTCCTTATTTCTTATGGCTTGATAATTCTGTAAATCATCACTGCTGCCACTGATCCACTCTTCTGAAGGCCCCAGGTGTGGCTTGTCCTGACCTCCCTGGGGTCAATCTGAAGTTTCAGGCTGGGCTGGTTTGGGCTCCCAGCTCTGTGATGAGCCCTTCCTGTCCTGCCTGTCCAGATGCCTTCAGTGGGAGATCTGTTTTTCTCTAATTTTGTGAGCTCTGGAGCCCTAAAATTTGTTTAGAGTCATATTTTATGGGTATTTGAGGTGATTATGTGGCAGCTGCAGAGTGTTCCTGCTTCTATGCTGCCATCTTGCCTCTGCCCCACAATCCTCTTTTTCTATTCTATTTTGTACATGGAAATGCTCATTTTATTGTTTACTGAATTCACAGTTTTAAGAATGGAGGAAAGCAAACAAAAAAGAAAATGTAATTTGTTATTAGTATTTGTAATGTTAGTGGGATATAAGATCTTCACTCCCATTAATGGGCCTCACGTAGAGCCCATTAAGTGAAGCTTGCTTAAGGGAGGCTGGCTTGCTTATACAGCTATCTTTCCTAGTAAAGCAGATCTAAGCACCTGTGCTAGCAGCCATCCTGGGTATGCCAGTGTGGTTGCTGCTACAGTATTTTTTTCTCATTCTCTATACCTCATGGAACTCTTTACCACCTCTATGTAAAACAGGAATGAGGCTACTGGGTTCAGGAGAAGTTGAGGGAGGATTATCCCTCAGCAATGTATGTTCACCCAAATTAGGTGCTCCCAGAAGTAATTTTGTTTTGTTCTCAGTCTATATCTATGGTTTCCTCACAAATCCCTTTTCACTTCTCCATAAATTTACCTTTTTTGTGAAATAAATGTGCAGAGATAGAGACTAGAGCCCAGAAAGCCAGTGAGGTTCAATCATTACCTAAAAGTGATAGAAATGACCAGACAGCAATTTAATTTACATTTTAAATTATTTTTCTGTTCATTGCTTTTTTTAAAAAAGAAGCTTTCCTGTAACATTTAGCTTTTCTTAGGGGCAAAGGGGATGCCTACAAGGTAAGAATAGTGACTGTTGTGTGAGTTTCTTAAAACTTTTATAATCTATGTGCAATCCTTGCCATCAAAAATAAAGACACAGATCAGAGAGTACAATGTCTATTTGCTTCTCCTGAAATCTCCTTCCACTTGAAGTAAAAATCAAGTCAATGAGTAGTTTCTTCCTGTGATGCCAGCTAAGGCAAAGGCTTCATTTTATTAGGAAGAACTCTAGCTAATTGAATTATTTATCTCTGTGCACAGAACTAGCCTTTTCTTCTCATGTCCCACTTTCTCCAGGCCAGGACACATAATCCTGTACTACCCCTGGGGGTGGGGAGCTTGTGGCATTGAGGCCACATATGGCCTCTCTAGGTCCCCAAGTATGGCATTTTGACTGAATCCAAACTTCTCAGAACAAATCCTCTTAATAAAAGGATTTGTTTCATAAAACTTGGACTCAGTCAAAAGGCTGCACCCAAGGACCCAGAAGGCCACATGTGATCTCGAGTCTACATGTTCCCCACCCCTGTCTAGTCTAAGCAAACCTCCTAATGAGAAAGAAATAGCTATCTGCTTTTAGGCTTTTTGAGATTGGTGGATGTTGCAGATGTGGAGAATTGCCTGCATACCATAGTCACACAGCCATTGGAGGGACCAGAGAGCATGGAGCTTTCTGGGAAGAAGCTCAGGTTTGGGAGGCCATGGCTCATGGTTGTGACTATTCTTTTGCTGAATGTTATGATAACATGGAGATCTTTTCACATGAATTGCTGTTTGAGGCAACTCAGAAACCTTCATACACTTGTAGATGTGAAGACCCCTGATCTCTTCTTCCTGAAAGTGCATTTGTCATTTTCCATATTGTTGGCCATAGTTGCTTTGAAGGAAAAGCAGAGAAGAGAGGGCTGGTTGGGGTTTTCATGTTGGCCTAGTAAAGAATGGTAAGAACTGGTGTAGACTAAATTCTGAGTGAATGATTCTCAGACTTGTTCCCAGTACCTTTATATTTCTAATTAAGCCATTGGAAGAGTCTTTCCTATTATCAGCAATTTATTTGGCAGGTATAGATTGTAAAGAGAATTGAATAAAGTGTAGCTACCTGTCCAAGTAGAGCTCTAGTCTTAAATGTTATTTGGCTTAATTTTTAAAATTTGAAACCATTGAGTAGAAACATGAGATAGTGTTTTGTTTTGTTTTTTCCCTAAGAAGGTGCAAACCAGTGAACCCAGATGGGAGTGCTAAGAGGGCAGGGCTCAAATGAAATGAGAGAGCCCTTGCAGGGGTGGTTAAAGGGAAGGATTTGTCCATTTTTAACTTGCCACTTGTCGTTCTTCTTGCCCTTGTGGATGAAAGAAATGAGCTATAGTTGGAAGATGTCTGGGTGAGTGTTGCTAAAGATAGGCAAAAAAAGAATTATTTTAGTCTAGAATCCATCCATTTGTTTGTTTATCAGACTATAGCTACATTATTTGGCAGCCCATTATGAATGCTTGAGAAATGGGGGCAAAGGAGGGAAATGAATAAAATAATCTGAACCCATGAGAGATAACTTACTGAAAACAGACAATTGGATCTGATGGAAGTAGGGGAGTTGGGCAGAGGAGTTCTCCCTCCATGTCTGTAAATAGAGAGCCTTTGCCTCCAAAACAGGAAACCAGAACAGCCCAATGTTTTGTACATGTGTCCTGGAAATGAATATACCGGGTAGTATTTAGAATGAATGGAATGAGACAGATAGAACTTGCCTTCCCAGAATAGCTATGCCTGGGGTATTGGAATCAGAAAAGGGTTTAGTAACCATCAGAAGGAAGAACGACGAATTTAGGGAAGTATAGTGAGACTTCCTCTTCTTTCAAATGAACTCCATTCTCTGGTCTGCTTGTGAAGGGAACCCTGTTGTTGACTGAACCCTCCCAGTAGTGTCTGCTTAAATGGAATGAAAACTTCATCTGTTGCACTCTATGCTATATGTTTTCTGAATTTGGGGATACCTGAGTCAGCTCCCAGATTTCTCCCCCTTTTACTCCATGTAAGTAATATGACTCCTTGGTCTATATATGGGAAACAATTACTAGGGCTGCAAAGCTGGGGGCAGCCTAGGTGTAGTCTTGATTTCGGTGGGGTGTCTTCTAAAGTGTGAATCTTGGGAAAGCATGTCTTGAGCTTAGTTCTCTGTAAACCTGCTAGCTAGGATAAAAGGGTAGTATTGAAGGTGTCCTTAAACTGGGAGCTCGTCTGTAGGCAGCTAACTTGAAAGGGCAGAGCTGTGTACTCAGGGTGTCTCTCTCCTGCTCTGAAATGGATGGAGTATTGATAGCTGCTTGGTTCATCCACTATGGGGCTGATTCAGACCAGCACAATGCTGCATTTGTGTGTGTTCTGTAAAGTTCATTTGGGGGAAGTCTTGCAGTGGCATCCCTGTCTGAGGGAGTGTGTGTCCTTTGTGCCTGATTTGCTCTCCATTCCCCTTCCCCTTGCAGTTAAAATTCCCTTCCCTGCCCTGATGCCTACAACTGATGGGGATTTCACTTCAAGCAAAATCAACACTCTGAATAACTATAGTAGGGATTGACAGGAGAGCCCAGGCACAGGCAAGATGCTGCTTGTTTGGTGGGCTTTCATCCTGAGGGCTTGGGGAGCCCCTCTTCTGCTTGTCTCTGTGTGGAGGACATTTAATTCACAGAATAAGCACTAGTCGTGACCTTTTGCATTAACATATTTGAGCTTAATAATATTTATAATAATAATTATTAATTAGCCACTTTACTTCTTGTGCTGAGGACACAACCACCTTCCCAATCACCCAAGTTCTCAACTTTAGAGCCATCTTAGATTCTTCCTTTACTCTCTCCCTTCCCCCTCATGTCCCCTCAGCTGTCTCAATGATACCTCTGAGTGTCTCTGGAATCTGTTTCCTTTTCACTCCTAGTTCAGACCCTGGTTATGTCTTTCTGTACCATTCTAAGAGCCTCCTAATTCGTCTCCCTACCATCTCTATTCCTTTCTCTTGTATACTTCACATTCATGCCAAAATAATCTTCCTAGAATGTAAGTCTGATCATATCACTGCCTTGCTCAAAAATTTTCAGTGACTCCCATGTTGGCTATAGATCTGGTTCCAACCTACCTTTAAGGTCTAATCGCATGATCCTTTAAGAACTCTGTTTCAAGCAAGCTGGAATATTGATTATCTTTCCCTCTCCCGTCTTGACTTTACCTGCTTCTACCTTTCTTCATTCTTGGAGCAGTCTCTTTCCACATCTCTACATGCTGGAATCACAGGATTTGATCTCTAAGGTACCTTTAAGAGCAACTAATACTTTTCCATTTTATAGATGAGGACCTTGACACCCCAGGGTCAAGTGGCTCCCTGAAGTCACATAAATAGTAAGCAGTAGAGCTAGAATTTCAAATTCAAGCTACCTCACTCCACATTCTGTGCTCATCTCTCTATACCACATTGTTCTCTTGCTTTACAAAACTATCTCCTCTGGAAAGGCTTTTTAAATTTGCTAGAACATCCTAGGCTACTTCTTTACCTTAACCATATTCTACTGTGTCATACTCTTTTATGGACAGGTCTGTTGACCTTGTTAGATTATAAATTCCTGAGGGACATGTCGTTCTGGATTGTTTTGCTTTTTAAAAGAATTTCTCTAGTATCCCTTGTGTATAATACAATTTTTTTTAATGAAATGTAGTAACTGCTTAATAAATGTTTGTTGGGTTCAATTGACTTGAATGCCTTGTATTTGCATTGCATTTTTCATGCTAGAAGGTGAGTTTTCAATGAAGAGTTCATTGGGTCATTCCAATATCCCTCTGATACTATGTGGTATTTTTATTTTATGGATATTGAACCTGTCGCAGAAAAATTGAGTGACTTTCCCCAAGTCCATAGGGTTAGTTCAATGGAAAAAACAGGACAAACTCAGGCACTGTGATTCCCAATTTAGTTATTTCTGTGATACCAGAGAATCACAGAATTTTGGGTCTAGAAGGAACTGGACAGATAAAGTCTTTAGTCCAATCCCTTGCTTTTATAGATGAGTAAACTGAGGGTAAGTGACTCACCAAATGTCATACTCACATTTATTACTTGTTGAGCACTTAACACTTATAATCACTGTCCTGGACATTGTATACATAGGTAATGCATAGGCCTAATGCTTGCCGTCTCGGAATTTCCAATATGGCAAATATAGAGTAAGATTTGAAAATTAAGTTGTTCCTTTCCAATTCAAGTGAGGAAGGAAGGAATTAGAGTTTAGGACTTTAGCTTTTTCTCTTTCCTTCTTTCCCAGTCTTCATGTCCTGTTAAGTGACAGGAACTAAAGCTTGCCTTCTCTGCAGGAGTTGCATGTTTCAAGTATTTCAGGTATCCACTGCATGAAGCAAACACCCATTGTGCAGAGTAGAAATAGGAAGTTTTCTGCAGCAGTGTGTTGGAGCAATAAGAGATAAGCAATTACTTCATGACTCTGTTGCCTGGGTTTGCTTTCCTTTTTACTCCTCCTAGCCCTTGTTTGTAAGGCTTACTTCTGCTTTTACACCCATTTTGGAGACAAGGGAATGTTCTTGTTAAACTCATTATAGAACAACATGCAGAATGGGACCTGAATTTACTTGGTTTTTTCCCCCTTTTGATACTGAAGACAACAACTGGGGTAATACTGCCATCAGAGCTCACAAACAATAAAGACAGAAAGGTGGCTCTTGCCTTATATCCCTCATCTACAGTGGTCTTTCATTGGTGTCAGGGAATGGTGGTAATGGAGGAGGATCTCCCAGTGGTTGGGAGAAGGGAAAGAAGTCACTCAAAAGTTGATTGATTTATCAGCTCCTAGACCAGGCAAAGTGGAAAGGACAGTCAATGTTGTTTAACCCAGATGACTTTGATGTTCCTAAAGATTGGAGTTTTTTGTGATGTGACTTGTTTTCTTCCCTAGACTTTTAGTTCTGTGGTTCATCATGTTCCATGTGGATGTCAGGCGCAAGACTTGAACCTGGACCTTTGAGTTAATCTATTTTCTATTCTCCAATACTTGCTAGCTGCACAACCCTGGGCAGGTCACTTCACTCTGTTTGCCTCAGTTTACTCATCTATAAAATGAGCTGGGGAAAGAAATGGAAAACCACTCCAGTATCATTGTCAAGAAAACCCTGAACAGGGTCACAAGGAGTCGAATGTGACCTTAATGACTGAACAACAAGAATAATCTAGCTACTCTATGGCAACCTTAAATTTCAGTTTTGTAACACAACATAGGTGGTTTCTTTAGGGTTGGCAACATGGTAAAAAAGAGGAAGGAATTTTCCTGAGAGAAGCCTTAGGTTCAAATCCTAGATGGGTACACTTGGTTTATCAGGGATAGTAGGTGGTTGATGGAGCAGGGACTTTGGAGTCACAGGGCCTGCCTTTGCATCCCAGGTCTATAATTTTCTAATCGTGTAGGTAAATCACATCACCTTTCTGGGGATTGGCTTTCTTCACTGCAAGATAAGAAGGTTAGACGATCAGGGGTGGGGAACATGTGGTCTTGAGGTCACATGTAGCCCTCTAGTCTTCAAGCGTGGCCCTTTGATCGAACCCAAACTTCATAGAACAAATTCTCTTAATAAAAGGATTTGTTCTGTAAAACTCAGACTCTGGCAAAAGGCTGTGCCCAAGGACCTAGAAGGCCACATGTGGCCTTGAGGCCACAGATTCCCGGTCTCTGGATTAGATGATCTTTAAGAATCCTGTCTGAATCTAAATCCTATGATTCAGTGACTTTCGCTGGTGGAAGACATGATATTGAATCCCTGAAGCTGCCTACCAAGACTTAAAGACAGAACTGGAGTTCTGGAGATGAATTTCATAAACATTTGGTAGATACGGGAAAGCAGACTTTATAGACTAATACATACATACATTGTGTGTGTGTGTGTATGTATATAGATAGATAGATAGGATATAGACTACTAGTTCCTTATAGCTTCTCTGTCACCCTTATAGCCATAATCATCATCATCATAACAAAACAGCTAGCCCTTTGATAGCACTTTAAGGGTTTTGGTAAATGCTTTACATGCTATCTCCTTCGACCTTTACAACAACTCTCAGCTAGGTGCTATTATTATCCTTCATTCTACAGATGAGGAAACTGAGGCTGAGGTGAATTGCCACTATTCATGTCTGAGCTAGACACTTACTTGAATTTGAATTCAGGCCATCCTGACTCTAAGCCCATGACTCTACTATGCCTCCTAGGGTTTGAGATTTTTTTCAAGGGTTTGTATATTGTGAGACTTGGTTGCTTATCAACACAGCTGTATGCCTTCTAGGATAAATATCCTCTTTTTATACTTTGTCTAGTCTGACTGTTCTGCCGATCTTTATTTTCTTTAGGGTCAATTCCTTCTAATTTCATAGTTGAATACTCCCATTATAATCTTTGTGGGTCCTTCACCCCCTTTCTCTAAAGCTTTTTCCTTCACTGATTTTCATCATATTGTGAAGCAATTCTATCATCCTCCTCCCATAGATTTACAAACAAATTTGTATTCTAAACCAGTGTTTCTCTTGGCTGCCATATTTCTCCTCCTGACAAAGAGATCAAGAATACTGTAATATGAGATGGCCAAGTGTTCCATCAAATGATTTTAGTTGTCTTTGGATGCATGCTAAAAAACAACCCCACTAAGTCGTCAACAAGCATTTATTAAGTGCTTCCTATGTGCCAGACTTTCTCCAGCTCATTCCACAAATGAGGAAACTGAGACAGCGTTAAATGACTTGCTCAAGGCCATACAGCTAGTAAGTGTCTAGAGGCTGGATTTGAATTTGGGAAGATGAGTCTCCCTGACTACAGGCCCGATGCGCTATCCATTGAGCCAACTACCTGTGACTTTAAGGAAATGAGGGAAGCCCCAAGGTAGAGATGAAGAGTGAGAGAGTTCCAGGTATGAGGGGTAACCAGTAAAAATACCCAGAGTTGGGAGATGGAGTATTTTGTCTGAGGAATAGCAAGGAGATCAGTGTCACTGGGTCACAGAATATATGGGTTAGGGAAAAGTGGGGGTGGGGGGTGGGAGAGAGAGCAAAGTATATGAATACTAAAAGGGTAGAATGGTACATGGTACGAAAGGACCCAACAACTCCTTAATTAACCATCTTTGGATCATCTTCCATTTTCTTCTGGTTTCACTCAGAATGAGAAATCAAGATTTCTGTTATTCTCTTCCTTCAATATGTTGGTTCTCAAATGCTTTGGTCTTAGCAGCTTTTTATATTTCTACAAATTAATATTTATCTGATTTTTTTCTATTAATATTTAGTGTCTTAGAAATTAAAACTAATTAAATTTAAAAATTGAAATAGCAATGAACTTATTAAATTTTAGCATAACATTTTAAAATGAAAAGTGGCTATATTTTCCAAAGCAAAAATAAGTTATTTAGAAAAGTCATGTTGTTTTACATATTTTTTCAAATTTCTTTAATGTCTGGCTGAAGCTTTTTGGAGGGCAGTTGGGGTTAAGTGACTTGCCCAGGGTCACACAGATAGTGAGTGTCTGAGGCTGGATTTGAGCTCAGGTCTTCCTGACTCCAGGCCCAGAGCTCTCTACATTGTACCAGCCATCTGTCTCGTCTCAGACACCGTACTAATGTGACAATGGGCAAGTCCACTAACCTCTCAGTGCTTTGGGCAAATTTCTAAGACTGTGGTGGAATAGTTGTCACTTTCCATTGCCAAAAGGAATTTCCTCCCTGGGAATTCTCTATATCATGAAAATAATATATCCAAAGCGTCCAAAAGATAATAGTAACAATAGCTTTAATGATGGCATTATTTTAATAATAGTAATAGTAGCTATAGAATGCTTTAAGGTTACATGTTTATTTTGTTTGAGAATGCTCAAATATCACTTCCATCATGAAGTTTTCCTTTCACTGTGCTTGGAAGTAGTTGCTTCTTCCTTTGAATTCCTAAAAGTACACACTGTGTCTCTCATTTGATTCTTTTTTTTTTTTTTTTTTGCTTTTTTGGAGAGGGGAAGGCAGGGCAATTGGGGTTGTGACACGCGGCTAATAAGTGTCAAGTGTCCGAGGCAGGATTTGAACACAGGTCCTCCTGACTCCAGGGCCAGTGCTCTATTCACTGTGTCCCATTTGATTCTTATAAATGCTCTGTTTTAATGTAACAATAGGTATGGGCCTGAGGAGGGCTACCCTCTTCCTTTAAGATGCCTGTAGCTCTAGGTAAAAGAGGCTATTTTTTGGCTCATTTCTTACCCAGCCTTAGTTACTGAATGTAATGTTACCTTATGAAAACTGAGACCTGGGAAACACCTTAGCTTAAGAAGGCCAAGGTCTTCCACTGCATCTGGGACCATCATCCAGATTTATATCTGGCCGCTGGCCCCAGATGGCTCTGGAGGAGAATGTGAGGCTGATGACTTTGCACAACCCTGCCTCACTTAAATCCAATTCATTAATTCACTTGCAAGTCTTGGTATTACCTTCCTGATGTTATGGTCCTCTTTAAGAATGAAGGACAAACAACTGGCAGATTGGGTGGAGGTTTCCTCTAAAGAGAAGGATTAGATTCTTTCTTATTGGTCTAGATGTCTATGTCTCCACCTTAAAGCCCTGGGGAAAAATCACATAAAACTTAGATTTGACTTCTACCTATGGTCCCCCTAAAACAGAGTAGAAAATGTACTCAGAGTACAATGCCGGTAAGGAGTAGGATAGCTATTTATTCACGTAAAAGAAATATTTAAAACAATTGATGCATGAGAGCACATGACAAGACTTAAAACTCAATGTAGTAATGTATAATCTATACTCTCCTAAAAAGTTGGTACTAAAAACATGGGCCATTTTGTGATATCTTTGAAGAGGCATTTCACTTTCACCTCTGAACAACTCTTTTAAGGTCTGCATCTTCTGGTAAGCCAGGTCAAGCCTTGAGTATATTCTCCCATCTGTGGTCACCTTTTCTTCTGAGAATCATTGTAGTAGCTAAAAGGAACACTTCTCACAGTGTAGCAGGCACATTATATGGTTGCTTCCTAGGGCAGAAGCAGTTTTCTCAGGATCTGTTTGATTGCCTATGGTCAGGGAAAGAAATACAAAGGAGAAGCATCTAAGGACCCGTGGCCTAGTCTTAGCCTTATATAGGCAGCAAATACTCTTATCTGCTGTGTGTAAGTATTGAGATAGGGAGATAAGAGGAATCCTTCTCTTTGGATGATGGGAAGTCCCAGAGAAAATGTTCCATACCACATGTTCTGCAGCGAAGAAGATTGGGAGATTACCTGTGGTGAAGCCTTTTTTCATGCATCCGTCCCTGCCCTTCCTTTTGTAATTGGGAGAACAAGGGATTGGTGTGTTATCCCCAAGTGCCAAGTCTTTCAGCATTGATCCAGAGCCCGTATGTCCCTTCAGGAGTGAACTAGGATCCTCCTGATCAGGGGGCTTCCCTAATTCCATTAGCTATTTTTGTGCATGTTTTAGATCCTTATTAAATTGCAAATTCCTTAAAGGCAGAGGCCATACATATATTATACATACTTGCTGAAGGGCATAATGCATAAAGTAGTCACTTTATAAACATTTGCTAAAATACTGGAAGTAGCTGTCCTTTCTACTATAATTTGTGCAGTAGAATATAGTATAATATCTAGAATAGAAAAAGAAATAAGAACAAAATATCTGCCTGACTTCCTGATATTACTGTGACATTTATCATAGACATTAGAACAGTTGGTAAATAGACTAGAAGCTGATTTTGAAAGCTTTCTGTAACAGTGGAAGCCATTTATAGAAACTAGACTAAAAGGTACTATTTGCTTTAAAAAAATCCTATTATCTAAAACAGGGGTTCTAAATCTCTTGTTTCATGGAGCCCTTTGGCAATGCAACTTATGGATCCTTTCTCAGAATGTTTTAAAATGTGTAACATAAAATACCTAGGATCACAAAGGAAGCCAATTCTGTTGAGATTTAGCTATCTGTCTATTTGTTTGTATGTCTGTCTATCTGTGTGCTAAGTTCATTGGTCCTAGGTCAAGGACTCCTTAATGAGACTAACACGTTATTTCACCTTACTAGTATTCTCTAGAAGCCTCCCTCTCCTTCTGTCAAAGTCAGTGCAAGTTCCACATTTTGCAGAAAATTATTTGCAAAGTCATAAAAACTAATGGTTCATCCATTGCATTCAACTCTGAGAAACATTTTCCTCTGTGCTGATATCTCTTCAATTAACCATCATTGCAGTGTAGGACATTTTAATCAGGTGGCTGGACTACTGGAATAGTGTTCTCATTGATCCATCCTCCACAGAGCTAGCAGAGGGATTTTTTTTCTAGTTACCATTTACTTTAACAGGCTTGCAGCAGTGGTTTTAGACACCATTGCAAAGTAAACATACCTTCAGCTGCACCTTTAAACCTTTGTACCTTCATTTGCTACACTCGACCTCTGTACCCTCGGCTTCCTCTTTCCTTCCTTAGTAACACCATCTTTCCACCATCAAAACCATTGTCCCCTAATCTTTCTTTCTTTTTTTTTTTTTTGCTTTTTGGAGGGCCGTTGGGGTTAAGTGACTTGCCCGAGGTCACACGGCTAGTTTTTGTGTTAAGTGTCTGAGGTCGGATTTGAACTCAGGTCCTCCTGACTCCAGGCCCGGTGCTCTATTCACTGCGCCACCTAGCCGCCCCTCCCCTAATCTTTCTATCTTCCCTCAGCAAAACTTAGCTGGGGAAAAGGATTTGAAATTCATTCTCAGTAAAGTGTAATATTTTCCAGGGAGATTTGCATTTTAGCAAAAGATAAAACCTCAGTTCAAAGAAATGAATCTTTTCTACATGAAATGCTTCATAAATCTTTAAATGTTAGATAATAATTGTGGAATTTCAGACCCCAACAAACTGGTAGGAAAGTATTGAGTGGAGGGACTCCTTCCAATATTTCTAAAGCTACCCTCTTGAGGGACCCCATGTTTGCTCCCTGTGGTACCCTGTAAAGTACTTGGATTTGGAATGAGAGGACTTCAGTATTGTGAGACCTTAGGCAACTCAATTTAATTCAACTACCAGAAGGTCAGTTTGACTGGAACCTAGAGTGAGGGAGGGTGAATAATGTAAAATAAATCTAGAAAGAGGCTCTGGAGCAGATTAGAAATTATCTAATTATATATTTACGTATAATTATATTTATTTGTGTTTTATCTCAGAGGCAATAGAGTCATTAAAGCTTTTCAAGTGGAGGAGTGACTTATCAGTTCTGTGCTTTAGAAGATGAGATTGAAGAAGTGAGAGACTGGAAACATGAAGACCAATTAGGAGACTATCGTGACATTCCAGATGAGAAGTTAAATGCATCTGAACAAGGGTGGCATCCATATGAGGAGAGAAAAAAGGAGGGGTATGAAAGATGTTGTAGAGGGAGAATTGACAAGCATTGTTAATTTATTGGCTATGAAGGATAAGAATCACAAAATCATCAAAAAGTCTTGTAATTAGAATAGACCTTTTACTTTATTTGATTCAATCCATGTCTGATCAGGAATTTCCTCTCTAACATCTCTGGCAAGTGATCATCTGTGCTCCATTTGAACTTCTTCCCTTACTGCTTCCTCCAGGGTAGTTCATTTCACTTTTTGGACAGTTGTGATTTTAAGGATGTTATCCTTACTTTGAACTAAAATCTGCTTTTGCCTCTGGGATGAAGAAGAACGAGCCTAATCCCTGTTCTAGATGACATCATTTCAAATGTTTGAAGTCAGGTATTATGTGTTCCTTAATTCCTCTCTTCTCTAGGGAAAACATTTTAGTTCTTTCACATCATTGTCATGGAACATTTTTAGGTCCCCTCACCATCTTTCTTGTCCTCCTTTGGACAGGTTCTTGATTATGCATTTCCCTCCTAAAATATTATGCTAAGAAATATAGTATTGTACCTACAATATTGCTCCGACAATAATCTACTGACAGTTTGACCACAGTTGAGTACAAGATAACTATCACCTCCTTTGCTTTGAAAATTATACCTCTCTTAATGCAGCCTAAAATCTTGTTGGTTCATATAAAGTTTGGAATCCATTAAAATCTACTCCAAGAACTCTTGCCTCTCTAGTGGCAGCTAGGTGGTTCAGTGGATAGAGGGTTGGGTCTGGAGTCAGGAAGACTCCATAGAATTATGAAACATTATTTTCAGAACATAATGTCTTACCTCCGTTTTTTCAAATGTAAAATGAAGATAATAGCACCTAATAATAAGATAAGAAAATTAAGACAATAATTTCTCCCAGGGTGAAATGAGATAATATTAGTAAAGCATTTAGCACAATTTCTGACGCATAGTAGGTACTTAATAAATGCCCATTTCCTTCCTTCCTTCCTCTTGTCCTTCCTTTTTCCTCTTCCTCCTTTCCTCCCTCCTTTATCGCTGCTGTTGCTATTTGAAGAACCTATCGTTATTTATTATTCTGATTTTTTTTTTGGATTGTAAGTCAGCTGGAAGTATTCACTTACTTTGGTATCATATAATTAGACCTGGAAGAGTCCTTATAGGATCATAGATGAGGATGAGGATGATGGTGGTCACAGCATTTACATAGCACTTCAAAGTTTACAAAGTCATATAATCATCTCATTTGATCTTCATAACAAATTTCAGTCATTTGTCTAAGGTCACACTGCCAGTGAGTAGAGGAACTAGGTCTCAAATACAAGTGTCTCCACAATCCTACTTCATTGTTATTCATTTTACACCATAGTGGGAAACACACTGATAAGGTCTCTCAGGAAGTAGTTTCTGAGTTTCTCCTTAAATATGCCCATTAATAGGTGGTTCACTACTTCATGAGACAGCTGATCCCATTTGGGGATTCTTTATTTCAAGAGTTCTGAATCTTTTTTTTTTGGCATCATGAACCCCATCAGCAATCTAGTGGTTACTCAGAATCATGTTACAAAATAATTGATGGAAATGTATTTCAGTTAAAGGTTGGTGAAAATAAAAATATGGAGTTATTTTCCCCCTCCAAGTTCCCAGACCACATGAAGTCTATCCATTGATCCCAGCTTAAGAATCCTTGCTTTAATTTTTAGGAAGTTCCTCCTCTTGGAATCTACCTCCCTGTAGCTTTCATCTATCACTCCAGTTTGCCCATTGGTAGCCACAGAGAGTGAGACTAATCTCTTCTACACAGCTGCTTTTTCAGGAATTGCTAAACAGTATCTTTTCCTTCACTTACTCTTTTGCATCTTTGTACATCAGTGTATCAATAGTCAGTGTAATACCTACCGTGTAGGGCAAAATGAAAAGAAATATGGGGGTTTGAAAATGGAATGAATTGCCTTGTAAAAGTCACAAAAATTCTGTTTTGAGAGAGGCGTACCTTTAAGTAAAAGCAAATGACTGTCAAAAATTTGTATATGGGAATTCATAATCCTCTGGAAATGACAAAGGGTTAGACTAGGTGACTCCTAACTTCCAACTCTAAGCTCTTACAATTCGTTAGTCATTAAACATAATCTTCATGGCCTTTTTTTTTCTCAACTGGACCATAGATTTAGAACTGGAAGTCATTTTACAAGTTTTCTAGTCCATCAAGGTGAGGAAGCTTGAGAGGTTAAATGGCAGATATCAAGTTTCTGCTTGGGTCGTTTGGCTCCAAATCCAGTGCTCATTCCATTGTACTATGTGGCTTCCTTTTTCTCACTCTCCGTTTTCATCCCATTTGAGGATTTGGATCTTATTTGGATCTAGTGGACCTTTTCTGGCAAGAAACTTAGCTCAGAAGTGATATCTAGTACAGAGCAATCCCCTTAAGTGGTCTCATAATGAAGAAATCCATCTATATCACTGGCAAAAACTTTCAGGGAGCAAATCCAATGAGTCACTTCAGCGACTTTAACCGGTGGCACTGAGCCTTCAATAGTAAAGAGTTGTTTCATCATAGGATGGAAATAAAATACAACACAAAACAATGGACACATTTAGGAAATGGGGGAAAAAGCTCATTGTAAAGTCTTTGAAAAAGACATCTTTTCATGAAGGGTTTAGCTGGAGTTACTATGCAAGTGAGGGCATTTACCAGATATGTGTACTTCAGTCTTCATCTGGAAGGATGCTCTTTTTCCAGAACCATATGGCTAAGAAAAAGTTCAGGCACTCAGAATTGGAAAATGATGCAATGGGATGACACATTAGTCTGGAGAGCTAAACAAAGGATCCAATCCAAGCACTGCTAGAAGATAAATATTCTGATGGTTGCACTGAATCTCATCCTTTTGGAGTTTTCATTTGGACTCAGGTGTACATGATTTCTGCGTACCTGCTTAACTACCTTGCACAAATGGCCTGGATTTCAGTCCTTCTGGCCTCTGCCACAACATTAGATTCTCATAAATGAGTGGCACAACGGTTTTCAATTACACTAATGCATACTATTGTGATTATTCTTCAGCAAAGTAACAAAAATGGGAAAATATCACAGTCCAAGTTTGCATTTACTTTGTTGGGGGCACAAATTAGAATCTTGATACCTTCTCCCTTCCCTCCTCTCCCTCTTTTTCACTTGTTCAGTATTTAGCTTATTTAAGGGTTCAGACAGCTTTTTAAAGATATGCTCCACAGTAGTTAATGGCTAAATATGACAGTTTCCCCTAAACACAATGAAGGGAAGGAAATACATTCTCAAGAGGATTGCAAACTAGTCTCTAAATTTGGAGAGGGGGTACCAACTTATTAATTTATAAATATTTGTGAAATCAACTACTTTCAAAAGACTGGACAGTACAGTATGGAAGAGCATTGACCCTGAAGCAGAAGACTTGGCTGCTGTGTTCAAGTCCTTTGTTCTTCCCAATTTGTTATA
The DNA here is from genome assembly GCA_028646575.1 of Pseudocheirus occidentalis. Taxonomy (NCBI): domain Eukaryota; kingdom Metazoa; phylum Chordata; class Mammalia; order Diprotodontia; family Pseudocheiridae; genus Pseudocheirus; species Pseudocheirus occidentalis. The sequence continues at coordinate 312,636,804 of CM053593.1, read as the reverse complement.
GGACCTTGGCTAAGTCATTAGTTCCCTCTTCTGTAAAATGGAGGTAATCATACTTGTCCTATCTATCTCACAAGATTGCTAGACATAATGTTTTATATTAAAGCAAGCTATTAATATTAATCATAGGTAATTAGAACTTTAGGATCATGATAATGACAACAACCTTGGGAAGTAAGTATTAACCCCATATTACAGATGAAAAAAAATGAGGTACACAGATGTTAAGTGACTTGTCCAGGGTCACACAGCTAGTTTGTATCTGAGGCAGGATTTGAATTCAAGTCTTCCTGATTGAGGGTAGGTACAACACTTTACATTTTTCCTCTATAGGGATCATTTAATCTTCTTAAAGTATGGGATGTGACCCCATGTGGGGTTGAGAAAATTTTGGCAACAGTAAAAGATTTCTGAACTTGCAAGGACCAAAAATTAACTAAAAATCAAACATATAATGAATTCGAGGTGTTTCTGGCAGCACTCGTCTGTGTTGCATTGCATAATTTCATTGCAGCTTTGGTTTTGAACACAAACCATGCATACTTTGCACTGTGTGCCATGCACCGCCAACAAACACTGCTGAAATGCAAAAAGCGGTTGCTAGTGGAAACAAGTTAGCCCTGAACTAGTCTAGGGATTCATAACACGGAGTATAAGGGATCTGTGCCTTAATTAAAAAAAATACAAATTTTGAATGTGTCATTTGGGATTTGTATATTTGATTTGATAAGGAAAACAGCAAATCTCTAAGGATTGTGAGACGTGTTAGATTTGTTTAATGTGTCTTTATTAATGTGCTTTGAAAGCAAATATTAATGTTGTTTTAAAAAATGAGATGTGAAAATATTTAAGTTATAGAAGATCTAAATATTTTCTTAATCAAATCTACTTTTAAGAAATTATATAGTTTTTCCCACTTAAATATATTTTTATAACTATATCTCAATATAATTGGTTCCCTTTGTAATCTGGTATGTTTTATGCACTTAAAAACATTATTTTGAGAAGGGGTCCATGGGCTTTACCAGATTGCCAAAAGTCATGACAGGAGGTAGAATTTCCTAAGAAAGTAATTCTCTTTTCCTACTTTCATTATTGTATCTATTTATCAATTTATTTAATTTGTATATTCAGGGAGGATGTAAACTCTTATTTTTTTAATTTATGTGTTTATATAAAATGCTTTACACATAATAGATCCTTAAGTTTGTTGATATGAATGAATAGAATTGTAACCTGAGGAGTTGAGGAAGGATAGTTCTTATCTGAACCTAACACCTAGCAGAGTACTTTGCATGCATTAGGTCCTAAGCAAATGTGTATTTAATTTGAAAGGACATAGCCAGAGCTCCATATTATGACTGAAGTTGATCTCGCTTTAAAGAAACTCCAGAGGATGAAATTTAATTTATTAATCTCTTGCCTACATGTTTGGCAGACAGACAATTTTAGACTATAGTTGTCTACAGCATTTTGTCTGGTCAACAGCCAATCTTAATGACCTCAGTTTAGGCTGGAGGATGAGTACTTTTCATGAGAAAAGAAAAAAAATCCATAGCACCAAATAACCAATGTTATTACAAAATACTTTCATTTACATTAACCCATTTGAGCCTCATAACAATCCTGTGAGGTAAGCAGGGCATGTATTCTTAGCCCCATTTTATATATGAAGAAACTAAGTCCTGGAGGGAGTCTCCTAAGGACACAGTCATCTAGTAAGAGATGGAATCAAGACTTGAAGCTACATTTTCTGATATAAAATTCAAAGCTCTTTCCACTGTGTCTCTCTATCTTTCCAAATGTCAACATGTTCACTCTGATGCAGCATCTAAATGTTACGATATGTGGAGTGCAGAGTTGGAAGACCTGACTCCAAAGCCTGCTTTAGACCCTTGTCAGCTGTTTGACTTTTGGGAAGTTGTGGCTTCGATTTCTAGTCTTTATAATTACAATGAGGTTGAACTCCAAGGCCCCTTCCAGTTCTAAATCTATACTCCCCAAATCCTATACCATCGTGATTATTTCATTGTGGTTCAGCAGAACTACCTCCCTAACTAGCATGAGAAAACTTGGTGGAAAGGTGGGTAAGGATCCATTGATTATCCCATCCACTTAAAAGAAGATTCTTAATTGAATCAATCAACCAGAACTGATGTGAACAAAGCCCATACACTTCCTTGAATCAATCAGTCATTTCTGAGAGACTTGGTCATGCTTCAAGGACTTTTTATGAAAGGAAGGGGTTGTCTCAGAAACAAATTACATGCCTGGAAGTAGAGAGGAAGGAGTGGAGTCATAAAAGCTAAGCTGAGAACCAGCAGCCCTGGGGCAACCAGTGAAAGGAGAAAATGAAGGTAGAACTGAACTATTGCAGAGAAATGTCTTCTTAGATATTGAAGAGGGCCATTAGCTCATTGTGCATCTTGGAGCAGAAGACCTAGGCTATTACTAGTGTATTCATCTACTCAGAGACAGAAGGAAGTACTGAGGAAAGGTCTGCTCTGTTCCCAATTTCTCTCCCTGTGCCAACTGACACTATAAAATTATCTGTCTTGTTGCTCAAATGTTTCTAGTAACCTGGATTTTACCCCAACCACGGAAGAACCTGGGGTTAAATAGAAATAGATATAGATGTAAGTTAGGCAGAGAACCAACCTCTGCTTAAAAAGTTAGGAATTTCTTAAATCTTGCGGATGGGTGTGGAACAAATGTGTTGAAGTCATAATTTTTTTTTTTGTCTAAACGACCTACAGCTGCAGAGGAATGAGCCATACTGACTTTTTGGGGGTCATTATAATAACTGTAGATTTTAAATGAATTAATTACTATAACAATAGGGCAATAGGGTAGCTAGGTGCCATAGTGGGTAGAGGCCTGGGGCTGGAATGAGGAAGATTCAGTTTCATGAGTTCAAATCTGACCTCAGCTGTGTGACCCTGGCAAAGTCACTTAACCCTGTTTGCCTCAGTTTCCTCATTTGTAAAATGAACTGGAGGAGATGGCAAACAACTTTAATATCTCTGCCAAGAAAACCTCAAATGGGGTCACAAAGAGTCAGACATGACTGAAAAATGACTGAACAGCAACTATAACAAGGTGTTACTTAGGGAAGAATTCTGTAGTTACATGAGAATCTGTGTAATATAATAGGATGAAGATAGGATTGTGAGTCAAGAGACCTGAGTTCTGGATCTACTATTGACTAGATCTGTAACTTTATGTTCACTCAGGGTGCATATCAGTTTCCACATGTAATAATAATTGCTAACATTTACATAGCACTTATTATGATCTAGTCACAATGTTAGACACTTTATGATGATCTTATTTGATTTTCACAACAATCCTGGGAGGTAGGTATTATTGTTAACTTCATTTTACAGATTAGGAAACTGAGGCAAACAATGTTATTAACATTTGGGAAGGGGCTGTTTCATTTTTTATATTGAATCCCTAGAACCTAGCACAGTGCTTGGTTCATAGGTGTTTAATAAATGCTTGTTTTTCTATTGATAAGTTAGATGATCTTTTAAATTCCTTCTCAGGCCTACACATTTAAATCCCTTTATAATGACTTGAAGGAACACATGACCTGTTTTTCCCTTGATGAGAGCCAATTACCGTGAGTTTGGTGGAGGGGCCTGGGTTTCTCTCTTCTTAGTTCTCTATAATGCTTTTCTGGCTAGAGCCGGATTTCTCCATACAATTCAAACTGTCAGGGCTTTCTGCAGCCCGATTTTCGACTTGATTAATCAACTCGATCAGCTTTTATGCAGGTAATGGGAAATTGAAGAGAGAATGTGTACTCTGAAGTTTCAGTAAGGATTTGGAGTCCTGTTGTGTTTCATCTCTTGAGTACTGCCTGACATTCCAGGCTTGTGTACAAATCAATCCCCTCGACTGGAACACAAAATCTTTAGCTAGTTTGAACTAAGAAGTCAGCACAGGAGCATGAAAGAAAAAAGACTGCGTCTGTCCCATGACATGGGTAAGTGAATCAAAGGGGGTGGGAGCCCAGTGATTTTAATAGGAGTGGACCACTTGCCTTGTTCAGAAACTCTGTCTAGAATAGCCATCTATACTTGTTCTGGAATGCTGTCTGTATACTCTAGACTGGCTGCCCAATCTTAAGAGATACTTGCATGTAATTATAGACTGTGTCTGAAATGGTGATGTCCCCACTAAAGAGTGCACAGCGTCTTATGAACTTGGCTCTAGAGTCTATGTGTCCATGGACATAGATGTCTTACATAGCATATGCCAGTAAATGAAAGGCGGTGGCTAGGCTGTTATCTATAATGTCAGCTGGAGCTTTCCACACCAAAATAAATATCTTACAATGGCCTCTGAGGTCCTGCTTTAGGGGATTGAAAACCAAAAGAACTCAGGGGTCTCTACAACAGAATTATGATATTTCAGAACTAATATAGACCTTAGAGATCATCTACCTAACTAACTCAAATCTTTCTGACTCCAGGACTGGTGCTCTATCCCCTGTAACAACTACCTGCCCAAATGAGGACTAGGGGGCATTTTAGGAAGCTCTAATGTTTTATTAGTCCTTTTATAATTCTTAACCTGATTTTTTAAAAAAAAATGTATCTATAAAAGCTACGATTGTGTGTGTTTGTGTGTGTGTGTGTGTGTTATGAATCCTTTCCACAGTCAGGTGAAGCCTATAGACCTCTTCTCAGCCAATGTTTTTATCTACATTTCTAACTGAAAGAAGTGTGAAATTTTAGTGAGAGATTAGTGAAAATAAAGATGTATTTTTTTTTCTCCTCCAGTATCATGGACTTCTTGAAATCTATCTTCTAGGATAAGAACGCCTAGCTTAAGAATCCTCATCTAATGCAACCTCTTCAAGAGATGCCTGAGGGTATTAGAGGTCACAAAAGATTAAAATGATTTGCTTTTGGCCACCCAAAGCTAAATTAGTGGAGAGTCAGTTCTGATTTCCAGTGTGCATTCCTCTATACCAAACTTTGTTCAACATTCTTACTAGTCTCTTACTAGCTGAAGATATTTGTAAGCAAGGTTTTGTTGTTAATAAAGGTCTTAGGTCTTTTCTGTTTTCCTAGATGAATTATCTCACACACATCCCTACTCCTCAGCACCTTCTTTTTCTTGGTTACTGGATGAGACCCAACCAACTTAGATGAATTGATAATGAGAAGCTTTATACTTGATAACCACACATTTACCTGGAGAATTGAGGAAAAGCTCATCTTCATCTTCAAAGGCATTCCTAGATCCAAGGAAAGCAATCAGATAACTTTAGTGGGGGTAGGGATGAGGATGAGAAGTGACTCATATGTCTGAGTAAAGATACTTTTTATTTTTGAAATTTTGAAAAGAATTGGAAAGAAAAAAAGGAAAGTGTAAGAGGCAAGTGGAATGTTGGGAGGAAACCCCTGGATAGTTTCCATTTATTTCTTCTTCTTCTTCCCCTTTGGGAGGTTCAATCTGAGGAAATGAAAAATGCTTTAACTTTACCCCACTGTCTGAAAATGGAAGCCAAAGATACTGTTCAGTCCACGTACAACTACATAATCACCCTTGCTCCTACTTACTAAATGAACTAACCATTGTTGTTCAGTTATTTCAGTCATGTTTGACTCTTCATGACTTCATATGGGGTTTTCTTGGCAAAGATCCTGGAATGGATTGCCATTTCCTTCTCCAGCTCACTTTACAGATGAGGAAACTGAGGCAAACAGTGTAAAATGACTTGTCCAGGATCCCACAGCTAGTAAGAGTCTGAGGTCAGATTTAAACTCATGAAGATGAGTCTTCCTGACTCAAGGTCTGGCACACTATCCATTGTGCTACCTAGCTGCCCTGAACTAACCTACCATGGATGCAAATGCTTCACCATTGCTTCCATAGTGCTCTGATGATATTTATTCTCATGTACATATTTCCAATAAATTCATACCTGTATAAGTACTGTCCATCTTGGCATCATCTGGAGCAGCTTTCCCCTTTACTTTGAGTCTCCTTCCCACCTATGCTTACCTGTCCAATTCCTATTCCATACTCAGTTCAAATTTTATTCTCTTTATTAAGTCCCCTTTTATCTTCTTTGTCCTCTCAACTCATATAGCACTTGGTTTCTGAATTATTCGTAGTGTCTTGTAATCAAATGATGCCATCTTGTTTTCAAAACATTTTATCAGTGATCTCCCTAAAGCACAAGTTTGACACATCATGACCCTACTCATTAGACTTCAGCCCTTTATAACCTGGCCTATTCCTACCTTTCCAGTCTTCTTAAACCAACTCCCAATGTACTCTTAAGATCCAGTGACTCTGGTCTCCTTGTTCTTCTTCACACATGACATTCCTTCTAACTCTTGTGTTTTTATTAGCTATGCCACATGCCTGAAATGCTTTCCCTTATCATTTCCATCTCATGGCTTCCCTGGAGTGGGGAGATGGAGTATCTTGTTTGAGGAAGTGTAAGGAGACCAGTGTCACTGGATTATAGAATGCATTTAGGGTGGAGCGTAAAGTATAGAAACCTGGAAAGATGGGAGGGGGCCAGACTGTGAAGGGCTTTGAATGTCAAACAAAGATTTTGTAATTGAAGTGATAGGGAACCACTGAGTGGATTTATTTATTTATTTGTTTTGTTTTTTGTTTTTTGATTTTTGGAGGGCATTTGGGGTTAAGTGACTTGCCCAAGGTCACACAGCATGCACTTTAGGAAGATCAATTTGACTGCTAATCAGAGGGTAGCCTGGAGTATAGAGAGACTGGAGGTAGGGAGACCAACCATTGCAGGCTCTTTGAATTGTCTAGGTGTGAGATGATGAGGGTCTGCCCCAGAGTGGTTGGTAACATTGGAGGAGAAAAGTGGGCATACTTGAGATGTGTTCTGAAGGCAAAATCAACAGGACTCAGAAACCAAGTAGATATAGTGGATGAGAGAAAGGATGACACCTAGGGTCTAGCCTGATTTATTCCAATGGTGGTGGAGCCCCTTGATTTAATAGGGAAGTTAGGAAGAGACAGAGGTGGGGCTTGTGGTGGTGGTAGGGGAAGATAATGAATTCAGTTTTGGTCATGTTAAGTTTAAGATGTCTACTCAGCATCCAGTTGGAGATTTAAATGATTCATTCATTCATTCATTCACCCATTCATTCATTTATTCATTCATTCTATGAGTCTATGATCTTCACCTAATAAAAGAAGGCGGCATAGAAGTCAGGAAAACGTAGGTTTCAGTCTTGCTTCTTGTATTTCCTTAATGACCATAGGAAAGTCATTTACAATTTCCCTAAGCCTCAGTCTGTAAAATCGTGATAATACCCACCTTACATCATCATTGTGAGGCTCCAAAGTTTAAATTCAAGCTAAAGAAGCACCAATGTTTAGGCATTATGAAATCCAACAGAATTCACTTCTTGGAGTGAAGAGACTATTTCATTTTTGTCTTTATATTCCTAAAGATTTGAAAGTCATTCAGCTATCCTGAGCCTCAATTTTCTCCTCTGTGAAGTGGGAACAGCAATCCCTTTTTTTGAACTCTTGTATGGATTAAATGAGGGTAAACTATGCAATGCAGTCTTTTGCAAATTTATAATGCCATGCAAATTTCAGTTATTATTACTAATAATCCTAAACCTCAACCTTGGCCTGGCTCCAGAGTACTTCACGCTCCTTCAACTTTGTGGCTCTGTTACAGTGTTCTTACTTCACTGGAATCCTCATCCTATTCTCTCTACCCATGCAAATCCTAATCATCTGTTAAGCTACAGCTTAGCTCCCACTTCCTCCATGAGGTCTATCTGAAGCATTCAAGTTATCAGCTCTCTCTCCTTTTTTTGAGCTCCTATAGCACCTAAGACATGGCTCATCCACTGGGACATTTAATCAAATATTGTCAATGTTGTTCAGTAGTATCTGACTTTTTGTGACCCTGTATGGGGTTTTCTTGGTGAAGATATGGCAGTAGTTTGTCATTTCCTTCTCTAGTTCATTTTACAGATGAGGCAACTGAGACAAACAGGGTGAAGTGACTTGCCCAGGGTCACAGAGCTAAGCAAGTGTCTGAAGTTCAGGAAGATGAATTTTCCTGGTAACACATTGAGCTCTCTATCCACTATGCTACCTAACTGCCTCTCTTTAATAAAACACTCCATGGTATTGTGATTTAACTGTTTTGCGTATATGCATTTTGTTCCCTCAGTTAAACAGTGAGATTTTCAAGGGCAGGTGGTACATTTCTTTTCTTTCTTTTTTTTTTTTTTGGAGGGCAGTTGGGGTTAAGTGATTTGCCCAAGGTCACATGGCTAGTTTTTGTGTTGTGTCTGAGATCAGATTTGAACTCAGGTCCTCCTGATTCCAGGGCTGGTGCTCTGTTGACTGTGCCACCTAGCCACCCCGGGTGGTACATTTCTATATTAACTACGATTTAGGTTCTCAATGAGTCCTATGAAATGAATGCATGATTTAGTGAATGAATAAACCCTGCAGTTCTTACATACTGGAAAGCTTCCCAGTGTCTCTGAAATAAAGGCTCTGAAGACAGATTTAGTTCAAACCTTAAAACCTCTAACTTTTGTATGTAGCAACAACCCTTTCCCCTAAGGATAGGGAATAGACCTCTGATTTCTTGGTTGAGGGAACTTATGAGTGAGGAAGCTTCTATCAATAAAGGTCCTCATTTTCTCTACAATTTGGTCTTTAAAAAGTTGTTGCCTTGAACACTGAGAACTTAGGTGACTAGTCCAGGATCATAGAGCCAGACTTCATAGAGGCCAGACCCAAGTCTTCCTAACTCTATGGCTAAGTCTCTACCCACTGGGGAACATTATCCCTTCTCTCTTTCTTTCATGATATCTTGCTAAAATATATCTAACTTAGAAACGAAAAAGACCACACAAACCTCTCTCCAATCAAACAGAAGAAATAAGTAGGGGAGATAAAAAACAAACAAACTGACAAACTAAAACCACTTGTGGCTTTGGATAAGCCATTTGATCTCATTGGGTCTTGGTTTCTTCATTTATAAAATGAGGAATTTGGACAATATTTCTCATACATATCCTATTCATTCACACAGTCACCATTCTAGTTCAGGCCCTTATTAACTCTCAGTAAGACTGATTCAGCATTTTTCTAATTAGTCTCCTGAATGGTCCCTTTGCCTCAAGATACTCCCTACTCTCATCCATCTTCTAAACAGTCACCTAAGTGATTTTCCTGTAATTCAGATCTGACCATGTCACCTTTCCTCCTTCCCTCCCCCATTCAATAAACAACAATAGTCCCCTATTACTTCTTGGATCACAGTTAAACCTCTTTGTCTGGCATTTAAGCCTTTTCACAGCATGCCCTTGATTCACTTGTTATTATATTATATATCACTACCCTCTATATACTGTATAATTCAGTCAAACGGGCCTACTCAATGTTTCTGATGAGAATTCAATTCCTCATCTCTAGATCATTACACTGACTTTCCCCTATGAATGAATGTTCTTCCTCCTTAGCATTTTACCCCTTGGTGTCCTTGTCTGCAGCAGGACTTGAATCAATCACCAATTTTTGCATAGGATTGTTCCTGGGCACCAACAAGATTATTTTGCATCATTCTCTGTATGTGTTATATTTATACACTATATGGGTGTATGTTGTCCCCCTTTTAGAATGTAAGCCTCTTAGAATCAGGGCAGGACTGCTTCTGTTTTCATCTTTTCATCTTTAGGGCCTGTGACATAGTAGTCACTTGATAGATGGTTGATTGATCAACTAAGGTTTCTTACATCTCTAAATCTATGATTATAAATTCACCCTTAAATGCTGCCAAATATAACTTTAGTTGCTCTGCAAGCACATTTTGTCCTGAGTTAATGTGGGTAATCATTTGGGAAGCCAAAGGAAAATTAAATTAGAGTTAGTGAGGTAGGCCAAGCTTAAGTCCTCTTGAGCCTTACTTTCTCCCCTCTTTCCTCTCCCATATTTAAACTCACTCATGACTTAATATGACTTGTCAGTAGCACCTTGTACAAGCACTTAAAACTCCTGTCTGGGCCCTGATGGTATGATTTCATCATGCTTTCCATCCTGGCTCACTCAGTCATTGTGATTAGAAACAACTTCCTTTCCTCTCTGCTCCCAATTTAGCTACCAGGGAAGCTGGTATGGTCCACTTGGTTGGTAAGACTTCTCTCACTTTCGTGTGCTACCTTGGCCTTTCCAGGTTCTGTCTCTGTGTTGAACTTTGCTCTCTAAGCGTCCCACTTATAGTCCAGGAGATGCTCTGAGATTATTTTGCTGGCTGTAGTGTTGAGGGGTTAAAATTTGCTTTGAATTGGTGGGGGGAGGTAATGGCTAGGACCTAGAAATCTTTTCCTTTTTGGAAAATTCTCATGTGAGAAAACATTTATTAAGTACTTACTCCAACATGTGAGAGAGTCAATGCAATCAAGGAATTTATATTCCATTTTGTGCAGACTAGACATAGGGAAGCGGTAACCAGGGAATGGTGTTTTGGTCTGGGAAGTCACTGGGATGGTGAGCAAAATAAATGGGCAGTGGATTGAGCCAATTTTTCATGAAAGAAAAGCAGTTTGGATTTGATTATAGTTCCCAGAGAGACAAGTAAAAGGGTAAGGAACTGTGTGGTAATAGAGCTGGAGGTGACCAGGATGAAGAAAAATGGCCCTGGGGAGTTTAGAGCTGAGTGACTTACTTCTTTCTGGACATGGTCTCTAGAAGTCTGGTTGGAGGTTGGAGTAGTAGTAAAAGGAGCTAGGAAGGAAGTAACCAGGCCCAGGGGTAGAGGGTTAGGACATCTTTTACTTATGCAGAAATATGTATTGTACACATCTCTTCCTTTTGTACTGTTGTAAAAATTTGGGGAAGTTACTCTTAGCTTGGTAAATTTAGAAGTTTAGTAAAGGAATTCAATTCACTTAAGGCTTTTAAGCAAGTGAGATATTGTAGATTCCAAGTTTAAGACCAGTTTAGATGAGCTGGCCTCTGAGGTCACTTCTCACCAAAGACCTATGATGGGGATAACTTGGGCAGTAGTAAGTAGTTCAGGCATACATAATTTAATTGCACTTCACAGATATTGTGAAGTATCCTTTTTTTTTTTTAACAAATGAAAGATTTGTGGCAATCCTGCATTGAACAAATCTATTGGCATCATTTTCCCAACAGCATCACACATGTGCTCACATCATGGCTCTGTGTCACATTTTGGTAATTCTCATAATATTTCAAACTTCATTATTATTATATCTATTAATAGTCATCTGTGATGAGTGATCTTTGATGTTACTATTGTAATTGTTTTGGGGTGCCGTGAACCACGCCCATGTAGGACAATGAACTGAAATTGATAAATGATATATGTTCTAGCTACTCCATACAGCAATATTGAAATTAGACCAATTAATAACCCTACAATAGCTTCTAATTGTTCAAGTGAAAGGAAGACTCAATCACTTCAAACTTCATCGCTGTCTTATTTTAAGAAATTGCCATAGCCACCCAGCCTTTAGCAACTGCCACCCTGATCAATTCGCAGCCATCAATGTTGAGGCAAGACCCTCTACCAGCAAAAAAAATTATGACTTGCTCAATGCTCACTTGATAGAATTTTTTTTAGCAGTAAATTAAGGTATACACATTTAAAAAATATACAATACTATTGCATACTTAATAGAATACAAAATAGCATCAACATAAATTTTATAGATACTGGGAAACTAAAAAAATTTGTGTGACTCACTTTATTATGATATTTATTTTATTACTGTGGTCTGTAACTGAACCCACAGTATCTCCAAGGTATTCCTGTAATGGGTTCAGGACAAGGGAAGAAATTTGCCAAACTAAGTGGAAATTCTCCAGGTCTTAGCAGCAACTCAGAAGTCAAGGGATATTTGCAATGAACATTTCTGCATAATGAAAAGATTTCTAAGCCCCAGCTGTCATCCCACCAAGCTAAGTGAAATGTTTTTAGGTTTGAGCAATGGTGCAGCAGGGAATGCAGACATTCCCATCTATAGTATTTCTCACAATAGAGCAAGTGGGAAATTATATCATCAGAAGTTTTTGCCTTTATTGCTCTGCTCCTGGAGGAGAGGGTGACCCAATGAATTAATCCATTTCACAAATAGTTATTATATTTGATTGCCTAAGTAGGGGAGATGGTTTGTTGTTCTGTCATTTTTCAGTCATGTCCAACTCTTAGTGACCCCATTTGGGGTTTTCTTGGCAAAGATACTGGAATGGTTTGCCATTGCCTTATCCAATTCATTTTACAGATAAGGAAACTGAGGCAAACAGGGTTAAGTGACTTGCCCAGGGTCCCACAGCTAAGTCATCATCTTATGAGATGATGAGATCATGAGATCAGATTTGAACTCATGAAGATGAGACTTCCTGACTCTAGGTTCACCACTCTATTCATTGTGCCATCTAGTTGCCCCAAGGAGAGAAAGCAGGATTAAAATAAAAAAAATAAGACACAGCTCCTACTCTCAAGGATCTTGTAAATAAAACTTAAGAGTAGTTATCACTAATATAGCACTTTAAGGTTTATAAAGCATTCTACAAATATCTCATTTGATTCTCACAACCATCTTGCCAGATAGGTCCCCATTTTTCAGAGCAGAAAATGGAGGCAGTCAGGGTTAAATGATTTGCCCAAGGTCACACAGCAAGAAAGTGTGTGATGTTGGATCTGAACCCAGGTCTTCTTGATTCCACATCCAGCCCTCTACTTGCTGTGTTGCTTCTGTACAATTTAAAAGAAGTGCTAAATTGTCTAAAAAAGCTGTGAAATTAGATAAGGCAGAAAGAAAATAAGTTCCATCTGAGGGCAGCAAAGGACACTTTTTGGAGGGGTGGCATTTTGACCCATGAAGTCTACAGTGTAATATGTAAAGGTGTAGCTTGGACAATAGTGATGCTCATAGGAAAAGGGAAGAAATTTGCCAGGCCAAGTAGAACTTCCCAACTTTTCTGCAGTGGTAGTAAGGTAAGGAATATTTGTACAATTATATTTTGACATAATTAGAAGTGGGGATTTTAAAACTCCAGCTACCATCCAATTAACTTCCTAATAACTAATGACAGAGAGGAATGGAACATGAAAGCTGAAAGGGATGTTAGAAGCAAGCTAGTTCAATACCTTCATTTTACAGAGGAGGACACTGAGGTTGGGATAAGTATATTTTCCAATTCTTAATTATCTACATGCAGAAATTCATTCTATTAAAGGTTCTTAGTCTAAGGACTGTGAATTTGGTTCCATTTTGTTTTTCCATATTTTGGTTGGACAGAGGACCAGTCCTGGAGTCAAAAGGGCCTGAATTAAAGAAAACCCCAAATGGAGTCATGAAGAGTCAGACATGACTGACTAATTGACCAAAAAACAATATATTCCAAGTAACTGGTTTCTTTTGTAATCCTATATATTTTGCTTTATGCATTTATAAAAACAATATTTTGAGAAGGTGTCCCTAAGCAGCACCAGGTTGTAAACCGGGTCCTTATGAAATGCCAAAAAAATAAAGAACTGTCACTCTAGGGCTTTGTCCCAGACACTTTTTCTTTTGCTACTCAGTATCTGCCTGGGCCATCCAACATTTTCCTGTGTCATGAATTCTGGGTATGTATTACTGGCTCTTACGAAAATGTGATCACTGTGATTTGAGGGCTAATCATTCCCCAAATATCTTCTTCTTTGAGACTTACTGAAGCTTGAAGTTTTGCCTTTAGTACTCTGTTGCTTTCATCTCTATCACTCCTTATCTACCCTTTCCCCCAACTAGAAGCTCACTCTAATAATATAAGCATAGTCAAAACAAAAGAGATCTTTCGTATCCTTAGATAATAGAAGACCAAGTCAGTTTCCAAGTGAGTAATCCAATTTGAAAAGATATTATAAGAGGAAAAGGCCATGCAAATTGGGATGGAGAAGTGTCATCTCAGATTTAATTGTATGAACCTTAGTTTAGACCTTAATGGGATTTTTAAGAACTCCTGCTTCCCTTCATGCCTTTAGAGTGGCCAAATCATAAATTCTGAAGGTCATCTGGCCCAGTTTCTTAAATGTTGGTGGATGAGTGACTAAATTAACCACCCTTATTTAAGGATGGAGATTATAGAATCTTTCTTGTTAGCTCCTATCAGTTTTAACCTTAACCTTTGAAAAAAACATTTTAACGGGGGAAAGACACAAAAATCAGCTTAAAAGGGGGAGAGCTGATGAAGCTACCTTCCTCTTGAATATGGCTATGTGACGAATTATATTTTATTCAATTGGCTATCATTTATAAAAACCAAACATACTGTATTTTGCAAAAAAGATTTTAATTTATTGTCTTGTTTTTAAACTACCACTTATTAATGTGTGGGAAATGCTTTGGTATGCAACTTAGACCAAAGGAAACTTTTGAAATTCAAGGTTATATCTCTGCTCCTTGTAGCTAAGGTAACATAATCAAAGTTCATAATTCAGCACTAGTTTATGAGACTCTGGGCAAGTTGCTTAGCCCTACTTGCCTTGGTTTCCTCATCTTGTAAAATGAGCTGAAGAATATCTTTGCCAAGAAAACCCTAAATGAGGTCACAAAGACTCAGGCATGACTGAAATGAATGAACAACAACAACAACAAGTTTGTGAGAGGCTTAGAAACAAAAAAAAAATCATCTGTTGGAAAAGTCATATTTTTTACAGCGTTACACACTAAAACTGGGAATTCTTAGTTGGAACAGCTGAATTGAAAGAGACAGAACTTTTGTTTCAGAAATCCTGTTTGGTTCTTGTTAAGAGGAGAGTGTTTGGGTGAATTTGTTCTCGGCATCTTTTTTTTTTTAAAGTTAGATTTTGAATGGACTTTGGTTGTTTTGGTAGTACTCTGAACGTATCAGGAAGGATTATCTTAGATAAGGAAGTGATCAAATGGGATAATATTGAATTTCTTTCTAAATCCACATATTCATTGCTCAGGCCTTTCTTTTATTCTTTTTAAGATTACATGATTCCTGTTCCCTGTAGCAAAGGTACGTTTTGCTAAAATTGTACAATTTCCATCTAAATTTGGGCTAATCAGGAACTGTTCCCGTTTGGGGATCATATCTAGGGTAGGAGTT
Organism: Pseudocheirus occidentalis; assembly: GCA_028646575.1. NCBI lineage: Eukaryota > Metazoa > Chordata > Mammalia > Diprotodontia > Pseudocheiridae > Pseudocheirus > Pseudocheirus occidentalis. The sequence continues at coordinate 312,621,681 of CM053593.1, read as the reverse complement.
TTGTTGAGTTTTCAGAGGTATCACTGGCAGTAGTTTTGAGCTCACGTGATGTCAGGACACAATTCTTTTCATTGCTCCATTTCCCATCCCTTTGTTAGTGTTTGCTCTTTTTAAATACAAGGCTGCTATAGTGCCAGCACTGGCAATCAGTGAGTGGGAAATCCATGTAAAACGACCTGATTATTTTCGTTTTTGGCAGTGGTGACTTGAGACAGCCTTTGGGGGATATTTAATGAAAGGGCTGTTATTAATGGAGTAGGGAGTTCTTATGTCTTCGAAAAGATTCTTTCTCTGTTTTTCCCCCCTTGAACATTTTCCCTCCTGAACTAATACCTGATCATCTTGTTTAGGGTCTAAAATGATTACCTTTTAAAAAACTCTTCTATTCTCTTGGCAGTCAGTAGCTTTGTGAATACTTTACAACAGTTTTTGCAACTTCTCTTGATCACGACCTTTGACCTAGGTCAAGTTTTTTTATAGGTGCCCACTAACTACTGTCATCTTCCACACTGGGGCAAGTATACCTGATCACCCGTAACTAGATGACAGTTCTGAAGCTCGTGTCCCAAAGTATAGCAGTTTCCTGTCTACCTTCTCTGATCATTAGCTTGATAAAACTTTTTGGATACTATTAACATCAAATCAGTCCCAGAATACCAATTTATAGGTCATGGTTTTGCCATTTTTGGCTTTGCAACTTATTTAGCCAATTACCTTTGGTCTTACCTTTCTAATGGCATCATTTGGAAGGTGCAGTGATTCTTGTTTAAGAAGCAACATCATGTAAACCAACAAAAACACAACCCTGACAACTTTAGAATCTTGAAGAAGAAATGATTATAAGTATGCAAAGCAGCAGAATAATTCACAGGGTCTGTCTTTTTATCCCCAGACTTGGTATAGGTTATCTGCTAAGAGGTAAAAGCCTCTTTTAATCCCTGTATTTTACTTGGATGCTGGGGGATGTTTAAAGTCACATGCAAGAGTTTGCCTTCCTTAATAAGAGTAGGTAACATGCATGGATACATACCATGTTCCAAAAGTTTTAGTGTGGTTTCTTTGATAGCTTAAAATGCTCTAATACTTTTGAAACACCATACATATGTAAATATTAAGACTTACAAAACATTTTTTGCACCACTACATTTTATCCTCAGAACAACTCTGTCACGTAGATGATACAGATATAATTATTCCCATTTTATAGATGAAGAAAATGAGTCTGTAAAGAGGTTGTCTCATGTCTATGGTAACATAGCTTGTAAATGTCAGAGGTGGGAATCAAAACTTGCTGTGCTACTTATGCTCATCTGGACCAAAGAGAGCTTCATTGAGGTTTTTTATTCAAGTCATTTTGAATGTGGTTAATTGAAGATTCAGCCAGTCACAGTATATTTGAGGGAATTATCTGATCTTGGGATCATTGGATCATAAATTTAAAGATGATTTGTTGTGAACAGTAAGTTTTATAACATCAGGAGTTGTGGTTTATATTGTCAGTCTTAATTACCATGAGGTGAATGGGGCTTTGACCCAAAGGATTGACTTCAGATGGGACATACTTATTCTCAACATCATCTTCAGGATGTTGGAATTATAGTATAGCTGGTGCTCCCCTGATCACATTGCCATGGCACCTTTCCTACCTTTTCTTCCAACCTTTTCTTACAACCATGGATGTAAGTATCAGACTATGGCCTCTCCCAGCATGACTGTACCTGTGATTGGACTGTCTTTTGCCCCCAAACTCCTGTGCTAACTTCAGGTGAAAGAAAACACTTCTAATTTTGGTTCTCAGTACTCTTATTATATTATCACCTCCATTGCTACTACAAGAAACCAAGAAGATGTTTCATAACATAGCATTTTAGAAAGCGTCTGCCCTTTACTCAAAGTGGAAAACAATTTCCTAAATCAGTGACTCATAGACATGTAGGATATCCGGGAGGCAATATTAAAGAGGCATTAAATAATTAGCTTCTTGGAGAATCTGGTAGCCCTTTGTCACGACTTTTCTAGCCTAATACAGTGTTTCAAGTGTTAAAAGGTTATATCCTTAGGTTTCTATCATCTTTTCCCTGTTTACAATATGGATCCTATGGATTGGGGAACTTTTGAGCTGTGCCAAAATAAATGTTTCTTGTTCTGTGTCTTATCTAAAGCAAACAACAGAACAAAAAGAGAATTTTATAAATGAAAGTATTTCAAAAATCTGTTGGCCAGTTTGATTGGAAATAAAAGGGAATATAACAACTTCTTTCTCTTTTTCCCCCTCAAATACATTGAGTATCTGGGGTTTATAATGTGGGAAAGAAAGATGTGTGTTAATTTAGTTGGATAGAGGATTAAGGCTCTGAACACAGAGAGAGAGAGTTCTTTTTGTCTGTGTTTTGAAATCATCTTAGACTTCACTCTCTTCTAGCTGCTGGTTTGGGTTCCCTGAGCCTCTCTAAATCTGGATTATCCTAAATGAATTTACTGCATGTCTTTCTTCTCTGTTCAACATATCTTGGTGGGATATGCAATGCTCCAGAAGAGCAGAGGGGATCAGCAAGGCCTTTTGTTGACAAGGTGATGTTGTCATCGGCCAGCTCCATTGAAATGTGGGCTTTGGAAAGGTGTCTTTAGAAGTGCATGAAAATTTTGAGTTACACTCTATAATACCTTTGGGATAACATGTTGCTTCTCAAAGAAGTTGCTTTGGTCAACAAGAATACATTTATCTACTTGTCAAGTCAAGTGAGATTTAAATACTTGCAATTTAAGAGTGATGTGATGAAGAAAATAATAACTTCTTACTTCATCTAATTCTCTCTTCTCCCACCTCCGTGTATTTGTACTTGTGGTCTTCTGTGCCTATACCAGACTCCATTCACATCTCTGCCTGCTAAAATCCTTCTCTTCCTTTAAGGTGATGCTCATATTGTACCTTTTCCAAGATGTCTTCACAGATCATTCAATCATTCAAGCAATTTTTAAGTGCTTGTTATGAGCAAGGCATTCTACTATGCATCAGGAATACAAATACAGAAGTGAGTCAGACGTTGTCCTCAGGGAGCTTATCTTTTAATGGGGAAATATTACATGTTCAGAAAGAAATGAATACAGGATATAGATGAAATAAAATATATTTAGGGGGAAGGAGGAGGACACTAAACTGTGGGAGTAGGGAAAAGGTCCATTGACACTTGAGCTGAGAATTTAAGAGAGTCAAGAGTTGCAAGGGAAAGAGATGAGGAGGAAAAGCATTCCAGGTATGTATGAGAGCCTCTGCAAAGAAGGAGAGATAGGTAATGGAGTGGTGTACCTGGGCAACAGCCCAAAGGCCAGTTTGTAAAAGGAGAGGAAGTAATACACAATCAGCCTGAGCCAGTTTGTAAAACACTTTAAATACCAGAGTAGTTTTCACTTGAGCTTAGAGGCAATGGGAACCACTGACTCTTTTTGATCAGAAACTAGGTCTGTATTTGGGAATAACAATTTGGCAGATATGTGGAAAATGGTCTGTAGAGGGGATATATTAGATGCAGAAGGCAAGTATTACAGTATTACAATAGCCCTTAGGAGGTGAAGGCCTGTATGAGGGTAGTTGTGGGGTGAATAGAGAGAAGGGCATGATGATATAAGTGATGTTAAGGAGGTTAAAGCAACACAACTTAGCATTATGTTGGATCAGGGAGGGCAGGTAGTGAGTGAGTGACGGTGAAAAGGGAAGAATAATGTCTATGTTCTGAACTTGGGGCAATTGGGGGTATAATGGTGCCGTCCGTGCAAACCAGGTAGTTAGAAGGAGGGATGAATTCATGAAGAAAGAGCATGAGCTTTGTTTTAGACATGTTAAGTTTGAGACACCAATGGCACATTCATTGACAAGCCAAGCAAGCAACTGGAAATGTGGATGTAGAGCTCAGGGCAGAGATGAAGACGAGACGTATTAATTTGGGAGTCATTTTCACTGAGACGATAGTTGAAATCCTTGGGATTCAAAGAGATCACTAAGAGAGTATGGAGAGAGAAGAAGAGAAGGTACAAGATTCATCTTTGAGATCCACTTATATGTAGGGAAGAGGAAAATAATAACAACAGGAAATATGTACGTAGTACTTCACAATTTACAAAGTGTTTTTACATATATTATCTCATTTTATTCTCACAACAATCCTATGAGGTAGGTACCATTATTGACCTCATTTTACAGATGAGAAAACTGAGGCAAACAGAGGTTAAGTGACTTTCTTTGGGTCACATAGTTAATAAGTGGTTGAGGCAGGTCATGAACCCAATTTTTCCTGATTCCAAGGCTAGCACTCTGGCCCATCCCCGATAGTAGCTACTATGGGGTTGGATGATGTTGCAAAAGGCACTGAAAAGAATTGATAGAGAAAACAGAAAGATCTGTGTTCTGAAAAGCCCAGGGAGGCGAGATTATGCAGAAGGAGGGGCTTACCAATAGTATCGCTTTCTGCAAAGAGGTCAAGAAATTTGAGGGCTGAAAACAGGCAATTGGATTCAGCAATAAAGAGACCATCTCTGATCTGGGAGAGAGAGAATCATTGAAGTCAAGCAGTGGGAATGGAAGCTGGCCTGAGGAGGTTGAGAAGTGAATGGGGGATTAGAAAGGGGAGGCAATGAAGGTATAGTTTATTCTAGGAGTTTGGTTGTAAAATACAGCATAGGTGTAGGTTGATAACTTGAGGGAATAGCAGGGTCAAGTGAAGGTTTTTAAAAAAAATAATGGAGAGCCTGGCAAGTTTAGATGCAACAGGGAAGGCACCATTGGGTAAAAAAACGTTGAAAATTGTAGAGAGAGCAGGGACAATTTAAGGAGCCAGTCAATGGAAGAGGCCAGAGGTGATGGCATCAGGGACACAAGGAAGAGGGTTCATTGCAGTTAGACATGGATGTCACACCTCTCTTTGACCTCTCCTTTGCAATGATGACAGATGACCTTGTTTTATAGTTATCATTCTCTAAGACCTTAAGCTCTTTGAGGTCAGTGATTATTTTTTTTTCATCTTCACTCCTCCATGATTCCCTTCCCTTCCTTTAATTGAAAATGATCTCTCTCCATATTTTCCTAGAGCACTTTATTTAAAGCTCTCCTTTTGTCTCATCACATCCTTCAACATGCTGTAGTCACCTTATTAGATTGAAAGGTCACTGAAGGTAGGCACTATGTTATTTTCTATCTTTGTATCCCTAGTACCTAACACAGTACCTTGCACAAAATATATACCTAATAAATGTTTGTGGGAATGGAATTGGACATAATTGGCACTTTGTAAATGTTTCTTGAATTGAAATATATTTACTCGCACATATGGCTAGTGATTAACCACAAGGAATGCCATGGGAAGAAACAAAAAAAGTACCCAAAAGTAAAAAGTGAATAACTTTTTTAAGCTAAAAAAGTGAAATGAATGGCTTCTGGAAAGGACATGCTCCTTGGCTCTCTTATTGTTCCACTTACCAGTTCTGTAACTTCCTAGGTCATATCTTTGAGATTTTTCTGAGTGGTGGGTAAGTGGGGGCAGTGAAGGAGATGGGACGGTTTGTTGGATTTGTCTTATTTTATTTTTATATCCTTAGTACATGACACAGTGATTGGCTCATATTAAGCACTTAATAAATGCTTTTCATTCACTTATAATCTTACTTTACATCATAGTCACCAACCTGAAGAGTCTCATGAATCTGGAGAGGCATAAAACATTAAGAGGCAGGTTGGTACAGTAGAAAGAACACTGATTCTGGATTCAAAAGACTTGGGTTTGTATCCTACCTATGATACTTATAATAGTACACTTACTAGGTATATGACCATTGGAAGATTACTTGACCTCTCCTAGTATGTTTCTTCATCTGCAGAATGAGGGGGTGGAACCACAAAGCATTTGAGGTCCTTTTCAGCTCTAGATCTGAGATCTTGTATTGTTGTTCAGTCATTTTTCAGATATGTCTGACTCTTCATTACCCCATTTGGGGTTTTCTTGGCAAAGATGCTGGAATCATTTGCCATTTCCTTCTCCCACTCATTTTATAGATAAGGAAGGGGAAGAAAACAGGATTAAATGACTTGATCAGAATCACACAGCTAGTAATTGTCCAAGGCCAGATTTGAACTCATGAAGATGAATCTTCCAACTTAGTGCTCTATCTACTGTGCAGCCTAGCTATTCTGAGATCCTATGTATATGTTCACAAATACTTAGAATATAGAATGTCATCATTGCAAGGTTGAGATATAGAAGAGATCTCTGAATGATTCATGTCTAGCTGTGGTAATTTAAGAAGGTTCTTTGGAGGAAATGGCCCTGAGCTGGGCCCTTAAAGAAGGGAAGAATTTCAACAGATTTTGAAGGTGAGAAAATTCAATTCCAGACACAGAAAACACGAAGTGCAAATGCACAGAGGTGGTAAAGGGCAAGATCAGATAAAAAGTTATCAATTAACAAAATGGATCCAACAAACCTTAAAGAAAAGTCAATGTTTAATCTAGCTTCATGGTTTCTCAGTTTTTGTATACACCTGAATCCTGAAAGCAAATATAAGAGCTTATATTAGGTAGGCTTCCAGGTCCTTCCCAACCTTTAGACCTGCTGGTGGTTCTCATGGACACTGCTTAGTTTCTAGGAGTGACTTGCAAAGGCTGTAGAAGCTACTGGTCTCTGGCATAGATAAAAAGCAGACTGTGGTTTCCTGTGACATCTCAAGCTTAAGCTTTGAGGTCAAGCCTAATCCTTTTGTTGCTATGAGATTTTGAAGAGTTGATAAATATGCTAGTTTATACTCAGATCAGTCCTGTATCACTGACACATGACCTTCAGGAAACCCACACTTGATCCAACCATCCCTAAAAGTCATTGTCTTATACCTCTACTACTATGTGTGTGTGTGTGTGTGTGTGTGTGTGTGTGTTTAAATTCCTTGAGAAAGCTGTTATTGGTCCCTCCATTTCCTTTCTTCTAAACTTCTGCATTCTGGCTTCTAACCTCATCATTCAACTCAAACCACTCTCCCCAAAACTACAAATGATTGATTTTTGAATTGCCAAATTTAGTGACCTTCTATCAATTCTCATCTTTTTGGGTCCTCTGTTGCCTTTGACACTGTCAATTATACTCTTTTCCTGATTCTTTCTTTTTTTTTTTAGTTTTTGATTTTCCCACTCTCTCCTGGTTCTCCTCGTACTTTTTTTTCCCTTCTGAAGTGGGAAAGGCAAAGCAATTGGGGTTGAGTGACTTGCTCAAGGTCATACAACTAGTAAGTGTCAAGAGTCTGAGGCTGGATTTGAACCCAGATCCTCTTTACTCCAGGGGCAGTGCTCTATTCTCTGTGCCACCTAGCTGCCCCTCTCTTCATACTTGACTGACCATCTTCATCCTTTTTTTGATGCATCTTCCTCCAGGTCATGCCCACTAACCATGTGTATCCCCCTAAGATGTGCCATTTGCCCATTTCTCTTTTCCCTATATACCAACAGTTCTCAACCTTCCTAACGCTGTGACCCCTTAATACTCATATGTGGGTGTGTCTGCATGTGGGTGGACCCGCCTAGAGATGGATAGAGGAGCAGTGTCTTGGTTCTTAAGACCATTGGAAATACGTGTTTTCCAATGGTCTTAGGTGACCCCTTTGACCCTCAAAGGGGTCACCACCCACAATGAGAACCACTACTCTATACTATCTTGCTTAGAGAGATCACCAGTTCCTATGGATTTACTTATAATTTCTATACAGATGCTTCTCAGATCTACTTATCCAGCTCTGGACTTTAGGCTCACATCACCAGCTGCCTATTGGAAACCTTAAAATCAATATTTCTTCCCATATGCTCCCCTCTTCACAGCTTCTCTATTAATGACACCATCTTCACATTCACATAGGCTTGAAAGTTCAGTGTCATTTTCATACTTATTCATACTCACCTATATATTCAATCTGATGCCGAGTCTTGTTTCACCCTACAGCATCTATTTTTGTATATATCGCCCTTTCTCTACTCACACATTTGCCACCCTGGTACTGACCCTCATCATCTCATGCCTGCTCTATGGCAATAAATGACTTGCTGTCTGGTCTCCTTGTCTCAAGTCTTTCCCCATTCCAATCTATCCTCTACACTGCTGCCAAAATCATTGCTTCAAAGTTTTGACTATGTCACTCACTATTCAGTTCAACAGTTCCATATTACTTTTAGGGTAAATTCTTCATTTAAAACACTTAACAGTTAAGCTCTAGACTAATTTTCTACAGTTATTTAGGGTAAAACGAATCTTTAACAATAATTCAACACCAAATAACATTACAAAAAATGAAATTGACTACATTTTAGCAGACAGGAAAAATTTTGTTACCTTGCTTTTCAGTAAGAAATGGTTTCCAAAGACAATAGTGGGTTAGAATATTAGCTCATCTCTAATATCTTACAAAAAGTTTTATGGGTCGTGGTATGGTGAGCACAATCAACTAATAAAGCACTTAGGAGTAATGGATGATAAATTTTAAATAAAGGGATAAAAATTTAAATAAACGGATAAAAATTTTAAAGAATGTTTGACAAGATATCCAGTGTAGCAGAGTCAATCCCAGGGGTTTTCAAGAATGAAAATGGAAGGACTACAAATCCAAGAAAAATGGAAAAATTTTGTAAAAACCATTTCAAAAAACTAAGTTTTTTTTTCATCAAGAATAGTGGAAGAAACACCTTTGGAGCCCAACTTCATTGTCCCTTAGGTGCCTAGAGAAGAAGTAGAAATGACACTGAAAGAAGGAAAAAAAAACAAAACAAGGACAGGAAAATCAATCAGGTTGAATTAAGTATATGTATAAGAGATTTGCACCGAGGGTGAAACAATTCTGAGGGCAATTAGGGACCAATTAATGTATCCAAAGGAAGGGAAGATAGGAAAAGTGTGGAGAAAAATCCCAGACCTTATTAATACTGAAGAAAGTGGCCAAAAGACCACCAATGTCTACTTAACTTTATGCCTATTTTCCCATGTATATAAAATTTTAATGAATTATCTATGCATTAATTGAAAGCATTTTCAATGAGGACATTTAGAAGGAAATAAGGAGGCTTTACAAAGTGATATTCAACAGCAAATCACATCTTCCTTCACTGAAGCACTACTTTATTTACCTAAGAGTAATATCCTTGGCATAGCTATGTCCTTGGGCCTTTTTAAAGCTCTGATAGGCTTTAAAAAATGGGCCAGTAGAAGTCTCCATCATCTGAGACTAGCCCAGGGACAGGGAACCTGCTGCTTCAAGGTGTTGTGTGGCCCTCCAGGTCCTCAAGTGCCACCCTTTTACTGAATCCAGACTTCATAAAACAAATTTTGTTGGGATTGTTATAAAGTTTGGATTCAAAGGGCTACACTTGAGGATCTAGAAGGCCATATGAGGCCTTGAGGCTGTAGGTTCCTTGTCCTTGGACCAGCCTCTTTTAGCTTGAGGAGGCTCATGACTAGACTGTTGAATACCAAGAGATTAATTTTTTTTACTTCAGATTCTCATGTAAGTTGCTTTCTAAGGCTACAAAGAATGACTGATCTTTCAGTATAGAGTGCCCCTAGCCCAATGAAATAGTATCAAAGTAAGGAGTATATTTTGAGTGAATCCTCTTGTCATTCTCTACATGTAAAAGCTCGGAGCATGAAAATTCAAGTAGAAAGGAAATAGAAATGGGAGCCTAGAGACTCTGCCCTTGCTCAAGGTGGTGAACAAAAGTGAGAAAGAAAGAAAACAAATCAAGAGAGGAAGAGCCCAAGAAACAAAGGTTACAAGACACAGCATATATTTGACACTTGTTCTTTGATGCTTAAAAAAAAATAAGCCCCCTACGGGCGCACGCGCACACACACACACACACATACACACACACACACACAAACCAAAGCCAATCTGTCTAAAAAGTAGAGTTGTGTTCTGTCATTTTCTCCTTTGGTGGTATTGGATGTGGTCAGATTCTTCTGTATTGCTCTGCTTACCTTGATTTTCCATTCTGTACAACCTACTCTCTGTTCCGTGTTTTAAAAGCCTCTTTTAAGAGTCCATTGTGCCCAGTGTGATTGTATAGAAACTGATGTATGTAGATACAGAAAAGAAGCTTCTTGTCTTTCCACTGAGCAAGAGGAAGGAAGAGGTTACAAGGGCAGTCCATGGTAAATACCACCATATAAAGTAGAAGGAAGGTGCCATTATTTAGTGGTTCATTCAGATGTGAATTTCAGTGGATTATAGCTGTAGAGCTGGAAAGACCTGAAAGGGAATCCAATCCAATCCTTTCATTTTTACAGATAAGTGAGACTGAGGTTCAAGGTAAATTACTTGCTTGTAGTCAAAGAGATGTGAGCTTCAGTCAGGCTACATTGCTAGATGATAGTGAATGTTTAGTAGTTTCTTCTTGATTACTTGATTTGTAATTTAATCACCTTGGAAAAATCACTGAATTACTTTGTGTCATCAAATGGTTCACTTTTTTTCTTTTCTGGAGAGGGGAAGGCAGGGCAGTTGGGATTCAGTGTTTCCCCAAGGTCTTACTGCTAATTGTGTGTGTGTGTGTGTGTGTGTGTGTGTGTGTGTGTGTAAGTCTCTGAGACTGAATTTGAACTCAGGTCCTCCTGACTCTACAATTCACTGCACCACCTAGCTGCCCCATTTTGTTCACTTTTAACAAGAATGGTGATGGTTCCTTCCCTGAACTATTTTTTTTGGTAGGGATGCTGTGAATTTATGTGATTAAATGAATGGCCAAAATATAGACAACAGGAAGAAGAGAAACCTAGGTTCTATATTTTATTCAGTTCAATCCAATAAACATTTATTAAGTACTTGTTATGTGCCAGGCACTGTGCTAAATGATGGGACTATAGAAAGTGGCAAAAGATAGTCCCTACCCTCAAGGAGCTTACAATCTAATAAAGGAGACAATATGAAAACAAATATATACAAAGCAAGCCATATATACAAGATAAATAGGAAATAATTAACAAAGGAAAGACACTGCAATTAAGAGAGGGTTGGAAATGCTTCTAGTAGAAGGTGAGATTTTTAGCTGGGACTTAAAGGAAGCCAGAGTGAAGGAGAGAGAGCATTCTAGGCATGAGGGACAGTCAGAGAATAATGATCAGAGCCAAGTTTAAAATGACTATTTTTGTTTTTGTTCTTGTTGAAACTCTGTGATCAACAATTATGGAGATATCATAATTAATAACTGGCATTTTATGGGTACTAGAATAAAAACGCTGCAACTTAAAAAAACCCCAAAAATATTATTTGAGGGACATTGTTATATAGTGACCCTTGAAGTCATGAAGACTTGTGTTCAAGTTTCACCCCTGACACATACTAATTGTGTGACCACAATTAAGTTACTCAGTGTTCTAGGCAACACTGTCAGATTCTAAGTGTCAGAGAAGGAGCTAATCTGCATGGATAGGGAACTGCCTCTCTAGACAGTCCTTTTATCAATGAAATTTGAGGTCTATTACTTGCATAGTCTTTTCTTCATTGAATTTAGAATGTAGTCAAGCTACCTTGTTCATGGTTGATTATTTCCTTTTCTCTCCCTTATTATTAGGAGTATGAGAGGGGTAGGCAAGGGGAGCACAAAATGTGATGGGAAATGAGAAAACAGATTTCCAAAATGATTCCAAAAGTAACAGACAAAGCCTGACAGGTTCAGTTCAGTTTTAAAAATAGTGTTTAGGGGAAGAAAGTGTCAAATGAGTGTAGCACATTTTATCATCTCTCAGTAAATAATGTGCTTGTTTAAAATATGATCGGCCTCTTTAAACAGGAAGTTGAGAGGATTAAAGTGAATATTTGTGCCTGGCTTCAAAATCTGAGGGTACTAAGAATGATTATTTCCTGTGAGCCAAGAATTCCTTTGCCTTTCACAGGACCAGGTCATTCCTGAGGTTGTCTATAGAGTCATGAGACAGAGTTCAGGCACTTTTCTATCAGAAGGGACTTTGCTCAGACATAATCACAGTAATCTTGGAATTGCATACCAGAAGTCAGTTGTTGTTCTTGGAGGCTTTTTTTATTTAACTAGGAATTTTTTCCCCTCTCCCTTCGGTATCTCACTTTAATTATGAACTTTTCAAACACTGATAAAAAAATAAAGCAATGCACAAGAAATGACCCATGCTGAAATCTTGGGAATGATGACTGAGGGAAAGAGACATTTCTGAGGCAGGAGGGAGGAAAGGGAAGAGAAAGGCCATGGGAAGAGGCCAACTTTACTTCTATTTTTTTCTCTATGATACCTAATGTGTAGTGAGGAAATGATGTTTTACTCAAATACCTTTAAAAAGTGCTTAGTAGGCAAATGTTTTTGATGTGTCGTCATGATGAAAAACACATGCAGATGCTGTTAAATCATGAGAAATATCCTGAGTTCTTGCCTGTGTACCCCGTATGTGTGTAAATATTTAACTAGAGGAACAGTCACATGAGAACCACTCCAAAGCAATCTTGGAGGCAGGAAGCCACAAATGATAGGTTTGAAATTTACCATGCATGGCTTATGTGTCCAGATAAGTCCTGCCAAATGAAAAGACTCAGGGAGGTTTATAAATAGCAGCAACCTTGGGTGGGAAGGATTAAAGAGAATTTTAATAGACTTTTCTCAAGTGTAATCCAGGCATTTGGTATATACCAACCCAAGCACAAAACCTTGTATATGAATGATTTGTTTAGCTATGTGTTTTGAGTCTTGAACATATTAATCTTACGGTTATATAGGCAGCTAAGGTACCACTGTAGGATCATAAATGGGCTTATAGGATTTTTTTAACTAGAAGAAAGGGCTTTAGCCATCATTAACCTAGCCCCTTCATTTTATTTATTTTTATATTAATTTTTTCTCTCTTTCCTTCCTACATTTACCTCTCCCCATTGGGAAAAAATGAAAAATCAACCCCTTGTAACAAATATTTGTAGTCTCTTCCCATCTTTCCAGTCTTCTTACATCTTATTCCCTAAGACATAACACTTCAATCCAGTGATACTGGTTTTCTGGCTAGTTTAAGAACAAGAAGAATCTCTCGAGTCTTCCCCAGTCTCCATTTGACCACCATGATGATTTTCCTAAAGCACAGGTCCCATGATATCACTTCCTCCCCACCTCCATCACTCAGTGGCTCCTTGTTGCCTCTAAGAACAAATACAAAATACCCTGTTTGACATTTAAGGCCCTTTATAACCTAACTCCCTTTCTATGAATAAAACACTCAGCTCTGGTCATTGACTTGAATGATCTTCCTCCTCTATACCCTGCTTCCTTTAAGACCCGACTAAAATCTCACTTTCTACAGGAAAGCTTGCCCAGCCCCTCTTAATTCTAGTACCTGTCCTCTCTTAATTATTTCTTATTTTTCCTGTATATAGCTTGCCATATATACATGTATATATGTGAGTATATGTGTGTATACATATACATGTACACACAAACATATAAACACATATACATACATATATCAATACATGCACATATATACATACACCCCCACAGCCCCATACATATTTACATATATATATATGGAAAGAGAGAGAGAGAGAGAGAGAGAGAGAGAGAGAGAGAGTGCATGTGTTTGCCTGTTGTCTCCCCCATTAGACTGCAAACTCCTTGAGGGCAGGCATTGTATTTTGCCTCTTTTGCATTATCTCAGTACTTAGCACAGTGTCTGGTTATAGTAGGTATTTAATAACTGTCTATTGATTGATTGAAGTAAATCATTTTAACTTTGTTCATGCATAGATCCAAACATATCTCTATAGCAGAAGTTCTTAAGCTTAGGTCCGTGAAGCTGCATAAAAATTTAAAAATAACTACATTTCAGCATCATTGGTTTCATTTATAATCATATGGTTCTGATTTTATTCATTTAAAAATATTCTTCCAAGAAGGGGTATATAGGCTTCACCAGATTGCTAAGAGAGTCTGTAACCCCTCCCCACCCCCAAATTTCAAAATCTCTGCTCTGGGAATGGCACACAAGAAGGATTAGCTCATCTCTTGTGTTCTATTAATAGCAAAATTTCATCCTTTTATCTTTTATATTTGTGGAATTGATTTAATTTGTTCTGTGGTTCACTACTGCACTGGCTCTACTTTCTATAACTTGAAGCTATAGCAATTGTGTCTCACACTGGCATTCATTGCTCCCCTTTTGCTTTTCTTCACTTGCTGCAGGGGCATTAGTTCTCCAGGCATTTGATGCTATTGACCTCTTAGGTACAACTCATTAACATTGACCCTGGTAGTAACTGGCAGCATTACAGCTCCTTGCCCTTTAGGAATTGTTCCAGAATGTGTCTGATCTGTTGAAAATCTGTTCTTTTACAGTGACATCTCACAGTGCTACCTTAATGTACATTACTTCACCAAGAGGAGGACAGCTAGGTAGTACAGTGGTTAAAGTGAGGAAGAGTCAGCTGAGTTCAAATTTGGCCTTGGACACTTACTAGCTATGTGACCTTGGACAAGTCACTTAGCTTTGCCTCACTTTCCTCATCTGTAAAATAAACTGGAAAAGGAAATGACAAACCATTTCAGTATCTTTGCCAAGAAAGCCCCAAACGGGGTCACAAAAAGTTGGACATGACTGAAATGTCTCAACAACAGCACCAATATGCAATGAGTACCAGATATAAAGTTCTAGGTTCTTTACAACATCTCTTGGATCACCAACCCCCTTCTTTCCACTTACACAGCTACTCTTTTAGTTCAGGTTCTTATCACCTCTTGCCTAGGTTATTGTAGCAGCCTACCCATTAACTTCCCTGTCTGAAGTCCCTCCCTATTCCAGTCCATTCTACACACTGCTGCCAAAGTAACCATTCTCTAATGCCAATCTGACCACATGATTCCATACTCAACAAACACCAGGGGCTTCCCATCATCTCTAGGATATGATAAAAATTCTTCTATTTATCTTTTAAAAGTCTGACAACCTGACCCCACTCATCTTTCTAGCCACATTGATCATTACTCTTCCTCCCACCCATCCTCTCCCCCTTGCATTCTATGATCCAGCCAGATACGTGCTTTTCATACAAGACATTCCACATGTGTGCTTTTTCTCTGGTCGGATCCCATGCTAGTACTTTCTTGCCTCTAATTTATAGGGTCCTTCTCTTCCTTTAAGATGTCACTCAAGCATCATCTTCTGCATGAAGTCTTTCAAGATCTGCCCAAATGCTAGTGTGCTCCCTCACTAACATACACAGGATTGGTTTAGTTTCATTTCATGTCTTCATTTCATCCTTTGTATGTAGTTATATTTCTTAACTATATATGCTGTATATCATAGATAGGAAACTTATGTGGTGGCATGAGGTTCACAAAATTGAGCAGGGCTGAATCAGATTAAAACACAATTGGGAAATATTTGACAAAATAAGTAAAGATATAGTACAACATAGATAATGTTAATTTGATGTTTTCTGAGTTAATATGTGGCCATAGGGACCCATTTCTATTTGAATTTGATACCATTACTGTATGTATTTTTACATGTATTTTATTTTATATATATACATATATATACATATACATACACACATAATATACACATATACATATATGTGTGTATATGTGTGTGTATGTTTATACACACACACAGACATATATTTTAACATTTGATTATAGAACTTTAAATTCTAGGTTCTTTCCCTTCCTCCCTTGTCACCCATCCCTACTGGAAAGACAAGCAAGTCAATACAAGCTGTACATGTGTAATTATGCAGAACATCTCCACAGTGGACATATTATGAGAGACTGATTATATGTCCCTCCTTCCTATCCTGCCCTCACCTTGTTCTATTCTCTACCCTGTCCCTGTCCCTTTACAGAAGTGTGTGCTTCCAGCCACCCTCCCCCAACCCTCCCCTCCATCCTCCTACCTCTGATCCCCATCCCCCTTACTCCCCTGTGTAGCAAGATACCCAGTTTAGAGTTTATGTAATTCCTTCCCTGAGCCAAATTCAATAAGAGTGAGGTTGATTCTTTCCCTTTTGCCTTCTTGTTTTTCCCCTCCATTGTAACAGTTACTCCTTGTCTCTTCTATATGAGATGATTAACCCCATTCTGTCTCTCCCTTTCTCCTCTCATTCTAATCTTCTCCCACCCCAGAATTTCACCTCTTAAAGTATTATCCCTTCCTATTCAATTGATCCTGTTCCCTCTACGTATATCTATACACATACTCAGATATGTGTTCATAAACATATATAAACCCTCATGTATATGTGTATGTGTATGTATACATACATTTGTATTCCCTTTACTTATCCTCATACTGAGAAAAGTTTCATAAGTTACAATTATTGTTTTTCCATGTTGGCATGTAAATGCTTCAACTTTGTTAAGTTCCTTATGATTTCTTTTCCATGTTTACCTTCTCATGCTTCTTGTATTTGAGTGTCAAATTTTCTTTTCAATTCTGTTTTTTTCGGCAAGAATGATTGAAAGTCTTCCACCTCACTGAATGACCATATTTTCCCCTGGAATATTATACTCAGTTTTACTGGGTGATTCTTGGTTTTAATCCTAGCTCCCTTGATCTCTGGAATATCATATTCCAGGCCCTTTGATCCCTTAATGTAGAAGCTGCTAGATCCTGGGTTATCCTGATTGTGTTTCCACACTATTCAAATTTTTATTCTTGGCAGCTTGTAATATTTTCTTCTTGATTTGGGGACTCCGGAACCTGGCTATAACATTCCTCGGAGTTTTCTTTTTGGGATCTTTTTCAAGAGGTGATCAGTGAATTCTTTCAAGTTCTATTTTGCCCTCTGGTTCTAAAATATCAGGGGAATTTTCCTTGAGAATTTCTTGAAGAGTGCTTTCTAGGTTCTTTTTTGATCATGGCTTTCAGGTAGTCCAATAATTTTTAAATTGTCTCTCCTGGATCTATTTTCTAGGTCAGTGGTTTTTTTCAATAAGATATTTCACATTGCCTTCCATTTTTCATTTATTTGCATCTGTTTAATAGTATATTATTTTCTCATAAAGTCGTTTGCTTCCATTTGCTCCACTCTGATTCTGAAAGAATTATTCTCTTCAGCGAGCTTTTGAGATTCTTTTTCCATCTGACAAATTCAACTTTTTAAGGTGTTCTTCTCCTCATTGGTTTTTTGGGCCTCTTTTGCCATTTGACTTAATTTATTTTTTAAGGCATTATTTTCTTCAGTCAAGTTGTTGACTCTGTTTTCATGATTTCCTTGCATCACTCTCATTTCTCTTCCAAATTTTTCCTCCATTTCTCTCATTTGGTTTTCAAAATCCTTCTTAAGCTGATCTATAACTTGTAGGCAGTCTTCATATTTCTTGGAAGCTTTTGGTGTGGGAGTTCTGACTGTGTTGTCTTCCTTCCATTCCATGCTTTGATCCTTTTTTCCCCCAAGAAGGAATCTAGAGTTCGATTGCTGTTCTTACTTTGCTTCCTTTGCCTGCTCAAGTCATACTTGACTTTTTATACTCTGCTTCCAGAGGGGAAAGCTCTGTTCCAAATCACTGGGGTTTTTGTAGCTGCCAGAGCTATTAGGAGGCTGCTGTAGTCCCCAAAAGCTTTGGGTCACTGAAAACACACCCCAGGACCACCATCCAAGACTACATTCTAAATCCAGACCACTCAACACAAGAGTACTTAGCCTCTTAATGATTGCTTGGCCTCTCTGCAGTCTGTAGCCTGGGAGCTCTGAAGCAGCCACATAGAGGCAGCTGTAGGGCCACTGCTTCTCCTGCTTCCTTGCTCTGGCAGTTCAGCCAGACCGCCTTTCTCCCCCAAATTTAGCTGAGTTCCACTGACCTTTCACTTTGTACTTGTTTCTTATGGGTTGATAGTTCTGGAAACTGCCACCACGGCTGGTGATATACTCTCCTGAATGCTCTAGCTGTGGCTTGTCCTGGCTACCCTGGGGCCAAGCTGCAGTTTCAGGCTGGGCTGGTTTGGCTTCCAGCATGCTATGATGAGCCCTTCTTGATGAGCTGCCTTCAGTGGGAGATGTGTTTTTCTGTATTTTTGTGAGTTCTGGAGCACTAAAATTTGTTTAGAGTCATATTTTATGGGTATTTGAGGTAGCTATGTGGGAGCTGTGGCATTTTCTTCCTTCTATGCCACCTCAGCTTGTGGGGACTTCTGTGCTCTGCCCTTTGTATATATTTGTTATACCCTCCATTAGAAGAAAAGCTCATTATGAGTAAAGGTTATTTTGTTCTCTGTACTTGTATCCCTAGCTCAGTGCCTGACATTGTAGGCACTTACCGAATCAAGTGATTGAATGATTGATTCTAGTCCTGGCACTCCTTCCAGATTTCTATGTGATCTTAGGAAAATCCCATCACTTCTCTAGGTATTAGTTTTCTCATCTATAAAATAAGATTCTGACCATATGAATCTAAGAGAAGACATAAGGGAGCATGAGTAGAGAACACCAATATACTGGAAGAGGTTATGAGGTGGCACAGGAAATTTATCACCATATATTTCACAATGTTATGGAAAATGTGTCAGTGAGTATGAGGCCACTCTTAACTACAAGTTCTAAGCAAATTAGAGACTTATGTAGCTAGGTGGCACTTTCACTTGATTGTCTATTGAAAAATGGTTCTTTAAGTTTTATTTAGTCCTTTCTTTCCTATCTGATTCTTTGTGTTCCCATTTGGGGTTTTCTTGGCAAATATACTGGAGTTGTTTGCCACTTCCTACTTCAGCTCATTTTAGAGACGAGGAAACTGCAGCAAATAGGGTGAAATGACTTGTCCAGGGTCACACAGCTAGTTAGTGTCTGAGGTTGGATTTGAAGTCAGGAAGATGAGTCCAGCAATCTATCCACCATACCACCTAGCTGTCCTTTGTTAAGTTCTTCCTGCAACATTTTGCTCCAAGTTAGATAATCCTTCATAGGGTCAATCATTCCATCTCCTTCATTAATTTATTTATTTACTCATTTGTTTATTTGTACATTCATTTAGCTATTTATTTATTCATATATGTGTGTATTTATTAACTTAATTATTTTACAGCCTGAGTTTGGAGGCACTTAGCAACTGCATGATCATGGGCCTCTAGGTCACAGGGTTATTTTGAGTATCAGATGAGCTAACAAATGTATAAGGTACAATGTTTTACAGACTTTGAAGCATTGTGTTGATATTAGTTTTTATTATTGTTGTTCTCTGAAGAAACATATTCATTTCTATACCAAATGCTTTGCATATTATTACAACTATAATTTATAACAGTAACAACAACAAAATCTCCGTGAACATCCTACTTTTCCCCCCTCATTATTGCATGGAGGTGACATTAAGTTTCAAAAGGCCATGATAGGGGACCAAAAGTTTTGGCAGGTCTAATCAAATCTTAATCGTCTTTGAAGTAGAGAAATTACAAGTATGGGCCCAGTGATCTGTTTTATGTCTCTAGCCTGAGGACAAATTGAACTGAATTAATTCCACAAGGATTAATTAAGAGTCTTTTTGTGCTAGACACTGTCATACTGGGGAGGGGAGAATGCAACTGTATTTGGAGTGGCCTCATCTCTGAAAGGTTGGATACTAGGTAATTACTTTTTCCAGTCATAGTAATTCAAGACTATCTCTGGAGGATTTGGGGAAACAGAGGGTTGGGTTGGGTATGCTGGCTCTACATGAGTAGAAGTGAGTATTCAGATCATTAAAATTCTGCATTCTTGAATTATGGATGGATGATCATAGATTTAGTGCTAGAAGAATATCACAGATGTCATCTAGAGTCCTCTCATTTTATGTGGGGAAACTGAGGCTCACAGCATCAAAGTGACTTGCCTGGGGTCACATTCCTACTAACATGACAGAGTCAGGATTTGAACGCGCTTCCTCAGACACCAAATACAGCATTCTTTGTACTGTGTCATTGTTAATAACAGTAATGGTAATAATGTTGCCTGGTATCAGCATTGGACCTTCTTCTTTTAAATGCGCTTTATTAACTTTCTTTGATCTATCTTTATTTTCCAGGTCAGGAACCAGACACAGAAAGGTTAAATAATTCAAAGTCAGACAGCAAGTTTGTAACAGATGAAATTAGAATCTGTTCTCTTTTTCCTCATTCTCTACCCTATCTAATAGATTTATTCTTGAAGGAAGAATCAAAATTAAGTCTCAATGGTGAGTTTTCTTCAAAATTCATTCCAGTCATCTCCTCCTGCATGAGACCTTTTGTGCTCACCCCATTTCTCTCCATCTTTTGAGCAGCTATTACTATTTTTCCCTCTAAGGTTACATTATATAAACTATACGTATGCTTTGTTCATACCTATATACGTGGATTTCTCTACATTAGACTGTATATATTAGACTGTAAACTCCTTGAAGGGCTATTTTGTTAGTATTTTTTTTGCTACAGATATTTTCTTGTTTATATCTCTTGTAGAGATAGAGAGTTTGTCTCCCCATGTTTCTATTTACTTGAACACATCAGTTCCTAGTGGTTGTATGGTCCACAGAGGAGATAAACATACTGGGATGCCTTCTCTTTTTAATGCAAAGAGAAATAGAATTAATGATTTGAAATAGCCATAGCCAGCTCAGAAGATCAGTGATAGATTGATGTTTCTAGTATTTATATATGTGACATATCCTTTATCTTTGACATATAGCATTATGGCAATAGTATTAACTTGTTTTTCCAGTAAATAAAGTCAAGTCTTATTAATTCAGACTTCTCTAATCCTTAGTTAATGATAAGTGGAACAAGGGCTATGCTGAAATTTTTATCTGCTAAGTAAAACTTTTCTTTAGACACCAAATCCAGCATTCTTTGTACTATGTTTTCCCTGTTTGCCTTAGTTTCTTCATCTGAAAAAATGAGCTGGAGAAGGAAATGGTAGACAATTCCAGTATCTTTGATAGGAAAACTGTCAATTTTATACTGTAGGAAGGACACTTGAAACTCTTAAGAGAAAAGACTTTTCTAGCATAGACAACTGCTTTAGAAAATTCTGCTTTCACATAAATGAAGGCAATGATAATTACAGGTTATTTACTCATCTTCATTAAAATGGTTCTACTAAAACCTATACTTACAGGACCATAGAATAATGGATCCAGAGCTGGAAGGGATAGTAGAGGCCAAGTAGTTCAATTCTCTCTTTTTACAGATGAGGAAACCAAGGTCCAATGTGGTAAAGTGTCTTATCTAAGTTCACACAAGTAGTAAGTGACAGGCAGGATTTTCATGATCTCACTCTAGATATTTTTAGTGTGGACTAAATGCTTAAACCTGAATATAGAACAAATTCTACATTTCTGTTAAAAAGAAAGAGAAAATTATTTTCTATAATTCAGGTCCATGCCTCCATCTAATTTGAATTAAGTAGCCTATAGCCATTATTTACAAAACACTAATATGAGCTGGTTTGAATTTTGGATAGTCATATCACTAACATATCACTTAATGTAACCTCTTAAGATAGACTTGATATAATTTAGAAAACGGTAACTTTCTTACCCTTGTGGGGACAGTTAGGTGGTACAGTGGATAGAGTGCCAGATCTGGGCTCAGGAAGGCTTCTCTTCTTGAGTTGAATCTGGCCTCAGACACTTACTAGCTGTATGACTCTGGGTAAGTCACTTAGCCCTGTTTGCCTTAGTTTCTTCATCTGAAAAAATGAGCTGGAGAAGGAAATGGTAGACAATTCCAGTATCTTTGGTAAGAAAACTGTGGAAGGGTTTGCAAAGAATTGGATACAACAGAAAAAACAAGAACCTACCTTACCCCTAAATCACTTTGCAAACCTTAGCTAATTGAAGGTGTTCTCCCCTCCCCTCTCCTTTTTTTGATCTATAATTTGAACTATTCTTAGTTTTCTAATTACCCATCAAGGATCAAATTTTTGGTAGATTGTACCTATGCTGTTGAATATCACAACCAACCTTCTGGTTAAAGAACAGAACCATGTTGAACAGTACTAAACCAGGCACAGAAACTCAGGATAAATATTCTAAGGCATTGCCATCTTGTGGCCTATTGAGAAATGACAAATTTTTCCCCTTTGATCTTCATTTTCTTTCTTTATGCTGGCTCCTTTCCTGTTGCTCATTATCATGCCCAGAGCTAAAAAAGCAAAAAAACCCAAAAAAACCCCCCAAAAACAAAAAAAGCAAAAACCCTTCATTTGCTTCTACT
This sequence comes from Pseudocheirus occidentalis, assembly GCA_028646575.1. Classification (NCBI taxonomy): domain Eukaryota; kingdom Metazoa; phylum Chordata; class Mammalia; order Diprotodontia; family Pseudocheiridae; genus Pseudocheirus; species Pseudocheirus occidentalis. The sequence goes on along the minus strand of CM053593.1, from coordinate 312,599,494 downwards.
ATGCCCTCAAACATTCTCTTACACTTTTCACAAAGTCCTAAAAAGAAAAGGTCACCCGCATTCATTGCCTCCTGTTCTTCACCTCTTAACCCTTTCCCACCTTTGGAAATCTGGCTTTTGATGCCAAAGCTTAATTGAAATAACTTTTTCTGGTCTCTTAACTGTTAAACCAATAGTCTTCATCCTCAACTCTTCAGTTTTTTAACACTGCTGGTTACCTTTTTATGCTATGTACTCTCTTCTCCCTCAGCTCTCTCGGTATCATTCTTTTGTGGTTCTCCTCCTACCTGTTTGACAACTCCTTGGGCTTCTTTGTTGATTCGTCATCCATGCCTTAGGTATGGATATATCCCAAGTTTCTTTCCTTCCTGAATCCTCTTCTCATCAGGGTTTGATTTATTGTTTTGTTGATTGCCTAGATTTGTGTTGTAGAAAATGTTAAAAAAAATACAGATTAAAAATAAGAATGTGTCATTGGCACATTTTTGGGGGATGGGGGAGGGAGTCTGGAGCCAATTGTTAAAGTTTTACTTGCATATCCCTGGAGGGCAGGGAGCCCAAAAGGCATTCAGATTGATGTCCGGAGGTTGTAGAGGGCTGAGCCGTGATTGGAGCAAGGATAGCTCTGTCCTGAGTCCTTGCTCCAGTGTTAATTTGACTATTGTTTAAGGAAACTTCTGTTTTAAGAAGGAGCTTGGCTGCTTTCTGTTAGAATTTTTAAAATGATAAGATTATTGATATAGTTTTAAATTCTTTTTCTTCTTCAGCTCAAAAGAAGAATGTTTTGAAAAGGGCCTCTCTATTCTTCCTTAACTTGAGAATAAGCACGTGTCAATCTTTTCTTTCCTTTTTCCTTTTTCAGGAAGGAAGGTTCACATCTGATAGGCAGGTTAAAGGAAGAATGAATGAAATTTTGAGATGGTTTGGATACAGTAGGTGGATGGAGTGACAGAGAAGATTTCAAATTAATTCTAAGATTTCAAGTGTAATGGATGAGGACAGTGGTACTTGATCATTTCTGATTGGCTTCACATTAAGTACCCATATACATAGAGTTCAAGGTTTCTATGGGATGTAGTGGGACATAGTACATAGTCAATGTACACACATAAACACATTTTAATTGAGATGCAGAAAATGGCGGTGCACTAAGCATCTACCTTCTAATGATTCAAGCCTCTTAAGTTGGATTGATCATATAGAAAAATTAAATGAAAGTTTTATCTAAACTGAAAGTGCAGGTAGAAAAACAGACTAATTGAGAAGGATTTCCAGAGGTACTGATGGGATTGAAGTGGAGAATCATGACACTTTGAATGAGCCCAATTTTCAGGACTTTTTAATCTCTAACTTTGGATTGGATGATTTTGACCTTATTTTCCCCTTTTTTCTGGCTTCTGGACCAGATTAAACAAACATTGATTAAACACTTGCATGCAAGACACTATAAGGGATGCTGGAGATAACAAAGATAAAAACAAAGTCATCCCTGCCCTTAGGGATCTTATCCTGAGGGAGGAAGCTGAAAGGTTGGACATGTACATAGTTAAATATAATACAACATAAGGTGTGAAATAAACTGAGAGATGAAAATGAAAAGAAAAATTAAGACCATTTATTAAGTACTTATTCTATGAAAACAATATGGCAACCATGGCATATTTGCAGGAAAGTCAGACATTCCCTTTTTTTAAGAAACTGGTATTCTGACAGGGGAGACAATATATGCTGGAGATTTCAGCTGCAAGTCAGATGGAAAGGTCCTTAGGATTTGGGTGGCAAGAATTTCCTTTCCTAGGTCTTCGATAGCTATTGGTGCTCAGGGAGGTTACTGTTGCAGCACCCAAAGGAGCCTATCTCCCCAGGGGTTGCCTCCTGGGACCATAGTTTTGCTAACTGGGCTGGAAGCAGGACTGGTGACCTGGGAGTGATGTCATTCCCTGAAATCTGAGACTTAACCTTACTGTCTGTGACAGTAGTCATTGCTTGGGAATGGCAAGGAAAGTGTTCCCCTTTTTCATAGCATTTCCTTTCCTCTATGCTGGCAAATTTTCTAGGAATATCCGAGGAGGGAGAAGACGCTTTTGATGGGGGAAAATAAGGAGTTTCAAGCTCACATCATTTTCCCACTTGCAGATTTTATTCCATTAATGAAAAGGAAAATGGTTGAAATACTTTATTTCACTTCTATACTTTGGGAGGTGCAAGTTGTCCAAAAGTAACTTCACTGATGTAGGGAACTATTGGTAAGGACTGCTTTTCTACCAATACAGATATGCACTATTCTGTAATTTCTAGTCTCTAAATATGTTCAATGATATGTTGCAACTTTTCCCAATTTTTTATAGGTCATCTAAATCAGAACAATAACATTTGAATAGAACTTTACTGTGCTTTATATACGTTATTACCTTTGACTACTTATAAAAAAAAACTTCTGTAGGCAGTACCAGTATCCCTACTTTATAGCTGATTAATTTCCCCATTGTGTCATAATGCGTAAATGTCAAAGGTGGGATTCAAAAACATGTCTCCGCTGGTTCCAAGTCTAGAACTTTTCATTATACCACAGTGCTGTAGTTCAACTGCTGTCTAGAGTATACGGTGAGAAAAAGTGTGAAATACCATAGAAAAATAGAGAATGACAGGAAAAGGGGTTTTAGCTTTATTTGATAATTAAGAACCACTGAAGACTTTGGAGAATGGGGATGGTTCAACTAGACCTATTAATAAAGAAGAAAGTCCGTTAGCACTGTGAAGGATGGATTGAGGAAATGAGAGGGTGTTATCAGGAAGTCCATTTATGAGATTTTTGCAATTGTCTATGTGAATGGTAATGAGAGTATGAACTAAGGTGATGACAGTGTAAATAAAGAGGAAGGAAGAAAAGAGAAGGTTATTATGGAGGTAGAACCGACAGTAGCTATGTGTAGGATCAATGAAAGAAGAGATGATATGGTGGGGCAGTACTATAGATCACCCATCACAAAGGATGAAATAGATGATGTTTGGCAAACAGCCCATGAACCAGATTTAGAGGTAAGTGAAGGCAGAGTTCAACCAGCTAGGTGTCTGCTGGGGCTCTTCCTCTGCTGCACAGAGTAGCTGATGCATTCTAGACTTCCTTTCATATTATTTTTATTCTTTAGAAGCTGAAGGAAGTGACAAGGGGAACTGCTATTCTGGACCTAATTCTAACTCACACAAAGGAACTGACTGAAATGAGGAAAAGTTTAGAAGAAAGTGGCTACTGCATCTTAGAATTCATGGGAAAAGATAGGAAAGCTGGGCTTAGTTTCCCATATAAACTGGAATGGTGGGTTGGTGGAGTTGCATTTCAAAGATTTTGGAAGAAGGAGGGAGCAAGATTTTATGATGCAAAATTTTACAGAGGAAGTCATCTTGGGGCAGGGAAAGCTCCCAACTAAAATCTGGCTTCAAAAATACATTATTCTGATGAGGAAGTAAAGGGGAGACTGTCTAAAGAAACTGATGTACATTTATAGAAAACTCGTGGACAAACTTAAAATAGGAAAAATTACAGTAAGGTCAGGTCAATGGGGTTGTATGCAAAAGGATGTCATGGTCTTCTAAGAATAGTATCAGCAGGCAGCGAGGTGTCATAGAGGCAAGGAGGAAGCATAGTGGCTAAAATAGTAAATTGAGAGTCTAGAAGTTCAAATCTGACATGAGACTCTGGGCAAATTACTTAACTACTGTCAGTTTCTTCATCTGAAGTAGAGGACACGTTAAGGGGTAACTTGGTTGCCTCTGATGAATTCAAGTCATTAGTTCTAGAAAACTACATCCTCTGGGTATTGAATGACCTGGTTGATATGGCTAGAGAGCTGTTGTGAATGATCTTCAAAAACTTTTGGCATATAGGAGGAGCTCTGCAAGCCTAGAGATGAATAAATGTCCCACTGGGGTTTGTTCATTTGCATTTTTAGAAAGAACACAAACTCTAGGCCAGTGAATTTGATTCCTACTTCTGACAAAATTCTAGAATGAATTGTTAAAGAGCACTTAGCTTTTAGAAATGGAAATGATGATAACTAAGAGCCAGCATGACTTCATCAAGAAGAGCATTCTATGCCAGGCTAACTTCATTCCCTTTTTGAAAGGGTTAATAGATTGGTAAATAAGGGGAATTCCATTGATATAGTATAGCTGAATTCCAGCAAAGTATTTGACAAAGTGTCTATCCGATCTTTGTAGACATGATGGAAAAATGTGGGTTACATGAGAGGTGTCAAACACTGAGCCCACAGGCCACATGTAGCCCACAACACTCCAAGTATGGTGAATGAGATGAAAATGTAATTGGGAAATATTTAACAAAATAAATTAAAATAGATACAGTTAACATGTGGTTTTCTACATCAATATGCTGCTTACAAAGATCTTTATATATGGAACAGTGGTCTTGTTTCTACCACTGGGCTAGATGATCATACAGTTAGGTGGGTTTGGAGCTGAGAAAAAAATAGTAATAAATCATTGTCTATTTGTACAAATTTTAATCTCATTAGAAAATATATATGGGAAAAGATCTCATACACATACATACATTTAAAAATATGTGTGTGTACACATGTACATAGGTCTACACACATAATATGCATATATATATACACACATATATTTAAAAAAAAAGAAAACCCATTGTGTTTATGGGGAAAAATTCTCAGCTATTCAGAAAACATTGCTCTCCAGAAGGACTCTTTTCCCTTGGGTCTGAAATGGCTAACATTTTTCTATACCACATTTTTAACCATGATTTTCAATTTTCTTTCCCACCAAAACTTTATTCAAGAGTGGTTATGAGGCAATTGTACTGATTTGGGTATCACTTCTTTCTTCTACTGCCCATGGTATGGTAGTAGTAGTGGGAAAAGTAAAACGCAGTGGAGAGAATCAGAAGGAAGTCAGTGGGATCATATTGCAAACACAATGATGGAATTCTAAAGAGTTGTTAGTTATATTTGCCTTCTTTTGCTTTGGACCTATGTTCATATGTGGAACTCTAATGTGGAAAATTTGTATGGTGATATACATTGGTAACTGGTCTGTAAAGTACAGCTTTAGAAAGCTAAAATTGGAGGCCACTTGCTCAGGGTCACACAGTTAATATATATCAAAGACAGGTCTTCCTGACTCAAGGATAGCCTTCTAACCACCACTACCAGGATGCTTTTTATTTTTAAATACTATTCCTTTTATGCATTTGACTTTCATTAATAAGGATGAGCATTTCCATATACAAAGGCTAGAAAATGAGGATCACACATGAAATCATGAATCTTTTGCAATATAGCTTGCTGTTTTCATAAAGAATACATCAAATTTAGCATGATTGTACAGCGCTGCTCTTGTTCCTGTACCCCTCTGAAGCTTCCTTCTGCCCTCTTTAGTGCATTTTTAAATGTTTCCTTGATGTTCTTTGTTGCTTTTTTTTGCATTATCACTTATCAGTTTTGTATTATCACTTTTTGTATTATTACTTTCTTGCATTATTGCTTTTTTGTATTATCACTTTAACTGACCCTCCATACTTCAATACTTTTACAATAAATGGATAAAGTCAGCTCACTTTTTTCCTCTTAAATAATATGTGTTCTTACCCCACATTTTACAGCATTATTGAATTTTTTTTGACACATAAGAATAACAGTCTGACCAGTGTTGAAAGGGCTATGGGAAAACAGGCACCTCAATTCATTGTTGGTATAGTGATTTGCTCTTTACCTCTTAAATAATATAAATTCATAACTAAAATCATGTAGCATTGTTGAATATTTTCCAGTACTTAAGACTGAAAGTCTAACAAATATTGTAGGTGCTGTGGGTAAACAGGCACATTAATTCACTGTTAGAACTGTGAACTGGTCTAACCATTCTGGGACTCAATTTGGAACTATCTTCAAAAAGTCTAGGCATATCTTTTGACCCAGCAATCTAACTACTAGGCCTATATCCCAAAGTGATCAAAGAAAGAGGAAAAGTTTCCACCCATACAAAAATATTTATAGAAACTCTTTTTTGTAGTGGCAAAGAACTGAAAACTAAGGAGATTTCCATCAACAGAATGACTAAAAATCATTATAAATGAAAATAATAGAATATGATTCTTCTGTAAGAAATCATGAAAAGGATGATTTTCAAAGAAACCTAGAAAGACTCATATGAACTAACAGAATGAAGTAAGAAGAACCACGAGCACAACTATTAAATATTTCCAATTTATCTTTATGAACTCTGATTGATGGAATGACCAGTCATGATTCTAGAAGACCAATGAATAAGAATGCTAACAAAATTACTGACAGGTGATGGATTCAAGGTGCAAAACAAAACATATTTTTTTGGATGTGGCTATTGTGGGAATTTTTTTCTATGTGTATTTGTTACAGGGGTCTTTTTCCCAATGGGAGAAAGGGAGAAAAATATATTTTTGTTCATTGTTTTTTTTTATAAGAATGAAACTCTAAGAAACAGTGTTTGTTTTTTATCTTAGACTTAGGAAGGTATGATGGGAAGGGCATTGAATATAAAGGATAACCTAGGTTCAAATCCTACTTCTGATACTATCTGCATGACTTTTGGTAATTCACTTCATGTCCTTTGCTTTCAATTTCTACATCTGAGTAAGGATTTGATAAGAAGGTCTTAAAAGTCTCTTTCAGCTCATTAGATAGTAAATTTCTTGAGGGAAGGAATTCTTTCTTTTTCATATTTGTATCTAAGCACTAAGCATAATGCCTAGCACATAGCAGGCAATTAAATGTTTATTGATTGTTTCAGAGAGATGTGTGGCAGGTAAGCCAATTAGGAGTCTACTGCAATAGTCTAAGAGAATGATCACAAGGACCTGAATGCAAATAGTTATAGATATGATGCAAATGAGGATGATAAATGCAAATCATGCGATGGAGGATGAATTGACCAAACTTGACAAATGGATAGAATGGAATGTGGGATGAGTGAAAGTTAAGTATTAAGGAGGATTCCTAGATTCTGAACATGGGTAGCTGGAAGGATGGTGGTAGCCTCTTTTTAATCTTACTGGGTAGTCCTCCCTTTTCTACACTTTGCAATCTAGTCAACTATGTCTCTCTGTGCCTTTCCAACATTCCTGGAATGTAATCCCTCTCCTCCTTTAAAATATAGTTCAAGTACTGTCTTATGAATGAAGCCTTTCCTTGTCTCACTAACTACTAGTGCTTTCCTTCCCAAACTACCTTTTATTTGAGCATTTGGCACATATTCAGTTATTAAATTCACATTTATGTTAGACACACACACATACGTTATATATTATTTGTCTTTTTCATTAGAATGTTAATTCCTCCAGAGAAGAGAATGTTCCATTTTTGTTCTTGCATCCTCAGTGTCTGGAACATGGTAGACACTTACTAAATGCTTGCTGTTTGATGGACAGAAATAAAGAATTTAGTAAATAGTGGTTTTTTTTTTAAAGGAGAGGGGTGGTTAATGAGCTTGCTTTTGGACATGTAGAATTTGAGATGTCTATGGGACATCTTAAGACATCTTAAGGTGAGGTATGCAGAGGAACTTGTAGGTGTGTGAATATGTAGATTTGGGAGTTATCTGCATAGACATGATAGTACTTGAATGCTAGGTCTGTTTCACTGTTGTCTTTGTATCTTCAGTATCTCTAATGCCTGGAGTATAATAAGTGATTTTAAAATGCTTGTTGACTGAATGAGTGATTCATTGTGTCTTCTCTGTCACCTAGCCCCATGATGGCTAAATAGTGGACACTGAGAAAATAGTTGATGGATGGACTAATTCAGAAGAACCAAAGGGGTAAGCATTGCTAATATCATCTTAAAGGACAGAGAGTTCAGAACATTTCTATTAAAGAAACATCTAGCTTTTCCAAGAGCTCTCCCGACTAAATGAGAACACTCTGGTTTACTCTTCCTTTGATACCTGTATGTATGTGTGTATGTGTTATGATGCATGATCATATTAATAGGTTACTTGTGTTCTCTTCAGGAAAGGAGAAGAAACCCTTCACTGACACTCAGTGCTGACAAGGAGATTGTTTTCTTCTTTACTTTCTTTACTTTGCATTGCTATTTAGCTGAATTAGTTGAGCACAGTCTGTTTCTGCTATGAACAAATAAAAATAGCCTCTTCATCTGAGTTAATGTAATTGACTCAAGTAATTCACAGGGTGTTAAAAGAATTAGGAGCCATTAGGGCTTCCTTCTATTCCTGAAAATTGTTGTTAAGACAGTCTATGGAATTGAAGTAGAAGTTTCTGAATCTTGTCTTTCCCCACTAATAGTGAATTTTAGCTTCAATAATTACTCACTGAAATCATAGAGTTTGCAGTTACTGGAGTAAATTGACATTTTGCCTTTTATGTAGCATTTTCCAGAAAAACTCAGAGCCTTAAACCTTCAAAATAGTAGTTCTGTACTTTGACAATTGCAACTTTGATAATATTTATTGTTGATTTGTGAAAGGGAAATGGCATTTTGCTTCCCATACTAGTTGTTAAATTTAGAAAAAGTAATGGGGAAGTAAGTCTACTGATCTGTCCCTTGAGACTGCATACTCAGCAATTGAGATAAAGAATGAACGATCTTGAAAAACATCAAAATGCATTGGTACGCTCTCCAAAAATCTGTAGTATGCTGGATAAAGTTGAGGAGATGATAGATAATGCCTTTGTTAAATGAAATGAACTGTGTATGATTTAGAGTTTAGAGATGGGACTATAGGAATCATTCAGTATAAACTCATTCTTCAGATGATGAAACAGCATTGGAAACATTTAAATGACTTACTCATGGTCATTAAGTAGTACAGAAAGGATTCACACCCCCAAATTCAAGAAAAATCCCAGTAACATGAAGCCCAGAGCCTTTGATGTCTATGCACAAATACACTAAATATGGCTAAGAAGCAAGAAAAGTTGGAGATCCTAATGCAAGTTGGCAAATTTTGCATCATATGGAGTACTGAAATTTGGTGAGACCATGACTGGAAGATGACTTTGGAAGGTATGACATTCAAAATTATCTAGTAAACAGATGTCTCTTAGGTGTCCAGTATAGCAATTGAGATAGCTTATATCTCAGGGTAATGAAATGACTGGCAGATATTGAACCACTATCAGGGGTCTTTGAAAGACTGGAAAAGTCAGCAAGGATGGAAGAGGGCAAATGTCCCAAATTTCAGTGAAGGAAAGAGAAAGGAAAACTACAGGGAAGTGCACATGATTTGGACTCCTGGAACAATTCTAAAAGAAATGATCATTAAAGGGATAGTTAGGGAACCCTTAGAAAAAGAAGCAGTGATCAAAGAGCTAGCCATCAAGAACATGTCATAATGGACTAAACCTTTTTTTTTAAACATTTCAAGCTTAGAGTATTAAATGAATAGGACTAATCTAACTTAATCCAGGTTTTAAACCAAGCTTTTGGTAAAGTCTTTCATGACATTCTGGTAGAAAATATGGAAAGATGTCTACTAGATGATAATACAGTTTGAAGGATTCAAAATTCATTATACAGATACCATAAAGAGTGGTCATCAAAGGTTTGATGCAAACTTGGAAGGAGATCTGCAAAACTTTTATCAGTAATTTGGATAAAAGTATTCACAACACAAAAGGCAGCTAGTTGGTACAGAGAATGGAGCACCAGCCTGGAGACAGGAAGACCAGAGTTCAAATCTGGCCTCTGATTATTTTACTAGCTGCATGACTTTGGACAATTCATTTAACCCTGTTTGTCTCAGTTTTCTCATCTGTAAAATGAGCTGGAGAAGGAAGTGGAAAACCACTCAAAACCCCAAAGAAAACCCAAAGTAGGATACAACCAAATAACCATGACACAAGCATTGTACTAGAGTCTTTGGATATAATTTCCCACCAGCTTCACTGCTTTTGGACTTCTTTGGATTTCTCCATCTTACCTTCCTACTCCCCACACCCTTCAGCTTCCTTTTGTGTATTTTCTTCCCCCTTGGATTATAAATTAAATTATAAAGTCCTTGAAGGCAGTGACTATCTTTTTTTGAACTTGCATTTGTATCCATATGTTAGGGAAGTGCCTGCCACGTAGTAGTAGCCAAATATTTATTGACTATTTGCTAAAACAGTCCCTACCCTCAAGGAGCTTGCACATATAATTATATACAAAATACACAAAAATCCAAGGTAGTTTTGAGGACTAGTGGTTGGTTAATCAGGACAGCTCATATGTAGGATGAGGTATTGACCTGAGCTTTAAGGAAATTAGGGATTCATTTTTCTGTAAATCTTCCTCCAGAAGATATCATAGGATTTCCAGCTAGATGAGAACTTAGAGATCATTAACACCAATCCTCTCATCTTATAGATGAGGAAATGAAAGTCCAGAGGGCTAAATGACTTGCCCAGGGTCACGTAGTTAGAAGGCACCAAAGCTCTAGCACTTGGGTATTGTTTACACCTCTATTTTTTTCTGTTGATACAAAGAGAATTGGTACATAAAGTGAATTAGAGCTCTTTTTTTGGACTTGGTAACGGGAAATAGATATTCATAGACTAGAACCACAGAATGACAGAGATGGAAAGTCGATCAGAGGTATCCAGCCCAACTGGGCATAGAGCAAGAGTTCCTACTACATCATTCCCTACAAGTGGTCACCCAGTCTCTAATTGAATATTTCCAGAATTAATACATTTTGAGGACTACAAGACTGTGAAATAGAATGACCAAAATAGGACTCATATACTTTTATATTTCTTATTTTCCCCCTCCTCCCTTCCCCACCCTGTTTTTGTTCTTCCATCTTTCACCATTTATGCATGTTAACTCACTACTCATGCCAAATTATAAAAGAACGGTAAATCATCATTATTAATATTTAACACATTAAGAGCATCAGAAAGCATTAAGGAGACATACCATATGGCCTTTAGGTACAGCTATGCAAACACTAAATATAGTTATGATACCCTAAGTGTTTAAAGTGGTTTTGGCAATTTAACACTCTATGACATAATGAAGGGTAATTTGGCTATTATTTCCAAGGGATGGTACCCCATGTGTGGGCTTGTAAAAGAAACTCACTTAAGTGAGTTGTATATTACTTGAGCAACTTAAAAAAACAAACACCCAACACCATAGTTATCATTTTCTTAAAGCTGAATCTGTTCTTTTATTCATTAATTTATTTTTAACAATTATAAAAACCAAGTTTTGATGTAATTTCATACTTTGGGAAAGTTGTAAGAATTAATTGCTAATCACCCAGAGAGAGAAGTTAATGTATTGTTAGAATAATTTTTAAAATATTTTTGAATTCACATTCAACAGGACATAATGGAAATCTCATGCAGCAGACTGTGCAGACTTTAGTTTCATTTCATGGGAAATTACAGCTGTTAAATTAGCAGGAGGTAGCCTCCCCCATTGTTCCTTGAATGTAATAGAAGTCTGCTAAGAATTATTGAAAAAAAATTTAATAAAATATGTGCTATTAAAGACTTCAGAACTCAAATATACCCTATTGCTCTCATTTTCTTGAATGCAAAACTTGGCATTCAAATTCCACTTATGTTGCTGTATTTAACCTGTAAAACTAATTTGGATGAAGAATGAACACAATAAATTCTTACTCAATTATCTGAGTTTTTGAAGGTGGTGTCAACATGCTAGAATTCCATGTGAAAGCTGAAAGATACTACATTTTTTTTCCTGGTTGGGTATTTTGATGATGAGACCTGTTATTTCTTAATGAAGCTTAGTACCCAGGGCTAGAGAAAAATGTCACTATCATTGTACAATTGCATAATTCCGTTGACTGGAATCTATGTATTGATTTGAAAAACATCCATAGATCAGGAAGTGTAAGTGAAATTGTATTAAGAAACAAAGATAAAAGGGTTCTGACCTGGCAAATGACTTCAAGCTAACCACCCACATTTTTACACCTGTGTTTGACACCCCATACATCATTTTCCTGGAAGCAACCTTGTTATGCTCAAGGTTTTGTCAATCAATTCCTCCCCTCCCCCTCCTTTTTTTTCCTTAAAGGAAAGCTGCTTTGCAGTTCCTTTAATATTAGATTTTCACGTATCTACTTTGTTAGCCCAGGCAAGTTGCAGAGTGAAAACAGAATTTGAGCCTAAACGAAATTCCCCTGAGCCTCCATTTTATATATGTTAATCTTCTCATTGATCAGAGGAAGTAGATCTGGGAGGAACCTTAGAATTTAGTCTAACTTAACAGGTGTAAGGAAGCTGCGACCTGGAGGCCACATTTGGCCCTTTAGGTCTTCAAGTGTGGCCCTTTGACTGAATTCGCTACTTTTTCTTTCTTGGTAATCTCATTACCGGATTCCTGACTCATAGATTCAACTATCACCTCTATCCTTACAACTTTCCAATTAACCTGTATTTTCCATTCTTGCTCTCTTTTCGGCACTAATATATCTAGACCTCCATGTCCTATAGGCATCTCAAAATCAACATATCCAAAGCATAACTCATTATCTTTTCCTCTAAATTTCATCTCTTAATTCTCTCAAGGGCACTACTATTCCTCTAGTTGCTTAGATTAGAAAGCTAGAAGTTACCCTTCACTCTCCTTCATCCCCAAGTAATTAAGTATTATATTACCCTACCAGAAGTCAAATCTTCTTGAATTTGTCTCCTCGATAATTTTTTATATTCATCACCTTTTCTCTATTCACACTATAACTAGCCACTCTACTTCAGGTCCTCATTACCTCTTGCCTGGACTATTATAGTAGTTCCTAATTGTTCTCCCCACATCCTGTTTCCCTCCTGACCCCCAAATTTATCCTCCATGCAGTTGTCAGATTTATGTTCCTAATTTGCAGATACAGACATAACGCTATATGACATAATGAAAAGTAATTTGGCTGTTATTTCCAAAGGAAGGTACTCCACGTGTGGGCTTGTGAAAGAAGGGCAGAAATCAAACCCTAAGTGAGTTGTATATCACTTGAGCAACTTAAAAAAACCCAACAACATAGTTATTATTTTATTAAAGTTGAATCTGTTCCTTAATTAATATTTTTTTTGACTTTTTGGAGGGGGTAAGGTAGGGCAATTGGGGTTAAGTGACTTGCCCAAGGTCACATGGCTAATTTGTGTGTGTGTGTGTGTGTGAAGTGTCTGAGGCTGGATCTGAACTCAGATCCTCCTGACTCCAGGGCCAGTGCTCTATTCACTGCACCACCTAGCTGCCCCTATTAATTTATTTTTAATGAGTAAAAAACTGAGTTTTGCTATAATTTCATACTTTGCTGAAGAAATTTCAGTGGCTTCCATTGTCACTAGAAGAGCATGCAAACTCATCTATTTGGCATTTAAAACCCTTCACTAGCTGTAGCTCCAGCCTGCCTTTCCAGGTTTATTGTTTTTGACTCCCAATTATGTACTCTATATATCAGCCCAGCTACCTTATTTGCTGTTCTCCGTACATGACATTTCACTTCTTGTCTCACAAGCAATCTCTAATGCCTGGGACATACTCTTTCTCATCTTGTCTCTTGGAACCATAATTCCCTTCAAGTCTCAGCTCAAATGCTACCTCCTTCAAAATCTTTTTTTCCTTATTGATTCAGTTGTATATGTTCCTGGTCAAATGTAATTTTTTTATTTACCTGAACTTGCAAGCTGCTTGAGGGCAAGGACATATAAAATGTCTCACACGTTTTAATTTTTAGAGCCTATCCCAATGGCTAGCATATTGTAAGTGCTTAATAAATGCATGCTGATTGACTGCTAAATTGTCAAATAGTTGAACTGAACCAAACTGTTTAGTTCAAGGCCACATAAGAAGCAGAACCATCGACTCCAAATCCTGAATCTATTTTAGTACGCTGTTTGCCTTTTACTGTACCATCTCTCCTCTGTCATCCCTTTCTGAGATGCTTAATTAAACAATCTCAGTGTTCCTAAATTTCCCCTTCCTTCCTATCATGATCTCCTTTGCTCATGCAATGAGAAAATCTTCAGGATATTATCTGTATTTCTGAGAAGGTTGTAGCCAAGTTTAGTTCTGGTAGTTACAGAGTATCTCAGATTCACATGACATACCATTACTGCTTTCCCTTTTTAAAAACTAACTCCTATTGTATATCAGTGAGGATTTATTATTTTAAGGCCTACAATGGAACTAAAACAGTACCTATTTCTTTTAAACAATGAAGTTCACTCATAGCAATGATAATTGGTATATGAATCCTTAGCCTCCTACTCCCATGTCTCTTGTTGCCTAGGTGATTCTTCCTGGGAAATCAGGTACGAGGTGAATCAGGCTGTAGTCAGTGACTGGTAGGACTTCAGGGTATCTTCTTGTAGCTTTGCCTGTGAAGAAGAAAGATGTTGGTTGTAGAACTGGCCTCCTTACCAGTTCTTTTTCTCCATCTCTCTGGGTTTAGCTGAGGGAACATGCCTTTTTCTTTATATGCTTTTCCATCCTTCCAATGCCAGTGACACTTTTTGGGAACATGACTCTTGGTTAAGTACTAATGCCATAGCATTTTGACTCCCATGGAATGCATTTTGGTAGATGGCTCCATTTTTTCTTTTGAAGATTGGTGTACTGGGAATGTATACTAGCTTGTATAGCATTTGTGTCTTCATAAAGATTTTGTTCTTCACAAAACAGAGTATTTATGAAGTATTTAATATGTTTTAGGTATAGGGCTAAGCACTGGAGATATCAATACAACCAAGTGAAAGAGTCTCGACTCTCAAGAAATTTACATTCTAATGGAGAAAGATAATATATATAGGGTTCCTGGAAAATCCACCACACTTAAAGTCTCCAATATTTTCTCATCATTAATTGATATTACCATAGCAAAGAAAATGGTTCCTATTTTAAGCATGTCATTTTAAGCAATTGGTGCTTATATTTGGTGGCATATATTTCTTCTAGAAGATACCTTTTCTGATGTTTGAAGAGTGTATTTATTAAATCACATAAAGCATGTGAAAGCTAGGGAAGGCATGTCCATTCTTGGTCCTGTTTTCTGACTTAAAGGTTAATCCTAAACTAGTTGGTACAGGGTTAGACTTTTTCAGTAACATGAACTTTGTGATTTCTGAGATAACTTTTTCATTTGTATATGATAGACATGGTGGGAGAATATACTACTGAGTTCTACCTCTCCCTATTTCAACTATCCCAAGAGAACATTTATGATATTATGCTTCCCTGTCAATCTATCAAGAAGCTTTGCCCAGTGGCCAGGCATCATGGGAATTTTCTTGGCTGGTTGGAAGTAGTTTAGTTTTAGCTTTTTTTCCCTCCCAATTCTACCCTCCTTGTTTTTTGGGGAAAAAAGTCTAATTCTAGTTGTAACCCCACTACTACATGTGGAAACTTGGCTACAACTGCCTACTCTGTGAGTAACTAGTTACATATTTCCATGACATCCAATTATAAATATTACAATATTTTTGGCAAAAGCATTGTAATTTCAGATCATAAAATACTTTGTTAAAACTCAGTTTTGGAATAGTTAGGTGGCAGAGCACTGGCCCTGGACCATGAGGTCCATGAGGACCTAAGTTCAAATCTGTCCCCACACTTACTTTTTATGTAACTCTGGGCAAGTCACTTAACCCCAATTGCCTTGTTCCACCTTCCTCCCCTCCCTCCCCGAAAAAAAAGAAAGAAAAAGAAAACTCAGTCTCAAAATCCCTTATAATTTAATCTCAAAAATCTCTTTTAATTTTATTGCATTTTTTCCTATTCCATAATAATTTCCACTTAATCTCCCCCATTGAATCCTCCTTTGTAACAAAGTAGAAGACTGAGTATTATAGTGATTGGGAATTTAATTACCTTTTGGTTTACCATTTGTATTATTGTTGTTATTGAATATGTTGTTCTCCTGATTCTGTTGACTTTACTCTTTCTCAGTTAATGCAAGTCTTCAAATATTTCTATAAACATTTAATATTATTCATTTGTTTTCATTATTTGTATGGACATGGAATTTTATCAGTGTAGGGAACCCCTCAGTGGGGAAGCTTACTCTACCAATGCATATCATTAATGATTCTGAAATTCATTTTACTTTCATTTATTTATAAAAATAATCTTTAGAATATTTCTTAGGGTACCAAACAGATAAACAATTAGCTAAGATCACACAGCCCAGTAAGTCATCCTGACTCCAAGACTGACTCTCTATGCATGATGACATGCTATCTCTCTCATAATTTCTTACAACTCAATAATATTACATTGCATTCAGATATCACATTGATATGACCATTTCCCAGTTGGTGGGTTATCATCATTTCCTGTGTGCGTGTGTGTGTGTGACTACAAAAGCATTTCTATAATTGAATACTGTAACATCTCTATAGAATAAACATAAGGGGCAACCTAACCTAGAAGAGGGACAATAGGGGTTGGGGTTAGAGTGAGAGTGCTAGTCTGGTAGT
This sequence comes from Pseudocheirus occidentalis, assembly GCA_028646575.1. Lineage (NCBI taxonomy): Eukaryota > Metazoa > Chordata > Mammalia > Diprotodontia > Pseudocheiridae > Pseudocheirus > Pseudocheirus occidentalis. The sequence goes on along the minus strand of CM053593.1, from coordinate 312,583,032 downwards.
AGCATGATAATGGGTTGTAGAGGGAGAAGCAAATGTGTCAATTTAGTCTATGCATGAACTCTCACGTTCTTGGTCTACTCAAGTGATTAGATGATTTGTTTATTGGAAAAAGGGTTCCAAAAATGGATTGGCATCTGCCACAGTGTGTTGCATGAAGTAGATACTCAGAAAGCATTTGTAGATTTACTGATTATTACCAAATACTCAACTATATGTTAGACTTAGAGTTAGGAAGATCTGAGTTCAAATATGGCTCTAACATTTACTACCTATGTGATCCTGGACAAGTCACTTAATCTCTATTTGCCTCAGTTTCTCAACTGTAAAATTAGGCTAATAATATTGCCTTATCCTCTGAACTGTTGTAAGGCTCAAATGAGATGATAATTGTGAAAAACATTTCACAACAAATAATAACTAATATTTCATCAATAAAAATAGCTTAGCCTGTGATATAGTAGCCACTATATAAATGCTTACCCCCTTTCTTTCCCCTATAAGCAGTTAAATGAGTCAACCAACTAACCAAAAGAATTTGACCAAAGCGTCTGTGAAGGCAAAGTCATTTGGAAATCCACTCCTCCAAAATGCCATATCCAGGATAAACGTAATGACAGTCTTCTTCTCTCTGTCTTTAGTTTGTCTTTCAGGGGCTCATCTCCAGTCTTCCTAATCTGTTTCTGGACACTGGACCCAGATGGCTCTGGAGGAGAAGGTGAGGCTGGTGATTTTGCACAGCCTGACCTCATCTAAATCCAATTCACTTACAAGTCATGGTATCACCTTCCTGTTGTTATGATTCTCTTCAAGAATGAAGGATAAACAACAACAATTTGTCTTTCAAAGTCCTCCATGACCTGGCCCTCTCCAATCTTTTTAGCCTTTTTAAACCTTTTCTTTAGGTCCTTCACATACTCTGTGTTCAGTGAAAACTGACCTCTTTGTTGTTCCTCACACATGATTCTACATCTCCTTTCTCTGAGCATTTTCAACAGCTGTCTCTCATACCTGTATCTCTTTCTTCATCTCTGCCTTCTAGCTTCACTAATTTCCTTAAACTCTCAGTTTAAATCTCACTTTCTAAAAAGAGCCCCTCTCAGTCCAATTTATCCTCTAAATATCTTGCTCACATAAAGTTCACTTGTTGTCTCCCCCTTTAGACTGTACATTCTTTAAGAGTAGGGGCTATCTTCTTAACCTTTATTTTTATATCCAGTGCCTGTCATATAATAAGAGCTTAATAAACACTAGTTGACTGAATGACTCTCCTCTTTTATATTGGGCATAGATACATGGATTTCGAAAATAACACATCATCATAGCACCTTATTCCTCAGCCATTGTCTAAGAAATAGCCTATATGACTACAAGATGGAGTTATCACAATTTTAGCTGGTTTGCTCCAGTGCTAAAAGCCTCTACAAAACAGTTCTCCTTTGTACATGATAATGACACATTGATAGATCCAGAGAAAGGACGATCTGAATTCATTCATATACTTTTCATGAGTGTTATAAGCTTTGTGAAAAAAGTCATAGAGTTCAAATAGGATTAGAAATAGAATTCAAAAGGATTAAAATGTTTATTTCTATTTTTTTTTTCAGAAAACCTTCAACTCTGAAGAAGTATCTAACTTAAGAGTCTGAGATGTATGCATAGCCATCCAGGCTTTCTTTGAGATTCTGTTTCCATAGCTACATAGTTTTCAAGTTCATCCTCCTAATAAGATCTTGAGTAGGGAATTATGATACAGTGGGAAAAGCCTTAGCTTTGGATTATAAATACCAGTGGTTGATTTCTATCTCTGTCAAATAAACCCATATGACTTTGAGAAAACCTCTCTAGACCCCAGTATGCTCATCTGTAAAATGGGGGAATTGAGCTAGTTGGTCTCTAAGATTCTTCCTATCACTAAATTTAGGACCCCATGTTGACTCATCCTGCTGCTGTTTTGGGAGATTTACATTTCTCTTTGGGCAATTAATTGTATCTAGACTGGTAACTTGAGTAAGAACTTTTATGCCTTTTCTGGAGTAGACCAGGGATAAGCAGAATTAGAGTAAGATAAGGTCATGACTGTGCTTGACTTTGGGCTATGTAATTGATTCATCTTAAAAACCAAGCTATATTTTTGACTATTGAGTAACTGAAGGGTCCAAGATCTTATACCCCTTATTTTGCTAACTTGCATAGCTGAAATGTATGTCTGTACCTTGGATCATATTTACATACTCAAAGACTTGACTTAGATCCACAGAGAGTTCCTTTTAAAAAAGTCATTCTTTTGCTAGCCAAATATCCTTTTGTATTTCTTCCTTAAAATGGACTTCTTGATAGCAATTGTGGTTTCTTTTTAATTCTAATATACTTTTTTAAAATTTCTTGAAAAAATCTCCATTGTTTACTATAAGGGAATTATTGAGGACAATGTAAAACTGAAGCAATTAAGTGGTACACAACACATATATACCGCAAATATAATTCCATATTACTTAGATACGTTTATATGTGTACATATAATATATCTCTACATGCATAATATGCATTGCATGCATGCACACATATAGTAACTTAATGACAAACGAGGCAGTTTCTTAAGGTTTGAACAGGAGAGTAAAACAGTCTGATTTGTACATTAGAAGTAGTATTTGGGAGATGTGTGAAAGACAGATCGCAAAGATTCCTTATCTGTAAAATGGGATAATAATAGGATGTACCCTTGCAGGGTTGTTATCAGGATCAGATGAGATAATGATTGTAAAGTGTTCAGCAAAGTAAAAAATGTTTGAGTTTGTATATGTGTGTATAAGTTACGTGTAAGTTTGTGTGTGTATAGTTAATGCTATGTCTAGTAGTGTAATGGGAATGGGAATTTGAAGTTCTTCCCTGTCTCTTAATAGAACTAGGGGGAGTTTGAAGAGCTCCCCTGCTGTGAAGTAAACTCTACCCCCTTATAAGCTGAATGTCGTCTCATGGAGCCTGTGGTGGGAGG
>CM053593.1:312548030-312579540 GCA_028646575.1 Pseudocheirus occidentalis | reverse complement strand
GAGTCTAGAATATTTTGTGATCAAATGTCATGTGATAGTTATAGTCACCATCTCTATCGTGATGATGGGCACTGTAAATATTGCGTTGGTGTTACAAGTAGTCATTAAAATAAAATTAGTGTGACATATGACAAATAACTCAGTTTTGGATTTGCAAAATAAGATTAGATTAGATGATCTACAGGGACAGCTAGGTGGTATAGTGAACAGAATGCCAGGCATGGAGTCTAGAAGACCCATCTTCCTGAGTTCAAATCTGGCCTCAGACACTTACAGCAGTGTGACCCTGGGCAAGTCACTTAACACTGCTTCAGTTTCATCATCTGTAAAATGAGTTGGAAAAGGAAATGGCAAACCACTCCAATATCTTTTCTGAGAAAACCCCAAAAGTGGTCATGGAGAATCAGACACCACTGAAATTACTGAACAACCACAAATACGAGTTCATCTCTTTCTAGTTCTAAAACCTATCATTAGCACTCATGACAATTTTTGGTGAGAAACCTGTCATGGAGGTGTTTGAACAGAGTTTGGATAACTACTTGTTGGGAATGTTGTGGAAAGGATTTTTGATTTGAATAGGGTTTGTCCTCTGAAGTCTCTTCCTGTTCTAAATCCAAAATACCTGATTTTATTTAAGCCTTAATAACTAGATTAACTCTTTAAAAGGAATATTTACTTTAAAGACATAACAGGAGGGACAGCTAGGTGGAGCAGTGAGTAGAGCACTGGCCCTGGAGTGAGGAGGACCTGAGATCAAATTTGACCTAAGACACTTAACATTTACTGTGTAACCTTGGGCAAGTCAATTAACACCAATTGCCCTGCCTTCTCCCCTCCAAAAGAGAAAAAAAAACACATAGTAGGCCCTTAAATCCTTGTTGATTTATTGCTATTTACATCTTTTCATTTAACTTGTCATGTAGTCCATATTGCTCCCTCTTTTATAAAAGAATGTTATAAGAGACCATTTTTTTTTCATCTGTAAATTGAAATAATTAGGCTAAATAAGCTCTACAAGTCTGTGAGGTCAAATCCATTATAAGAAAAACGATCTTTATGAAACAATAACATTTGTAAGCTTTCGCTAATGGCTCTCACATCCAGCAATACTTGTCACAACAAAATTTTAGTATCATGAAAAGAAATCTTGGTCATACATAGGAATGTATTATAGACAAACTTAATCATTGTGTATAGATGGATGAAGCTATTCTGAGGATAAGGAGAGAGAAGTTGGGAAGAATAAGTAGATAGATAGAGGGAATGGGTAGAGGCAGGAAGCTAAATAGAAATAAAAATGAGGCATGGGTGTAGGAGCTGGAGTCAAGAAGGTCTAAGTTCAAACCCATTCTAGACACTTGTTCTGTGATCTTGGGCGAGTCACTTGTCCTCTTTCTGCCTTAGTTCCCTGATCCACAAAAAGAGAATAGTTACAGCATCTACCTCAACAGGGATGTTTCGAGAATCAAATGAAATAACATATAGGAAGTGCTTTGAAAACTTTAAGGTGTAACATAAATATTCGTCATTATTATTACTATTATATTTGGCTTTATTTAAAAAGCAGCTGGGAAACCACAGTATATATATATATATATATATATATATATATACACACATCTATATCTATCTATCTATCTATCTATCTATCTAAAATCAAAGGAAAGAAATAAAGAGAAATTACATACTGAGGCTGAGTAGGGAGGAAGCTGATTAGTTAAAATGTATCACGGTGATCTTAATTGTGGTTGGGGTAGTATAAATTAAATGGCCTGATAAAAGATAATTCATATCAGATTACAGTTTTACAGCTGGAAGGCAATCTAGAAATCATCTTGTCCAACCCCTTGATTTTACTCTGATGCTCATATAAATTCTGTTACTAGCTCAAAGTCACGCAAACAAGTATTTTTCTTTGTGTACAACTTTGATTTAGCTACTTTATTTTTTTAGGAAATGCTCCAAAAATGGATTCAATCCAGATCATTGGATCATAAATTTAGGGGCAAAAGGGACCCTACAGACCATTTAGTTCAACCTCTTAATTTTACAGATGGAAGTGAAAGTTGTTGTTCTGCTTATTGTTTGTTTTTTTGTTCTCAAATAAGACTAATGACATCAGCGGGATGATGTCTTGACTTACTAGTGAAATGGATTTAGGTGAGGCAGAGTTGTGCAAAGTCATTAACCTTATTCTCTCCTCCAGTCATCAGAGCCCAATGGTAAAACAAATCAACATGACTGGCAACCAAAGTTGGAGTAGAAATAAGTGTGGTTCAAGGTATGATATTAGAAGAAGGAGAAAGCCAGATAAAGTGTTTTAGGAGCTTTGAGCAGAGATACAGATTACTTTCTGTAGAGTGGAAATAGATCAAGCAAACACGTAGTAGATAGGTAATGAATATTTGTTGATTAAGCAAACATATAGTAGATACTTAATGAACATTTGTCGATTTGAATGGTTAAATTTAGTATCAAACCAAACCACTAGGTGGCTCTTTGGATACATGTTAGGGTTACAGGGAAGTTAACCTTTTAATGAAGGCATCACTATGAATCCGTTAACCCTGTGTTCCCTGGGTATCTTACGAGATATTTTCCCCAAATTCTCCCTAGTGAATGAACAAGGAAAACTAGAATAATCTCTATTAAAGGCATTTAACTATAGATGCAGGTACCATCTTGGTTGGCCTTCTGACTCTTGTGCACCATTGCAGATCTCCTAGCTGCTTCCTGTGGAGCCTTGGAAAGGATTCCTTGCTGGAATCCTAGGGAGGATGCTAATTAGAAGAAAATACTAAGATTCTTCTGCTGGCTATTATTCAGAGGTCTTAGCAGCCCAGCAATTATGCTGACAGGAAATCAAAGCATCAAGTTTAAATCCCTTTCAAATGAGAATGGATCATAAACAGAAAAAGCAGTGGGGAAACCTCTCATTATAGTACAATAAAAATCTATTGAATGTTATTCAGGGAAAGGTAAGTCAGTTTGCTGACTTCCTTTTTTATGCTCTAATTGAAATATGTCATTACCCCAGAAGAGGATTAAAAGAGATAAGATTTAAGTTGTTTTTTAGAACTGTGGGAAAGGGTGTCATGACAATAATTACCTGCCACTTCTATTATTCCAGGTGTGGACAGGTCATTGGGATACCCCGCAGACAACCTAACTCCTAATGAAGCTAAGCTGCTGTCAAAGTCAAGCGATCCTCTTGAGAAGTGTTCAGGAAGCCTTGGATCTTCCTTAAATACCTGGCTGTGACAGATACAGGTCAGGAAGACCTACTTCAGGTAATAAGAGAACTGGTTACAGTAGGGGTTGATTGTCTTCTGAGATCTAGGAAAATGATGAGAGAAGAGAAATGATTCCAGGGTTTTCCTGAGGATGATAATCAACTCTTAAAGATTCTTCAGAGAAGAGGGAGATGCTACACAGAACAAAGCACTGCAGTCTAGCAACAGCCCAGGATTTCTTTGGATTAGGAGCTAATCTGACGTGGAAAGGCCACCCCTGAGGGAACTGTAGATCTTGCCATTCTGCTAATATAGATCCACAGGCCTGGAAAATGGGCCCAGGACCAAAGGCTTTTCTCCCACGTCAGCCCTCTCTACACCCAGCTCAGGAGCACGATGGGAATAGTACTTCTGATAATATTTAACACGTAGTTCACTGCTTTTCCTTTATCTTTGGTTGTTGTTCAGTCATTTCATTCATGTCCAAATCAGGCCTTGCCATTTCCTTCTCCAGCCCGTTTTACAGATGAGAAACTGAGGCAAATAGGGTTAAGAGACTTGCCTAGGGTCACATAGCTAGTAAGTGTCTGAGGCTAGATTTGAACTCAATGCCTCCTGACTCCAGGGGTACTGCTCTATCCACTGTTGCTACCCTAGGCGCCCTGTAGCTGCCTTCTGTAGGAAAGAAAAAATGAAAGATTTTGTCAGGCAATTAGATGCCTTGTGCTTCAGTCTGTTGCAAGAAGTTTGATGGTGACAGGAGTTGAAATTGTTTGGCTAAAACCAGGTTTTTTAGATTTGCGGATTTTTTTTAACCATTTCTAGATTGTCAAGAGAGACAGCTGATGTGTGAATTATGAAGGACAAGTGTGTGAGAGCCCTGCTAGTCTCTTAATGTGATAGATTACAGTATATTTATCGTGTTGAAAAGAAAGTATTTTTAATCATCATAGTTTTTTAAGAAAGAAATTCTTCATGTCATCTGCCATTTCATTGTTGGAACATGGAGTCAGAAGAAAGGAGAAACCATAAAATAACCAGAGAAAACAATAATATAAAAGAGAAAAAGTAGTGAAAAGGAGAAAGTAGTTTCTAAAGCAAGTAAAAGAAAATCGAGTCATAGTGGCATATTGTGCTTGAATCAAATGAAGAGTTGGAAAAACACAGAGGATGCCATGTCCTATGGTCCTACTTCTATTTATTACATAGGATGGGATGTTCTTGCATGTGCTGAAATTCGTGCTGTGAGCAAATTGCTTTTTGAGGAAAGGAGGAAGAGAAAGGAGACAAGGGAAGAGGAGAGGAGCATTTATTAAGCACCAGAACTGTATTATGTGCTAGGCACTGTGCTAAATGCTCTACAAATATCTCATTTTATACTCACAACAAGCCTAGGAGGTGTTAATATTACCTATATTTTGCAGTTGAGGAAACTGAGGCAGGCAGTTGTGAAGTGACTTAGCCTCGGTCAAACAGCTAGTAAGTGCCAGATTGGAACTTTAGTCTTCCTAACACCAGACCCAGTGCTCTATCCACTGCATCGCCTAGTTAGAAACCTCTGCCCTTAAGGGCAGGCACTATTTAATTTTTGTCTTTGTGGCCATGGTGATTGGCACAAAGCATGGCAAACAATTGGCACTAAAATGCTTGTTGATTGGTTGGTTGATCCTGGGAAGATACCAGTTCAAAAGATCCATGTACCCAAATTGTGACTTCTTCCCATTAAACTCTTGGTTATATCTGTGTTAATGGAGGGAATCATCTAGACACTGTGCTGTTGAATAAATTCTAGGCAGATTCTTATATATTGTAGTTGTCAGTCTTCCCCTCACCCTAATATGACAATGGCGCATGTAAGAAGCAGACTTGCTCATTGATTCCCTTTCTCTCTGTCTCTCTCTCTGCCTTTCTCTCTGTCTCTCTGTCTGTCTCTCTGTCTCTGTTTCTTTCTCTTTCCCACCTTCCCTCTCTCCCTCTCTCTCTCCCCTGAATTGCTTCTTTCAACTACAACACACCAGTGACATTCTACTTTTGCCTGCAGACTGACACATCCGGATGCCAGGTTTGTAGCTCCACTTATTGCCACACATGTCATGTGCTTGTTGATCTAAGATAGTTCTGCTCTAAGAATGACTAGAGCTTTCTCTTTCCTCTTTCTTTGAGTTCTCTAGATAAAAAGTAATGCACTTTACCTAAATGGCTCCCATGAGCTTTGGATAATTTGTGTACCTGAGTGAAGTCTTGCCAGATATTGGTGCTCTAAGTTTAAAGAATTTGTTGTTGATGGGTTTTCTTTATTTCTATTTCGGGGCCATGCTACAATGTGCACAAATAAATTCTTCCACATTTCATTTAAATTAGAAATTATTTCTAGGCTATAGGAGCTACCTGTTATTGGTACTATTTTCATTTGGAATTTGTTTATTGCTTTTAGAAACTTGAGTTGCATTTTTCTATTCAAAATGTCCTTCATTCCTTCTGTCTGTATATTGCTCCACTGATTTTCACTCTGTATTTCCTAAAATAAATGGTCAAATAGCATTAGTAAAAGAAGATGATTTTTCATAGGATCTAGATAAGAGCAGGATATGGAACTTTATAAATCATTTAGACCAACCTGCCCATTTTGCAGATAAGGAAAGCAAAGTCCATAGAGATGGAGTGATCTGACCCAAGTCATATAGATTTATTACCTGTAGTAATAATGTCAGGATTTGAAACTAAGTCCTTGGGCTGCATATACAGAGTCCTTACATTTTGTAGCTGTGGTAATAGAAATGTTTCTCCATAAAGTTTTGTGAAAGAAAAGTATCTTTCTCTAAATTCATTGTATTCTTATTTTTAAAATGAAATTTTACTATTATTTCTTCACAGACTAGTGTGATCCAGCTCAATATACTCCCGTTTTGTTGGAGTCTCCCATTTTGAAACCCTATTTATGACAGCCAGTTTTAGAGCCAAGTCTGTGGCTATGGCTTCTTTCTTATAACAATGTTTATTTTCAATTTATTTTTCAAAGAATACATTGAAATGTAGTTAAGCTAGACACATGAGTAGACTTAAGCCCTCAAAGATTTTCAGTAGAGGAAATAATTACTGAATTTTCAGGATCGATGTGATTCCCTAAAGAAGATCACTGTTTATAATATTACTGGGATACCCTGACCACCATGTTCTCAAATTTGACAAAAATAGCCATTCCTAAGAACACATTTTATAAAGTATAAAGGGCACCACTTTCAATAGTAGATAACACTTAAAAATGGAATTAAACCAGAAAAGCCTGGTACTGAACCCTCTTGTTGTGTTTCTCTGTTCCATTATAATTTCAATCAATCTTCAAAGTCCTGTGTTCCAGTGGAAATGCAGAAACTAGTTGTCCAGATATTCTATCACAACGATTTTTTGTAGTTTTTTTTGTCATTATCAATCTCTAAAATTTATTCTCCTTTCCTGAAAATTTGCTGCTGGGAAGTTGTTCCAGGTACCTCCTGTTTTTCTCTGATTTCTTTATATGTGTCTGATTTAAGACGTGTTGCATGAAGCATATGAGTAGAATAAATCAGAACCACAAAACCCAGAGGAAGTAGATAAGGCCACATTTGTTGTATATGATTATAAAACTGTTTTTCAACTATTTTCTCAGGAACAATGGTGCTCAATTAACTCAGAGAAGTCTTCCTGTGAAGAAGGATCAGTTCCTTCAGAAATACCATCACTTAAAGGTTGGATCCTGATTGCCTACAGACCAAATTCCAGTAAAGTGAATGCCTCAGGACTTTCTTTCATTGTATTAGATTTAAAAAACACACAGTATAAAATATCATTGGAAGTAAGTTATAAGGTAAAATTGGACTTTTTTTATTATACTGAGATTTTTGATTGCAGTGACTTTTAACCAAATGACAATCTGCAAACGATTATTTATTTCAAATTAATCAACCCCAGAAAAAATGCTTTTTTAAAGGTACTCTCACATACTGCAGTGTTAGTTGGATTCTACCAGAGTTGTATAATAATTCTAGCATATAACCTAAACTTGTTCTAAAATGAGAAGTAACTATTAAATTCCTCTTCAAAGAATACCACCCAATAATCTAATAAGAAATTTTTCTGAAAAAAAATGACAAAGATTTGAGTTTAATTTGTTCTTTTAAAAAATGCTTTCAGAAGTGGGTGCTATTTTAAAAAAAGCATATTCTTGGTTCTATATAACTAAGTTATTTCTATTACTCACAGCCCATATAAACGTTGTTTGTAGATGTGGTTAGGAGAATTTTGCAACAATGAATTCCAAAACAATTATTTTCTTTGGTCCTTTTTCTTATACGAGTCAGTTTCAATGAGGGAAATGCCTGGTTGTATACTATTTGCACTATAGTTAGAAAGAAAAGAGGAGAGATGATTTAAAAAAAATGATTCTTTTGTTTTACCATCCAGTTTCTCTTAGATTCCCTATGCCTGTGTCCTTTCTTAAACGACCTTCTTAAAAATGATTTTATTCATTTATTTATTCAGTAAGCATTTATGGATGTCTACTATGTGCCAGGCACTTAACTAGGTGTTGAGGATATGAATACTGCCCTTGCCATTAAGGAGTTTGTATTCCACTGGGGAGTAGGGAGAAGAACACCGTGTTCACAGAGAAGTCATTGTAAAATCTGTGCGCAGTAATTTTGGTGGAGGTAACACTAGCAATTGGACAAACCTTGTGTAGCCTATGTGGCCTCATGAACTGAGGGAAGGATACAGGGGATTCTAAGATGCTTATAAGAAGAGTGAATATACTCATGGCTTCAGGGAGAAGGGAGATAGCCCATGTAAAGACACGGAGATGGGAGATGGAATGTCATGTAAGGCGAATAGTAAGTTGGTCAATTTGATTAGAATGTGTGTGTGTGTGTGTGTGTGTGTGTGTGTGTGTGTGTGTGTGTGTGTGAGTGAGTGTGTGTAAATGAGAAGGTGAAGGACATACAGTAAGTCTAGAAAGATAGTCTGGAGCAAGATTGGGAAAGGCTTTAAATGTGTAATGGGAGACCTCATATTTTGTCTTAGCAAGAAGGTTGTTCTTCGTTCTTGTAGAGGATCAAATAGCATCACTATGTTCAAGTCAAGTTACAATGGGTCCGACTGTGACTAATTCAACTCATTCGAACTTGAAATGCTCTACCAGAGAGGTCAGGCACAAATAGTCATTGTGAACATTTGGGGTGGATTCTCTAAATTTGTACATCTCGAGTTTCTTTTGAGCTACTTCAATTTTGCTTGCTCATAGGGCACAGCATCTTCTCTGATGATGGCACACCATGCTGGGTGGTCCTGTGCCAGTGACTCCCGTGTTATACAATCAATTCCAAAGTTCTTAAGAGAGACCTTGAAAGTGTCCTTGTAACACTTCTTTTGATCATTATGTGAGCTCTTACCCTGTGTAGCAGGAAGGAGTCCCTTGGGCAAGGAAGTTGTGAGATTGGCTCTGCGCTTAAGAAAGATCAGCTTGACCACTAGGTAGTAAGTAGATAATTTGGAGAGGGCAGAGGCTTGAGACAGCAAAACCAGTTAGGAGCCTTTTTCTGTAGTTCAGGTGAGAGGTGATGTGAGATTCAACTAGATAAGGCAACCAGCATTTATTAAATCCTTAATATGGGCTGCAACTCTGAGAATACAAATGCAAGCAATAAAATAGTTCCTGTCCTCAAGGAGTGTACAGTCTAATTCAGGAAGACAATGCAAAAAAGGGAGCTAAAAAGTAGAAAGAGGGGGAGGGAATGTGGAGGTTGGGAGGAAGATTGGAGTCACCCATATGGGGTATAGTGTTGAAGACTGGAAAGTAAGAAGCACCACTGGAAGGGAATGAAAACTTGTCTACCTGAACCCTTTCCAAAATTGGAGGCTGTGAGGGAGAAGGAAGCTGGGATTGGCAGATGAATGTCAAGGGTGAACAGGCTACAGGCAAACAGTGAGTTTTCAGAGTAAAACAGAGGCATAAAACTAGGGTGGAAAGTCTCAAACTACTAGCCCAAACAAAACAATATCAAAGAATGGCCCAAAACCTAGGAGAAGCAATGATATGGGAAAAGCTATGAGTAGCTGAGGTTATCTGTAAGTGACACCTCCTTTATTAACTTCAAAACATTTGTTTCTGCCTGCCAATTCACAACAGAGGGGGTGAGAATTAGGTTAGTTTCACCTCTACATTCTGAAGATTGGGCAGGTGATTTTTCAACTGTGTTGTTATTATGACAAAATTTTAAAATAACAAAAAGTGCAAGTTCCATGGAGTTATTTATAATGAGGAGAGATATTTTACTTGAAATTTGGGTGGGAAGCATCAATATCTTGTAAAGCAAATGTTCAGAGAATGTTTATTCGTAAATTTGCATCATATGGCTGGGAGGTGAGAGGGAAGTTCTTCCTTAAGAAAATCTTAGAGATGTGTGTGAAATGTGTCAGTTATGGACATCAGGAAGGGCAGCTAGGTGGCAAAGTGGATAGAGCACTGGGCCTGGAATCAGGAAGACATCTTCATGAGTTCGAATTTGACTTCAGACACTTATTAATTGTGTGACCCTGGGCAAGTGACTTACCCCTGTTTGCCTCAGTTCCTAATCTGTAAAATGAATTGGAGAAGGAAATGGTGAACCACTCCACTATCTTTGCCAAGAAGACCCCAAATGGAGTCACAAAAGAGTCAGATAAGACTGAAATGATCAAACAACAACAAACAAATAGACCTCATGTAGAGAGAGGATTTTGGAAGGGTATTGGTTGGACAAAAGTGAATAAAGAAAAGAATGGAACAAAAAAGTAACATCTAAGAATTATACTCAATAGATTAACCTTGAGGAAATGATTTATGCATAGACTGTTGTCCTGGTCTTCCATCAGATCTCTAATTAGATTGTTCATCTTACCATTGCCTTTGTCTGTGTTCCTGGTTCATTTTTGTCCCCTAAGGACATGGCAAAAATTCAAAAGTGAGGTATAAGAAGCTGAATTTTCAAAATCAATGGGGAAAGATTCAATTAAGGAACTAGAGCTTGATTCAAACTTCAAGTGGATATTATTTTGTTGTTTTGATTTTCTTCAAACGAAAGCTTAAGTGAAAGCCAGGGGTCCTTGGGCCACCCTAGATCTATTTTTGATGCTGGCTGATTTGGAGCCAAAGCAGGTGGTATTAAAAATTCATACAAGTGTATGTAATACCTATTATAGCCCCCAACCTCTCGTCAACTCAGTGTTTGTTTCCCCTCTTCCACATCCTCAGGGCAGCAACTTCTGTGGTGTAGCTCTCATCTGCTGCTCCAATATAGACACCAGCAGGAATCCTCTTCATGTTTTCTACTTTCTTCAAGTCTTGATTTTCTAAGTGAGCAACTGGACTCGCTCCCTGGGAGCTGGGCAAGGAACTTTGGTCTCATTCACATGCCAAACAAAGCTCGACATCTATGTACATTTAGCCACAGTGCAGTTTTTGCATGTTGAGATGGTTATAAATTTTAAAATATAGTAAAATATTCTTGGAGGAAAAAAATAGCAGATATCCCTTCTGGTTGATGTTGTACATTATCCAGGCAACAATGATGGAAATTAGATCACTTTTGAAATTTAATAACATCAACTTACATACAGATTTTAAGTTAATAACGCTTAAAACTACACTAAGGCTTTAAGGCATCATGTATTTCTATTTACATTGCCAATAAATACTATGACTACTACTACCACTACCACTGCTACTACTACTACTACTACTACTTCTACTATCACCACTACACCTACTCCTACTACTCCTACTATTATATGTGGTAGGGGAAGCATCTCATATTCTGGATTGATTGCTTTTGCAAGAAAAAAATCATATAATGGCTTTTATGATCATAGAAATCTGTGGACCTGCCCGGAAGTTAAAAATGAAGAAATAAAAGTGGGAGCATCCCCTTTACATGTGTGTACAATATTCTTTTAGGTCCACAGACAAAGAATGTGATCTGTAAGTATAATGTTTTATTTCACTTTTCAGTATTAGTACTACTACTACTACTACTACTACTACTACTACTACTACTACTACTATTACTACTACTACTACTACTACTACCACTACTACTACCACTATTACTACTATTACTACTATAACATCACTACCACTATTTTGATTGATTCTAAGGTTTTCAAAGTGCTTCATACATGATTCTATCTAATCACTCTTGACTAAACAGTCTATGTAGTCTGCATCATAGTCTCAAATTCAGAGATGAAGTACCTTGTCCAAATTCATATGGTTAAAAATCATCTGAGATTTGGTTGAATTTAGATTTTCCTGACTTCAAGTTCATCTCTCTATTTGCTATGCCCACTTTATAGAAAAAAACATCTCTGACTCTGTGCATACCATGGAAATTAAGCAGGAAAAAGGAATAGACATACTTTATTGGTAAATAAATTTAGAAGTAAATATTAATTTTGAACTGCATGGTTTGAGGCATAGATTTGGTTTGGAAGTGAAATGGAAAGAAACATATTAATGGCAGCATATTGATTCCTGTTGTCATTGGAAAAATTTTATTTTTCTTACATAAAAGAATGTCACACTATGCTAATACTCTTGTCAGAGTTTCAGAACTCTCTTGATGTTCCATCATTTTCCAATGTTCTTCAGCTGGAAAATGGGAGGTTTATTTTTCCCTTTTATATTTGCTCTTTCAAAGTTAAAAGTCAGGTCATACACATTCATTTTTTAGGTAACCCACACAGTGAACTAATGGAGGTGGATCAAAAGAGCTTTTCTCTCCATTTTAAAGGCTGGGAGAACTGAGGCAGAACAGATTGTGACCTTTCTGAAAACTTCTGGAAGCTTCTTTACCCTCAGGGTAATTTTCCCTTTCTCTGTTACTTTAACAGTATCAACAGTTGCCAGACTCTACACTAACAGCTACTCACAGAGAGAAGGAAGAACACAAACATCAGAGGGGAATTCTTGGAATTTTCTCTTTTTAACACTGAAAAGTGCAATAAAACATTGTATCTACAGATCATATTCCTTGGCTGTGGACCTAAAAGAATATTGTGCAAACATGTAAAGGAGTTGCTCCCACTTTTATCAATTCATTTTTAACTTCTGGGCAAGTCCACAGATTTCCCTAATCATAAAAGTCATTATGTGATTTTTTTTTTGCAAAAGCATTCAATCCAGAATAGAAGGTGCTTCCCCACCACATATTTGCAAGCTATTATGAATATCTTACTTTATATTAACCAGATATCTTTTTTTCTTGCAGCTTTTGTTTCTACTAATTTGAACTTACCCATGGCTGCTGATGGCAATGACATTGTAAGTACATTTTTAGAAAGTCTTTAGCTAGAATGATATTAGTGGTCAGATGAATGTAGAAGAACACTTAAAAATCATAGCTGGATTGGTTGTGTGCTTGAATGACTATTTTTTTCTCAATTCATTAACTACAATGGAGCTAAATTATAGTATCATTAGCTTCCAGAAGTTTTATATTCACCAAGTGTTTGATTAGACTTTCCTCTTTAGCAATCTAATTATCGTCTGGCAATACTGTGTATCTGTATCATATTTTTCTTTGTTTTAAAATTGGTGTTACTGATGACCTTATCATGTGTAAATACAAAGTTCAATAGTACTAGTACCTTTATGTTTTCCAAAGCATTTCCATATCCATTATCTCATTTGGTCCCACAACAACCTTGTATGGTAAGTAGGGCAGTTGATAGTATCTCTCCTTTACAGATGAGGAAACTGAGGCATAAAGAGGTTAAGAGAATTGTGATGGAACTGATGTTTAGAACAGGACAACTGAAAGCTATTCTTTGCTTAGAGGCAACAGATTTGATAAAACAGAAGGAAAAAGTGAAATATATGCTAAGGTGATAGAGAAAGAAATGGCAAATTATCCCAGCACCTGTGCCAAGAAAACCCCACTTGGGGTCACCAAGAGTCAGATATGACTGAACAGCAACAACAAATGCTAAGGTTAATGAATTTGATGCACAGAAGTAAAGTGGACAACATTGGATTGAGGACAAATAAAAGAAGAACACAAATAATGCAATACTGGGAGTACATTACAGATGATCCAAACCAGTTAGAGAATCATAGATTCAGAACCAGAAAGGGACTTGGAGGTTAATTTTAGTGATCATCCCATGGGCATGCCATTCATATTCCTTGGTTGTGACTTTAAAAAGAAAACTATATATGTATGTGTATACACACATATATACACACATATGTAATATATACATACATATATATGTATGTATGTATATATATGCAGAAGGATGCTTTCACTTTTTCTAATTTACTCTAAAGGTTTGATTTTTCTTCTGGGCTCATTCCTGAATCCCAGTGGTAGAACTAGAATCTGAACCTGGATCTTTTGACTTCAGATCTCGTATCTTTCTTCCATGCCATACTATTCTCTTGAGGAGATGAATAAAGCTTTACTAATATTGATTATAAAGTCAGTATCTGAATATCTACTGTCAGTCTTACTGATAAAAGCAGGGTATCTGATTATTTCCTTGCCTTGCTGATAATTTGATTTCTTGCAAAGCAGAAAAAACAATGGAGGGAATTGCTTCTTTGGATTTAATTCTGACTAATGAGGAGAAACTGGTCAGTGAAAAAGAGTGGAAAACTTAGTGGGGGAAATGACCCAATCATCTTAGAAATTGCAATTTCGAAAGAAGGCAGTTATGCAAAAATATTTGTTAAGTGTTTACTGTATACTAGACTATGTGATAGGCATTTAGGTGGCGCAGCAGATACATATGAAGAAATATGGCCTAGATGATTGTTGAAGTTAGTTGCCTCCTGAAGCTGGTAGAATATCCAGACACAAAGATGGTTAATTAATGAATAGATTAATGTTGAAACTGGAGGAAATTTTTCTTGTCAGGCTTCATCATTTGAACTTTGCTATTCAACATTTTGCCAGCAACTTGAATGAGGATCTAGAAGGTGCACTTATTAAAATTTCTGATTAAAAAATCTGAACTAAAAAAATCCCCCCAAACCCAAGAACAAAAACAATGTAGTTATATTAATGATGACAGAATAAGTATTCACAAGTATCTCAATAGGCAAAAATAATGGTGATATTGAATGGGTATGAGTCATAGAATCTCATTCTCTGAAAAATTATAGTTGAATCACCCAAAATGCAGTGGGAAGGTTTAGGGTGGGTGTGAATGGGTCATGACACAATACTACCCAAGAACTGATCAAAAGATGTGGCATACAGGAGGCAATAAGAGAGGCCTATGACCAGAAAAGAATGTGGGCTGGTCATGTGATGAGAGCAAGGAAAAAAACCAATGGATAATGCATTGGGGAAGGAGGTGAGATTAGATGATTTAAAACCATAGGGTCATATACGAAGATGTGGAAGGAATATTGGAGACAATCTAATATATAGCTCTTACTTTATAGATAAGGAAACTGAAGACCAGAGAATTTAAGTGACTTATCCCAAGTCACATAGGTGATAAGTTCCAGAGTCTATATTCTAGTTCTAGGGCTTAAAACCTAAAATTCTTTCCAGGGTACTGTACTTC
This sequence comes from Pseudocheirus occidentalis, assembly GCA_028646575.1. NCBI lineage: Eukaryota > Metazoa > Chordata > Mammalia > Diprotodontia > Pseudocheiridae > Pseudocheirus > Pseudocheirus occidentalis. The sequence goes on along the minus strand of CM053593.1, from coordinate 312,564,718 downwards.
CAGCTCCAAGGTTCTATAGCTGAAATCACACAGGAAATTAGTAGAGGTGAATTGTTAAAATTATTAGAATCAGCAAGGTGGATAGAGCTTTGGACTTGGAGTCAGAAAGATATGAGTACAACTTACTACCTGTGTAACCCTTCGAAACTCAATCGCTATCTCCCGTAGAATCTTCACCTCTAATATAGGAATAATAATAGTACCTGTTGTGGCAAGGACAAAATGACGTCTTCTTCTTCTTCTTCTTCTTCTTCTTCTTCTTCTTCTTCTTCTTCTTCTTTTTTCTTCTTCTTCTTCTTCTCTTCCTCTTCCTCCTCCTCCCCTTCCCTTTTCTCCACCACTACCACCAGCACCACCAGCACCACCAGCACCAGCACCAGCACCGCCACCATCACCATCATCATCATAGAGTTTGGTGGGACTAGAGCCTGGTTTTTTTGACTCCTAATGCAGGGATCTTACCATTGTGACACATGATCTTCTTTCTTTTCCCACTCAGCAAATATATTATCTGTCCATCAGTTGCTCATTCTTGTAGAGTGGAGAGCTGTCACTTTTCATCTTATGAGTGTTCCAGGCCAGAACAAGTCATCCTAACTCTAACCTCTGTTGCTATTTCCCTCAGGAGCTGTTGTTTGTGCTGTACTTATTTATGTTCTGCATTTCTTCTCTCTGCCCTCCAGCAATTAATGTGTTCTAGCTTTTTTGAGAAATAATTTACAAGGTTTTGGGAATTTTCTGCTGTTTTCTGTCCTCCATACAGTTCAGGAATCAGATCTGTGTTTTGGTTAATAGAGCTTTTGATTTTAAAACTTTGATTTTAGTAGACTGATCATACCTAGAATTTTATTTCTCATGATCCTGTCTTGTTCATTTAATTTGGCATGGTTAACAATGTTAATGAAACCCAATGCTATACATATAAAACTGTGCAGTTGGGATCCTGAAGTCACGTTATTTTTGGTTTGAACACAAGTTTATCATTTTATCTGCTTTGTTTTCTTCATCAAAGTAGTTTGCAGAGTCTTTCAAAGACCAAAACTATATTTGAGACCAGGTGCCTTTAATATATATATATATATGTATGCTTTGTTTTTTCCCAAATTATATATTAAAACAGATTTTTAAAGCATTTCAAAAACTTTTGAGTTCCAAATTCTATCCCTCCCTCTATTCCTACCCTTCCCCCTCTCTGAGATGATAAAAAATCAGACATAAGGTTGTATATGTGCAATCATGTAAAAAATTTCTGTATTAGTCATTTTGTAAGAGAACACTTGAATAAAAGAAAGTTAAAAATAGCTTTAGTCTGTATTCAAACAATAAAAAGCAATAACTAAATTCATCTGGAAGAACAAAAGGTCAAGGATTTCAAGGGAATCAATGGAAAAAAGTGAAGGAAAGTGGTCTAGCTGTACCAGTTCTCAAACTGTATCATAAAATAGTGATTATCAGGATCATGGAGATAGTATGTGTCTGAGGCCAGACTGGAACTCAGGAAGATGAGTCCAGGGGCAGCACTCTATCCACTGCTCCCCTGAAGTGAAATAAGGTTATGGAGTTTTCCTCATTGAAGACCTTCAACAATAGATTGGGATGGTCACTTGTCACTAACATTGTAGCAGTAATTCTTGATTGGGTACAATTTGGGCTAGTTGGTCTTTGATGTTTCTTTCATTTCAAGATTCTCTGAACTCTTTCAGAACAAATTGTATCATTTAGTGCACTCTAACAGGACTTTTTAGAAGTTTCATCATAACCTAAAAGAGTCAACATATTCCTAACACTGACAAAGCTAAAACCACAATCTAATGGATTGTTAGAACTGGAAATTCCCTCTAAATGTGATCTAATTTAATAATCTCGTTTTGGATATGTAAAAACTGCCACTAGGAGAGAAAAACATGTCTTATCCTAGGTCATGCTGGGAGTTGGTGGCAGAGCTCAACTTGAGCTTCTTTTCTATTAACAGTTCCATTCTCTTTCTACTGTACCATACTGCCTCAGAGTGAATGTATTCATCCATAGGCTCTAGATATTGACACAAAGAAAACAACTGTTCTTATTTTGACATTGCTCATAAAGTATTTTAAGATATTTGTGATATTCTTCAACTCCCATTTACTCCATCAGCATAACAATACCAATTTTGTGATAACTATATCACTAGAAAAAAGGATGAGCAACTCCCTATATCCTTTTTTGTTCTTAAAAACTGTTATTTGAATTCTTTAGTTCAAGATATGTATTAGTAAAGGGATACTTTAATTATGAAAGGTAAACACAGACTCACTTAAAAAAAGTGGGATCCAACAGGAATTTGAAATTACTGATTCAATCTCATTGTTGTCATTTTCTTACTGTAGGTCTAGCACCTTCCAGACTTTGTCTTGCCATGGGGACATGCCACACTGAAATTCCAATATTGAAAGTTGCAGAATTTTAGCATCTTAGATTAGAGTTCAGCAGTAATCACTGAAATAGAATTCTGTTTTTGAGGAAGGAATTCAGTTACTCTGTTTCCTTTAATTAAATTAGTGACTTGGATTAAAGTGGTCAGGGAAAGTTTCACAGAGCCTTAAATTAAATACTGAAGGTTGTGTACAAGGTGGATGGTGGGGGAAGGAGCACATTTTTGGTGAGGGTAACAGCATGAATAAAAACACAGAGGTGGGAAAGCATGAGATTTATTCAGGTACTGTGAGAAAATTGATTTTTTCTTTTTCCGCCTGCCACAGATAATTTTCCACATTTTTCCCCAGTACAATATGCTTATAATGTCTGTTCTTACGTTGGTATTTAAGTTACAGAGCAGTGACAATAATAACATTAAATATAGCTGCATCTTCCATTTCTGAAAAGTTGTATGTGAATCAAATATTTGTAAATTATTATTTTGAATGCACTTGGGAATTAAAAAACAGATGTCCTGTTTTTCATTCTTTTTGCAAACTGAAAAAGACTGAATTCCAATTCAACTTTTCTATAAGTCTGGAATTTCAGAAAAGGAAAGGAAAACACAAACTCACTTAAAAATGTGGGATTTGAGTTTACATAAATCAGGATAGGTTTTTTATATTTTTAATAGCCAATATTATGGCAACAAGAAGGGATTATGAATCAGTGAGTCAATCAACAAACCTCCTTTTGTTCCAGGCATAGTGCTAGATACTGGCATATAAAGACAATAGTGAAAATGGAAGTTGTCCCCAAGGAGCAAAGAAAATATATGCATATATTGGTATAGCAGGGAGGGAAGCATCATGCCTTTGAATGAGGCACTTTGTGAACTTTTATTTTCTCTCTTTGGTAAGTAATTTCTCTCCCCACCTCCAGTCCCCTTTCCCCTTTTGGATGACCTGGAGTCAGAGCAAGCTTGTGTATGCAGGGATGTTTCCCTAATATGGCCCTGTGCATTTTAAAGAGGCTCATAAATCTGTAAGGGGACGACACCATACCCTTTCTTTCCTGCAAAGTCACTGGCTGACTGAATTGTCAATTGCTTTGGCCTATCCAGAGACGGTTTAAATTGGTGCTTTTATACAACTAGCAAATGTGATTCTTTCTGACAGTTCAGCTAATCCTTGACACAGGATAGAGGAATGCTGAAGAATGCTATCCAAATCCTGCTGTCTTTTCTTCCTTTTCCCCTTTGCTTCTTAGACAGAGGAAGAAGGTCCCTTGGCAGCAGACAGAGGACGTAAAGTCCTAAAATGCCAAAGCACAGGCCAACATTACTGAATTCTCAGACTGCTGATGGTCACTCCCTTGCTCCTGGTCGGTATCTAGAGGGAAACAAGAAAAGTGTAAGATGGATTACCTGCTTGTCCTCCAGTAGTTTACCATCTAATTATTTAATTGAGGATACAAGAAATAAACATAAAGCTACTAGAGAATTCAGGTAGACAAAGAACTAAGTGCTAATAAGAGAAGGGGTCCTTGAAAGTATGTTTATATCCCCATTAAAATGTGAGCTCCCTCAGGACAGGGGCATCCCTTTCTCCCCGCTCCCATCCTCCACCCCTCCTGCCAGTCTTTGTAATCTCCATACTTAGCACAATGTTTGATATGTAGCCTATGCTTAAATGATAGTTGACTGACTGACTGACAGGTAAAGGTTAGGCAACTTTTAAATGCCATTTCAAAAGAAGTTGTTGCTTAAGTGGAAGTGGGTTAAAGTGTAGGCTGTTGGTAAATGACTTATCTTTTCCATTTTACTTTTCTTCCTTTGGAAGATGTTTACACTTTTCATGACAAGTTAAACTATGTGATAATAGTTCTTAGCCTTACTGCTAAGCTAGCAAAAAAGACAGAACTTAGACTGCAGAGTACTTAATGGTACATGACAAAACCAGAAAGGAAATACATAAAAATAAAGTTAGTGCAGTGATTTCACATTCCCCTGAGGTGTTTAGGACACATCCTCAGGAAACCATATATCAAAAGTCAGTAAATATAGCATCTAAACTACTTAGAGCCAGATAATATAACCTATATGTCACATATCATTTTCCTTTGATTAGACACGGAGTGTCATTTCTTAATAAAGTGTTTAAGAAATGAAGAAAAGTAAATGCTACTGTACAAACCTTCTTCATTTGTAGTCGATAAGTTGTTGAGCTGAAAGTCAGGAAGATCTGGTTTTAGAGACTGTCTTTTATATTATGACTCTAAACAGTCACTTAACTGCTCTCTAACTCAATGTTCTCTTTTGGAAAATGGTATTTTTGTAAAATGTACTGGTATTTCACTGCGTAATTGACACACATTTTATGTGAGCTTTTTATTTGCAAAAAGTGAGGTGGGACCACTATGTGAAGCTTTTTTAATTAAAAAAATTGTGCTTGTATTACTTAAAAACAATACTGTACAGTTTAGCTTGTGTGGGAGATGCAAGTCTTACTGTATCACGGGACTTACTCATGGGAGCTTTGCCTGCTCTCAGCTCCCCTTGCGCCCACAGCTCTTCATTGAGCTGAGTGATAATACCATCAGTACTGCAGTATTCTAAACAAATCATGTAAGTCAGCTTTTGGATATATACTGACAATGCACATTTGATGAGAATTCTAGGCTGGTGACTGACAATGTGCAAGAGATAAATGTGTATCCACATACCACTGGCGAATCCATTGCTGCTCTGTTTACCTTGCAAGTGGCATGACAAGCAGAATTACACCATGTGATAATTATATGATGAAAGGTTATGAACCAATTTTTGGCCTGAAAAAAGCAGGGTGTGATGATTTATGGGGTGAAATACCGCAATAGCCACTACCTCCCAGGGTTGTTATGAGGAACAAATGAAATATTGCAAAGCACTTTGTAAACTTTAATGAGTGAAAAAATGCATTATTATCACTATCCTTGATTGCCAAAGCCTTTAATAGGAAAAAACAATTTTCTTTAACATTTTATAAAAGTATATCATATTTTATTTTTCCAATTACATGTTAAAACAAATTTTCAACATTAAAGAAGTTTTGATTTCCATGTTCTATACCTCTCTCCCTCCTTCTCTTGCCCTCTCCTTCAATCAGATATAAGTTATTCATGCACAATCATATAAGACAAGAAATAGTAATTTTCTATATAAGAATTTTTCTATTTTAAAGGTAGATCCTTAGAGTCAATGAACATGAATATCTATATTTAATTTTGTTTTCTTTGTAATCGTTATGTATATTTGGTCTCATTAGGATACAATTTGTGGACTTAAATCTTTTTCGCTCCATTGAACGCTTAGTATATTGACTCAAAATATGTCTAGTGATTTGGGAATATGTAATTGTAAAGTTTTATTATAAGTTAATGATGATGGTATAAGAATGCTGATACAGCCTGTGTGTGAGAATCAGTCTTAGTAATGTGTAGTCACAACTTGACTGTGGAGTCAGATAAATTAGGAGATGCAAGACAGACATATACACCATTTTTGTGCCTGAATTATTCAAGTGGGCATTATCCCTGGACTTTGAGCTCAGTTATTTACAGGGGTACCACTATATTTTCAATCATCTTCTTTTGAGCAATTACTAAACTTGGAAACTTCACAGAATCACAGACTCAGAGTGGGAAGGGACATCTGTCCAATCCATTCCCCAAAGAAAGAACTACTCTATAAAATGCCTTATAGATTAATGGTCACTTAATGGTTATCTTGTAAACTTTCAAGCAACAATAGCAAGCAGTCATAACAACCACGAACATAAATAATAGGAAACACTGATTACTTACACAATGATTCCACTGTGATAAAAGGTTTGGCATTGCCACAGTGTCTTGTACTTAGCAAATTCTCAAAAAACACTAGCATACAAAAATAAATTAATAACTTTCCCTGAAAAGTTTAATCTTAAGGTAGTTGGGTGAATTCTTACTGTTTTGTCTGTGATGTTTCCATTGAGAAGAGTGAGCCTTGAATCTGGACAAGGTTCTGGCAATTAGTTGTGATCTCTCTTTGGAAACCATTATTGCACAACAACATCTATCTATTGTTCCCCAAGTACAAACCCACAAGTGTGACTTTCTTCAGACTGACACTGAGTACCTTGGTTCTACTTCCTGTTTTGAGAAGTATGATGTAGCTGACATTCACTGAAGTTCTTAAGACAGTGTTTTGTTTTCCATCTGAACAAATTCAGTTTTAAGGTCCTTGAAGTATAATAATAGCTAACATTTGCATAGTACTCCAAGGTTTTCAAAGGAGTTTACATATGTTATCTCATATATATCTCACAATAACTCTGATGCTATTATTCCCACTTTCCAGTTAAGGAAACTGAGACTTGTAATGGGTCACACAGCTAGTAAGTGTCTGAAAGAGGATTGAAACTCAGATCTTCCTGACTTCAAGCATAATACTATATCTACTGCACCACCTGGTTGCCTAGAAATATAATATAAAACTGAAAGAAATGGAAATTCTATGATTTTCAACTTATAAAGCCTATAAAGGATGGTGGGAGGGGTATCATGGGGACTTACAACCAGTCTGAGAAGTTCTTTGGATTAGATACAGTCTTGGATTAGGAGGATCACTACCAGTACAGATCAAAGTTTAAGGCTTCTGAAAAGAATAAATGAAATGTAATATTTTATTTAAGAAATTAATCTGTAAACACCAACCTGATTCCTGATCAGAACATCTGGGTTTGAGTCTAACTTCTGGTACTTTTTGGATTTGTGACCCTGATCATGTCACTAAAGTGATAGATGTGGTGACTTATAGGCAACTTTATAAAACTGTAAGATGCAGAGAAGGTACCAATCTATATTGGTAGAGGGAGTGTCTTCATTGAGAATTCCTTATACCAATGAAATGATAGGTATGAAAAAAAGAAGTTCCCCAAGGCAATTCAGTGTGCTCTCTTTCTGATTTCAGAGTTCAGTTTGAGGTTCATCTTCAGTGTCTGAGAAAAATAGCTTTGCAGAGGGTAAGAGTATTGAATTTGGAGTCAGGAAGTTGAGTTCATTGTTGTGTCTGACTCTATGACCTCATTTGGGGTTTTCTTGGCAGATGTTGGAGAGGTTTGCCATTTCCTTCTCCAGCTCATTTTATAGACCAGGAACTGAGAGGCAAACAAGGTTAAGTGACTTGCTCAGGGTCATGTAGCTAGTAAGTGCCTTACACAACATTTGAACTCAGGAAGATAAGTCTTCCTGACTCCAGGCTCTGCACTCTTTCCACTCTGCCACCCTGAGTTCAAATTCTGCCTCAAACAGTTAGCCATATAATTCTGGGGCAAGGTACTTTACGTCTTTTAGCCTTGGTTTCTTCTCTTTAAAATGTGGATATTAATAATATCTATTGCCAAAGTGGTAAGGATCAAATAGATTAACATATGTATAATGCTTTGTAAAGTCTAAAGTGTTGTATAAATGCTAGCTATTATTACTATGGACTAATTCAGTGGAATGACCATTAGATGGCCAGGCACCCCCCCCTGCCCCAGCACAGTATAGTTAATATACATTTCTCCTCTACTTGGTTTTCTTTCTTGAGTAGATTAATAGGTCAATCAGTTTCAAGTATCTGTGAATCTAATTAAGGAAGTCCTTTAGTATTCTGGAACTTCATTCAGTTTATTGATTTTACAAATACTTTTCAAGTGCCAACTATGGACAAAGCACAGTGCTAGGCTCAAATACATAATGCTCAAATGAATCTGTGATCTCATCACTGGAGCCTCCAACTATGATTAACCCATCCAGGCCCAATCCTCCAGTATTACTCTTATCCATATGATCCTATACATTTGCTACCAGGGATTAGAATGGGGTGACCCAATGTGTTAGTCTTATTTGAATTTTCTTGACATAGAAATAATAACATTGGAGTGCTCAAATGGTTGATACATTGAATGGCCTATTTCTTTCCCTTTTCCTCATGCATTTCTTTAATATAATCTGTACCACTTCTTAATTCCTTGTATATAATATGTCTAACTTGATTATGCTTATCACGTGCCTTTCCATTATGTTTTGAGTGATCTGCTGCTTCATTCAGAGAATGTAATATTCTTCAATTTATAGTCATGGCACTCTACCAGAAGATTAGGATTAAAAGGCCTGACACTTGTTTCAAGGTAAAATTTGAGATCATTAAAAATATGGTACAATTTGCTGAGGGCAATCTCACAGGTTTTCTTCTTCCTGATCAGTTATGAATGGACCAATCACGTTGTCCATTTTCAGTTTCTGTCTAAGATGTGTATACTGATGGATGAATTCTATAGGTTGTCTGCCCAATGGATTTTCATAGACTGAATTATAGGCATTCCTTATCCACTTGGTTTTTTTTTTCTGTGTGTATTGTTGGGCCAGACAGGTTAAATAGTTATGAATCTCGTTTAGAAAGTTCTGAATTGTTTTGAGGATTTTTACAATCAGCATAATGTCATTTGGAGAAAGAATTATCTGGAGGATTTTGCTGTCTATAACAAAACTTTCTTTAACTTGGGCTGTACATTATTTTTCCTCCATATATCTTTAGTGAACAATTGATACAATGATCAATGAGTGTCAGACAAGGTTATCTCTATTGCATTTTTCATGGAATCTTGTATAATTTTGTCATATGTCATATATCTCATAGGAGACACCTTGCCAGAAGTGATAACTTCTAGAATGTATTTTGCTGGACCCAAGTGAACTTTCTTTTTAATAATAGAAAACAATTAGCATAGTGACAGCCTATATTCTTTACATATTTCAAGTAATAACATATTGTAAAGATGTAAAATATACCTTGCCAAAGTCTTTCTGTTGCTTTCTCATACCTTTATAAAGGGTGCCCTGATGACTGCATAGCTGATCTATTTATTGCTATCTTATAAGTCCTGATTCTTCTTGAATTCTTTTTCATTTTTACATTTAATTTTATTTTTATTCTGAACTTTCAAAATTCTGAATAAGTGGAATTTTCTTTTAAAGAATATAATAAATTCAATAAAAAACTTTGAAAACTGTCCTTATGGTGATTACTTCTGGTTTTCTTCCTTTTTTTTGGAGGGACTTTATGGGATGTGCTCTATTGCAATTTTCCTCTCACGTCAACTTACCTCTAAAATTGAAAAGAAAAAAAAACCCAGCTTCAAACCTTTGTAATAGATAGTCAAATCAAGCAAATTCTGATATGAACTGGGTCCAGAAATGTTTGTCTCATTCTGCATCCTGAGTCCAATACTCCCTCATCAGGAGTTAGCATGTTTTTTCATCAGTCCTCTGGATTCATGGTTGGTCATTTCATTGGTTAGAGTTCTTAAGTCTTTCACAATTATTTTTCTTTTAAAAGCTGTTATTGTATATACTGTTCTGCTCATTTCTCTCTGCATCAATTCACATAAATCATTCCAAGTTTCTCTGAAACTGTTTCTTTTTGTAATTTCTTATGGTGTAACAATATTTGATTACATTAATATAATATTGTTGATCCTTTTCCTAGTTGATGAGCACCCCCACCCTTAGTTTCCAGTTCTTTGCTACTAAAAAAGAGCCAGGTAGAAATATTTTATACAGCTGTGTCCTTTTTTACATTCTTTGATTATTTTAGGGTATAGGCCTAGTAGTGGTGTTGTTAGATCAAAGAGTATGCACAGTTCAGTGACTTCTTGACTTCCTGTGACTTCTAAATCTATTAAATATGCTTTCCTTCTAGATACATTCTCCTCTCTCAGTTTCCATAGTACTGATCGGTCATGGTTCTCTATCACTAATCCTTCAAATTCTTCCTTGCATGATTATCATTAAGCTTCCCAAACCCTAAACCGTTTGAGTGCTTGTACCACAGGAGTCCCCAAGGACTCTCCTCTTCTATTTCTTTGGAATTTCATTAGTGCCCAGGAATTCAATTATTATCTTTGTGAAGATGACATTCAGATCTATATATCAGACCTTATCTCTTTTGTGCTCTCTGGCCCATCTCTATCTGTTGGCTATCTTTATTTGAATGTCCCATAGGCATACTAAATACATCATGTCCAAATCAGAACTCATTATCTTTCCTCCTCTGAACTTTTTGCCTCCTCTGAACTTTTTATTGTTGCTGTTTTTGTTGGCATCACCATTTGGTAAACTAGGAATAATTCTTCTTCTCTCTCATTCATAACCCTACATGGCTGAGATTTGTTAGTGCTACCTACACAGCATCTCTCTTGTATCTGTCACCTTTTCTCCACTCCCATAGTGGTTCAGGCCCTCATGAACTCTCCCAGGGACTATTGTAATAACCTCTTCATTAGTTTCCTTTCTTCCATTCTCTTCCCACTCCAATCTTTCCCCTACTCATCTGCCAAACTGACACTTCTAAAACACATTTGACTTTGTCCTTTCCTAATTTAAGAAATTTCAGTGGCTCCTAGGATGGCCTCTACGATCAAAGACAAACTTGTCTGTTGGAGCTTTTCAATCTGGCTTCAACCTATCTTTCCAGACCAATTGAACATTGCTCTCTCCATAGAAACTATATGCTTTTCTCCATAAATACCTGTTCATTTCCTGCCTTCATGCATTTACACTCTTTTATCTCCTTTTTATTGTTTCTGACTCTTGGAAGCCTAGTGTTTTTCAAAGCTTAGTCCAATAGCCACCTCTTCCACAATGCCTTTCCCAATTGTTCTAATTGATAATGTGTTCCCATTTCTACTAATCTGCATTTATTTTGTATATTTAATACCCCATTATAATAATAACTCATTTTGAAACAAGGTTCATATGGTTCCCTCTTCTGTAGTTTTAGGGAGTTTATTTTAGATGAAAAGTTTTGAGTTCAATCACCATCACTTTGAACCACTAGTTAGTAAAATTCAGGGGTGTATGGAGTCTTCAGGGAAGACTAACACCTCCGGTGTGAGGATTTTCTGAGCCCTTTTTAGGGCCATCTACTTGTGGTGTCCATCTTCACCCAATTCTCACCTGTTGCTCCAAAGAGTGGAAGCATGTATAGAGGACGTGTTAAACAATATGGGTAGATGGGCTAAACCAGGTTGAGGACAACCAACAGGTCTCATACTTGTCAGTGAATTAGGCGGATATCTACCATAAGCATCTGAAAATGTCTCCCCAGTGGAATGGACAGATGAGAACAATTTGTTCCATTGGCTATGAAGGTAACTAAAGCAGACACTATGGGATGCTTAAAGCCTGGTCAAGCATCTAAGATGCCAAGGTCATCCACCGCATCCTGTGCCATCACCAGTCATCTTGCCTTTTGTTCTTGCCATTGGTCTTCAATGACTCAGGAAGACAGAATTAGACTGATAACTTCATACCAACTCTGCCTCACTTAAATCATAATTCACTGCAAATCAAGATATCATTTGTGATGTCACTGATCCTCTTTAAAAAAAGGATGAATAAGTAAAATGTGTAATATTTAGACAGAACTTGGGCTCTCTGCCTAAATTTACATTTCTTTCTAGTTCTAGTTAACCCTTGGCCAATTTGTCTTTAAGAAAACATTTAGGTTACCGGAAATGTTTATGTAATGAACCAGCAGATTGTATCATTGTATCTCTATAGAGAAAGTCACTGGAAGGGAAAGTTGGAGAAAGAGTAGCTTTTTTTCTTGGGAGCTCCCTTGAGTAGGTGTTAATAGCTTGGGTCTTTTGTCCTGAGATACTTGTTGAGTTGATCTTCCTTGATACTGTCCTTTTCTGCCATAACTCAATCCTTTCAGGGCTTTTTCCTTTCTCTGGTTGCCTCACAGCCGCTGTGTTTTTGTTTTGTTTTTGTTTTTTTTGGTTGTTATTTTGCTCTTTTCTCTTCTCTTCCAACCCTCAGAATCCCTGTCTGGTTTTGAGATAGCACTTTCCTTTTATACTAATTCCTGAGGAGGTGACCGAGTCTATCAAGTAATGGATTTGATTGATTCCAAAAAGTAGATAGGACTTGTTCATATTGAATGTTTAATTCAAGAAATATTTTTTACCTCATAGAAGTAATCATTTATAAGTATATACTTTACTTGTCTATGAATATGCTTTATTCCCACACTAAAATATGAGATCCTTGAATATAAGTAATGTTTCACTTTTGTATTCCTAGCACCTAGAGTAGTGTCTTGTATGTAATAGCCATTTAATAAAGGCTTGATGGTAAGTTATTAAATTGTTCTCAAAAAAGTTTATATAGATGGGAAAGTAGGAATATCTCTCAGTAGTTCTCAATTCCTTTTCTTTTGGTAGTGATAAAATCTGTAATTTCTTTCCCCCATGCCCCACACCTTTAGCATCTTTCCCTCTTTCAGGTACCCTGTCCATTAATGCTTTGCTGTCCTCAAAATTGTGTCACTCCCATCACAGATCTCCTCTGTGTATACCTGACCTAGTTCAGATGTTTTTCTCATTTCAGTTTTTTTTCCAGTGCTATTTCCACTTCCTACCTAATCACATCTGGGATTGTGATGCTTGCTGGTTTTGCTGTCCAAAGGTGAAAAGGGTTTGTTACAAAAATCTTTACTGACATTTTACACCTTTCTTTGGTTCATTCTTCTTCTTCCTCTTCCCATTTTATCCTAAAATGCCTAATTGATGGCATACCTTACTTTGGACTGTTGCCAAGTTTCCTTTAAACTTTTTCTCTCTATGACTTCTTTATGTTTTATGAGGTAATGATTCTTGTAATCTTTCATCATCCATCTTTGTATGAAATTTAGTCTTAACTGATATTGTACTTGGTTGCCATATTTCTTTGCTTGTCAAAGAAATTGAATGAATCAGGTGCTAGGACAAGGTATATGAAGATAAAAACAGCAGAAACGCTATTGTCAGGGGATTTATTGTCATTGCAACATTATCTATCCCTAAATAAGAGTACTTGGAATGATTTACCTTATCAATTCTAAATCACTCTTTCCTTTTGATTCTGCACCAGACAGCTGAGTTCTGGTCTTACACCAAAAGTCGAAAACATGGTCCTTGCCCTCAAGGAGTTTATATTCTAATGTGAGGTGACAACATGTAAAAAAAAGTGTACTTTCAAGTTATATGTAATATAAGTATAAGTCTTTGTACCCTCAGTGTTTGTCACATATAGTGGAATATAGTAGGCATTTAATAAATCCTTGTTGATTGAACAATTGGTTGTTGATGATCGAAGGTGACTTTTCAGGGAGTTACTTTTAGGAAGTTAAAAAAATTGGAAAATATGTTTTGAGATTAAAGAAAAAATACAAGTTCTCAATTAGTCAGAAGCTTTATATCTCTCTATCATGAAAACTTCCTTCAAGAAGTTGAAAGACACCAAAATTAGAAGCACCATACATCCCAAAGAGTAAAATGTACTATAGTTTAACTTTAGAAAATGATCGGTTTCCAATGTGGGATTTTGCCTTTCCACAGAGAGATTACTGACCAACTAGAGAAAAGGTCAAGAGCAAAACCAAATTAGATGACAGCATAAAGTTGAGAAGATACTGCATGAAACTGCAACAGTTCCAACCTGACCTATTTAAATAAACTATTGACTTTGATAAAAGGGAAATGGATGTGGATTCCAAGTGTCTTCATTTCTCAGAATAGTTAGCCAATATCATAACGGAACCACTCCAACAAGGAGGCCAAAAGGACTCAGAGAAAACTTGGTCCCCTTGCCAAGTGAAGAGAAAAATGCTGAGACCAGTGCTGTAAGCCAATCTGCAATACATTATGGAGAGCAATGGAAGTTTATGAACAGTGTTGTTATAGTTTCATCAAACAGTCAAAAAGAGAGGAAGGGAAAATAAATCCAAAGAAGGATTAGTGTGAGACCCAGATAGGCCAGATTTCCTCCAAGGGTATTTAGAAATGAAAATGAAAGGACAGCAAATATCCATGAAATAGAACAGATTTGCTAGTGTTTTATAAAATGACTTATTCTCATCACTGATGACAGTGGAGCCACAAGTTTTGGACTCAGCACCTTAGTATCCCATGTGCTATACAAAGAAGTGGAAATAGTATTAAGAAAATCAATTTGGGAGGAGCCAATGAATCTGGTGAAATATATACAGAAGAAAACCATGTTGGAGGTGACATAATTTTTGAAGGCAGAAATCTATTTTAAATGCCTTAAAAGTTATCAAAAACATGAATAAAGATCACAGATAGTATTATTACTTAGAAAATGGAAACCCAGGAGACATTAGTAACTTAATAACTCATTTACCTACTCTATAATTTTAATAAAATCTTTAATTGGATAGTCTATGCTGGTAATAAGAGTATCTATGATAAAAATATAAGAAGGAAACAAGGTAGACTTTCATGGTTAATATTCTACCACAGACTACATCTTCTCCATTATGCAACCATATTGAGCATTACAGATAACACAAGATTCCACTCTGCCTATTGGTCATCATTATTAATTGTTCATAAATAACCGATTTCAACTGTACCACAATTATGATGGGTGTAGATTGGAAAGCATAAGAAAGAGGCGTGATTTTTCCATTGTATACTGAAAGTTACTTTGTACGTAGTTGGTCCTTGATATTTGTGGAAGGACTGAACGATTTCCCCTCCTGGCCTTATGCTCCTTGGGAATGACTCTTGCTTACCTCTCTTTATCGTTCTATTTGGCACTGTCTTGGTCCTGTTGTGTCATTGCTCTTAAACTCCTCCCCTGAAGGCTACAATGTTTCTTTCTAGGCCCCTTTCTATTCTGAGTTTCATTTGCCCAGGAACCTGTTCTCAGCTAGCTTTAATTTACTTGCCTAACAGGGTTGTTGTGAAAACACTCTGCAAACCTTAAAGTCCTGTTATTATTAACCAATCTAATGAATTTATCCGGGCTGTTTTAATGGGTAGTAATCATTTCCTGTGTTGCTTCTCTCCTGTAACTTATTTGCATCTTAATGGAGGACTCTTGGAGACAATATGAAGTGTCAGTTCTCAAATTCTTTTGATCTAAGAACACTTTTGCACTCTTAAAAACTGGACTCCAAAGACCTTTTATTTATTTGTATTTTTTCTATTGATATTTGTTGTGTTGGACATCAAAACCAATAAAATTTTTCTTTCTTTCTTTTTTCTTTTTTTGTTGGAGGGGGGAGGGCAGGGCAATTGGGGTTAAGTGACTTGCCCATGGTCACACAGCTGGTAAGTGTGTCAAGCATCTGAGGCCAGATTTGAACTTAGGTCCTCCTGACTCCAGGGCTGGTGCTTCATTCACTGTGCTACCTAGCTGCCCAACTAATAAAATTTTAAAATTTATTTTTAATCCATTTAAAAATAATTATAGACTCATTACTACATGTTTATACAGATAAAAACCTTTAAGCAAAAATTACTATATTTTCCAAAACAAAACAAATCAGTGAAAAGAATGGCATCATTTTACATATTTTTGCAAATCTCTTTGGTGCTGGTCTAATAGAAGACAGCTGGATTCTTATCTACTTCTATATTCAATCTGTTGCAATGTGCTATTTTGGTTGAATTATATGAAGAAAATCTGGTCTCACATAGATATATTATTGGAAAAGGAAGGATTATTTTAATAGCCTCCACAGATAATCATGCACAATTTTCTTTGATACTACACCAAAACTTTAGGGTGGTAGATAGTTCCTTAAAGGTTTGGTGCAATGTGGTTTCTGACATTTCTTAGTATTATTATGAAAACTCTTTTGGCCTCATGGACCCCCAAAAGAGTCTCCAGGACCCCTAGGGGTCTTAGGACTATGCTTGGAAAAATCATTGAAGGAATTTCCCTATTTGTATGAGTTTAACATGAAGTTGACAAGTCATTGGGAATGAAATATTAAGGGTCATGGGGGTGGTGGTAGCTTTGAATTAGCCCCAGATCACATTAATTGCTCAGAGGTCTGTAATGTTAATGAAATCAGAAGATCTTCCATGCCCTTTTCTTTTGGCGCCTAGTAAAGGCACTTAGCACCTAGTAAAGGCTTAGCTCCTTACTTCCAGTTAACTCCTTGGGAGTAGTTCACACCTTAACAGGAAGGGGCTGAACAGGGAGGAGCTACTTGGGAGTAGTTCACACCTTAACAGGAAGGGGCTGAACAGGGAGGAGCTACACTGTACATAAGGACAGAACCAGGAGGACCTTGAGCTCTTTTCCCAGTCACCACCTGGAGATTGCACCTTTTCCTGAGATCCTCCTTCTACAGCTTCTACTGAGAACTTCTAAGGACCAGGCTGAGAAACTGTCATGAGTCTGAGAGGGATCCCTGCTTGAGGGATCCT
>CM053593.1:312526271-312547530 GCA_028646575.1 Pseudocheirus occidentalis | reverse complement strand
TGTACTGTAGGCCTCTCAAACTCAACACATCCAAAACAAAACTTTCCTCCACAAGCCACCTTTCTGAACTTCTCTGTTTTGGGGAAGGGCACCACAATCTTTCCAGGCTTCCAGGTTTTCAATATCTTCTTATCTTTGACTCCTTCTTCTCCTTCACTCTCCATTATCTAATCAGTTGTCAAATGTTGTCATTTCTGCCTCCACAACATGTCTCTCATCTGTCCCCTTCGCGCTATTCACATGGTCACAGCCTTAATTTAGACTCTAATCACTTCTTAGCTGGACTATTATAATCACTTTGGTCCTCACACCTTAATTTTTCTCTTTTTAATCCATCCCCTACTTAACTGCCAAAATAATTTTCCGTGTCAGTCTGACCAGGTGAGTCTTACCTAATAAATAAATAAATCTTTACTTTCTAACTCCTGTTTAGCTTTTTAAGCCCTTTACAACTTGCTCTGAAACTACCTTTCCAACCTCATCATATCTTACCCTTCCTGCACACTCTAATTGTGCTAAACTAATCATCTCTTTGTTCATCACATATGATTTTCTTCCTTTTCCTTAATTTTGTACCAGTTGTCCCACATGCTTGGCTTCATCCTCCCCCTTCACTTTTGCCTCATAGGGTCCCTAATTTTCCCCCAGTATTCAGCTCAAGCACCACCTAATGCATTAAGTTTCCCCCTGGCTGTTGCCCTTCTTTCCTAGAAGATCTTATATTATTATTTTTTCTACATATACTTCTATGTGTGTATGTTGATTTCCCAGATAGCATACAAGTTCCTTGAGAGCAGACAGCTAGGTCATGCAGTGGCTGGAACACTGAGCCTGGAGTCAGGAAGACCTGAGTTCAAATCTGATCTCAGATGCTTGTTAGCTATGTGACCCTGGATAAGTCACTAAAACTTCTGTTTGCATCAGTTTCCTGATGCAAATTCCTGAAAAATGAAGATAATAATAATAATAATAATAATAAAAAATAATAATAATACCTCCTATGGTTGCTGTGAGAATCAAATGAGATAAAGATTTCAGTTTCAGCAAATAGTAGTGTCATATATTTTTGGTCTCTGTATCTTTAGTTCCTGGCACATAATGAGTGGGTGCTGAAGAAGGCTTAGTGATTAAACAGGGGCAGCTAGAATAGAGTGCAGGGTCTGGAGTCAGGGAGACCTGAGTTCAAATCCAACATCAGACACATACTATCTACATGATCCTGGGCAAGTCACTTAACGCTGTTTGTGTTAATGTCCTCATCTGTAATATGAACTGATGAAAGAAATAGCAAAACACTCCAATAACTTTGCCAAGGAAATCGCAAGCAGTGTCATGAAGAGTTGGACTGAAATGACTGAAAAACAACAAATCTTCAGTGCCTGGTACATAATGAATGGGTGCTGAATCAATGCTTGGTGATTAAATAATTCCTTGATTGACTTCTTTTTTTTCCCCGAATTTTTGAAGGGGGGAAGGCAGGGCAATTGGGGTTAAGTGACTTGCCCAAGGTCACATGGCAAGTAAGTGTTAAGTGTCTGAGGCTGCATTTGAACCCATGTCCTCCTGACTTCAGGGCCGGTGCTCTATTCACTCTGCCACCTAGCTGCCCTGATTGACATCTTTTGTATAGATGTGTTATGAGTGTATGTACATATACAGTATATATACATAATACTCCCATCACATACTTTATTCTTTAAAAAAAAAAACTTAATCTTTAAAAGACAATGGAAAGGAACCCTACTTTTTTTTGCTTTTTTTTTTGGAGGGCAATTGGGGTTGTGACTTCCCCAAAGTCACACACTAGTAAGTGTGTCAAGTGTCTGAGGCCAGGTTTGAGCTCAGGTCCTCCTGACTCCAGGGCCGGTGCTCTATTCACTGCACCACCTAGCTGACCCCGAACCCCACTTTTCTGCTGGTGGTTCTGGATCTTTTTGGGGGCACCTATGGAATATATTTAAGCAAGCTAGTCTTTAAAATCACTTTATTCAGAATGACTTTTAAATTCTTAATTGCATTAATTGAGTACATTTGTGATGTCCATTGAAAACAGAAAGCCAATCTGTTCTGGTTCTTTTGTTATAGGTGAGAAATCTCACTTGGACATGTTGAAATCAGTCCAAATTAAAAAACAAAACCAAACCACACAACTCCCCTCCCCCCTACAAAAAAACAAGTCACCAGGATCACACAGTAAGAGTAAATGTACCAAAGCCCACAATATGTATTTCTACCTCATTGCATCCTGGGAAGTTATCCAAAACTTGCTAAGAGAACCAGGTTGTTGCTGTGGGATATAGCTAGTAATGAGGGTAGGTGGTGCTTAGGTTAGCCGGGAACCCTGAATTTTGCCTATAGAAACACAGTTAAGAAGGGTTAATGATAAAACTTGTTATATCTCCTATAACTACTGAAGACTTTAAGGTTGTTTGGGAAAGTAACGTGTAGGAATGGCTTCTGCTACTCCTACCACTTCCAACATGCAGCTCAACATTCCCAGCTGGCAAAATCATGTTATTTTTCCCCTCCCAGATGCAGTTATGCCTTTCATTCATTCTGTGAATAATTATCAAGTGCCTATTCTGTGCAGAGTGCTATGTTTGGTTCTAGAAAGTAATTATATAAAGTAAAATCTTCCTTCTTTATAATCTATTAGGAAGGACTGACATGATGCAAACAACTATAACCTAAAATACAAGTGCATAAAAGGTACAAATAAAGTGCTGTAAGGAGTTCAAGAATGAGATGGCTTTCACATCCTTAGTGGAGGGCTAACAGGAGGCTTCATGACTTAGAGATCATTTGGACTAGGTCTTTAATGATAAATGGGATTAAGTAAGTAGAAATAGGGCAACAGGGAAGTTAGGTGGTGCAACTGGGCTTGGAGTCAGGAAGACTCATCTTCATAAGTTCAAATTTGGTCTCAGAGACTTACCAGTTGTGTGACCCTGGGCAAGTCACTTAATCCTGTTTGCCTCAGTTTTCTTCTCATCTGTAAAAATGAGCTGGAGAAGGAAGTGGCAAAAGTATTTTTATCAAGAAAACCCCAAATGGAGTCATGAAGAGTCGGACATGACTGAAGCAATTCAATAACAACAACATAAAGAGCTGGAGAAAGAAATGGCAAACCACTCCAGTATCTTTGCCAAGAAAACCGCAGATGGGTCATGAGGAGTCATACATGACTGAAAAACAACTCAACAAATTGAGGGGGAGAGTATTCCGAGTGTGAGAAACACATGAACAGAGGTGCAGAGGTAGGAAAAAAGCTAAGCAATATTCAGAGAAAATCAATAATGAGCCATGGTTGTATATTCTAGAAATAAATAGCATTTGACTGAAATAAATCAGGTATGAACAGACATGAAGGTGCATTACAACAATACTGCCTTCTCACTATACCTGTCACAAACATTTTTAGTTTACATTTTTATGCCTGTGATTTCCGATGTCCATTATAAGGTTGTCCAGTAAAGTTGTTTGTAGGAAAGCAGCTTGGTGAACTGAAAAGAACATTGGATTCAGTTATGAAAATTTGGATCTGAAGTTAGAAGAATTAGGTTCAAATCTTAATTCTGACATTTACTAGCTCTATGGATTGGAATTGGACCTATGATTTCACTGGTATAGGAAACTTCACCTATTAGTGTTGATTGGTACCTTCTCTGTAACTTAGAGCCTTAGGGACTTGTCTAGATCACCGAGGGGTTAAGTGATCTGCCCAGAGACATGTGACCAAAATGGGGCAGAGACAGGATTTGAAACTAGGTCTTTCTGGCTCTGAGGCTGTCTCTATCCACCATGCTTTATAATCTTTGGCAAATGACTTTGTTGTTGTTCAGTTGTTTTCATTTATGTCCTCTTGAGGTTTTCTTGGCAAAGACACTGGAGTGGTTTGCCATTTCTTTCTCCAGTTGGTTTTACAGATGAGGAAACTGAGGCAAACAGGAGTTTTACAGAGTGTCAGTTACCTTATGTGTTAAATGAGAGCAGTGTGTGAGAGATGACTCACAGTGAAGTTTCCCCATTTTGAACATCTTATTAGATTCTTATTTCTTCTTTATGTTTTGTAACAAAATTCAGTATTCTGGGGTTGTTACTGTACTTGAGTAGTGAATCTCATATATTATGTATGTTTTCTAACAAAATTAGAGCCTCGTTAGTAATAATTATGGTAATAGATTGAGATAGCTTTGTGCCGATTAGTTAGCATTAGTAAGGTTGTGAGCTTGCCTTACCAACCAATGGTAAGGTGGGACAGGGGTTGGAGGTGGGGTTAGGATTATGATAAAAGAAATCTGTGAGCTTCTGCAGCTTGCACTCTTTGGTTGGCACCATTTTAGGTGCTCTGGGAGTGCCCTTTCTTGAGAAAGCACAATAAGATTCTTCTGCTATTACTACAATTTTCTGAGTCTCTGCAAATTATTAGTAAGGGTCTTTCTGTCCCACACAAGTGGACTGGGTGATCTCAAAGGCTTTTTCTTAACCTCTGAGCATCGGTTTTGTTATCTATGAAACAGGTATAATAATACCTGCCCTGCCTACTTCCTGGTATGGTTGTAAGGGTCAAATGAAATTATCTTCTATGTAAATCTGTTTTCTAAACTTCTAAGTACAGCATAGCATTTTCACGATTGCCACATATTTCAAGAGCATTTTAATATATTTCTAATACAGATAATGAAGTATATTTACATTCATGCCAATGTATTATATAAGGTGCCTGTCATCTGCTTATATTCAGAAAATGTTACAGATTATGCTAGTTCTTCCAGATGGCATTTTACTCCCTTATATCACTGAGGAACATATGTAGACTATCACAGGGTGTCATCAGAGTATATACATGGATATGTCTCTGAATCATTCCCTGTAGCAAATAAATCTTTGCATGGCAAAGTTTGTGTGATTGCAAGGAATGGTGAATAAGCCAGGATTTCATTTTAAATTATTCAAATTCTGGAACAAGGGTGTCCCTCATTTTAAAAAAAGTAATCCATGCCTAGCACTAAGCTAAATCTCCATAGTGGAATGTAAGCTCCCTGAGGTCATGGATTGTTTTATTTTTGTGTTCGGACTGTAGCTCCGACCATGACTCTGACCATGATTTCTGACACATCAATCAATAAGCAATAAACAAGCAATAAATATTGATTAAGCTCTTCCTGTGTACCAGGTACTATTAAGCCCTGGGGATATAAAGCATAATACTTAGAAGGCACTACATTGATAAATGTGTATTGAATTCAATTGAACTGAAGTAAATATGGCCCCTGCGTTAGAAGGAGCTTAATAGTAAGTTGGGGACAGGTTAGACATAAATGAAACAGAGAATAATTCAAGGAAATCAGTGTATATGAGGCAGATTGTATGTATTGAGTGATGGAGGGATTGAATAAGGGAAGAATCATTGTGAGATAGATGTGAGGGCAATGTGGCTTCAGTATATCCAGTGCTGTGTTGGGAAATGTTGAACAATTGGCCTTCTGCATCAAAATATGCATGTGATACCCTTTTAAGTTTAAATTGCATTATTAACATTTTCTCTATCTCTTTATTAAGTCTAGAGTCCAGGGCTGGAGAACCTGTGACCTCGAGGTCATATGTGGCCCTCTAGGGCCTAAAGGGTGGTCCTCTGACTGACATCAAACTTCATGGGACAACTCCCATTAACAAAAGGATTTGTTCTGTAAAACTTGGACTCAGAAGGCAGCACTCAAGGACCTAGAAGACCACATTTGGTCTCAAACCCACAGGTTCCCCATCCCTAATCTAGACAACACAACAATAAACTAACCCTGGTGTGTTTGTTTGCTGATTTCTCAGGCTCACAACCTTAAATTTAACAGTTAAGTTCAGGTTAGAGCTAGCTCCAGCACATTCCTAAATGTATGTGACACAATGTATTACTACTATTTGAGGTAGTGTGTCTCAGAGGAAGAGTTCCTTATTGGAAATGATAGTATTTGTTTTCAAATTCTGAGGGCTCTGTTAACTAGTCCCTTTGTGACTTTGGGCAAGCCACCTGTTTCCTCATTTGCAAAATGAGGGGGTTGGACTGCCTGGCCTCTGGGGTCACTTTCAATTTTAAATCTATGCTCTTGTCATTCAGTTGTTCTCAATGACTACCTGATTGTCTCCTTTGTTCTTCATTATTTCCTTCTCACTTTTCAAAAAAAAAGAAAAGAAAGAGTTTTGAAGATGAATTGATGGTCATATAAAATGATCTTCCCCATTAGAAGAGTACCTTTCTTCCTTGCAGGGTAGAGTTAGTCTAGAAATATTCTGTGGAGAAACTGTGTCTCAAACTGGGCCATGGTGTATAATGGTCCCAGGTGTATAATGTATTAGGAGATGAGACTTAAGGGGACATGATGGCTGTTTGTAAATATTTGACAAGCTGTCACATAGAGGATAAGGTTGGGGTTGTTCTCTTTGGCTTCACAGGGCAGAACTAAGACCATTTAGTGGAAACCACAGAGAGGCAGATTTCATGTTTTCCTAATGATGAATGCTTCTTAGCAGTGGAATGGGCTGCTTCAGGAAGTGATGAGTTTCCCCCTATTAGTGGTCTTCCAGCAATGGACAGGTGGACATTTCTTTACAGTGTTGTAGAGGAGATTCTTGTTCACGTGCAGGTTGGATTAGTTGACCCCTGAGGTATTTTCTTACTCCTGAGATTCTGTGAGGGGTAGGATTTTTACTGTTTAAAGAGAAGGGGTGGGTGGGTATGTTTTCAAGAGGAACGACTGCACAAGAAAAGGAATGGAGATTTGAATGAACCAACTATTTGTAAGGAATCTGGCCTGACTGGTGTGGAGGGATCTTGTGGAGACTACTGGGGAATGACTTGAATGAAATGGGAACTGTTGATGAAAAGACTTCAGTTTTGGACTGAGGAAATGAATCTCAATCAAATAAGCCATTCCTAAAATGGCTCTACTTAAAATCTTGAAGGGTATGTGATTTCATCTATGCAGGTATGCCTTCTGCGATCACAAACCCTTTCCCACCTTCCTATGTATTTTTCTGAGCTGCTGTGGTAAAAAAACAAAATAAAGGAAAACATTGGCACTTGGTCTCTAATCCTAGGATGATAAGCTCCTCTGTTCCCTAAATAGACTCATCTGAGCTCATACTTATAGTCTTTCTAGATTAACCACATAATGAGAAGACAGGACTCACTGGAAAAGATGCTGGTGTTGGGAAAGTCTGAAAGAAAAAAGAAAAGGGGATGACAGAGACTGACAGATGATGTCACGGAACCAGTGAACAAAAATTTGGACAGACTTTGAGAGATAGTAGAGCATGGAAGAGCCTCGCATGCTGTGGTCCATGGAGTCACCAAGAGTCAGACATGACTGAATGACTGAACAAAAATAAAAGCTGGCCTACGTTTGAGAATCCAGGCTACACTACAGTGTGTCATAAGAGTTAATGGAAGAACAGAGGCATATAGGATAGACTGGGGCAAGGGGCCGGGGGAAGAGAAGCTATGAGTAGGAGACCAGTTAGAAGATCTTTCCAGGAATACAGGCACGGGGTGGTCGGTCAGTCAGCCAGCAGGCATTTTATCAAATGCTCACTGTGTGCCAGGCTTTTTGCTAAGTGCTGGGAATACAAAAAAAAGCTGAAACAGTTTCTGTGCCCCAGAAGCTCGTATTTTAATGAGAAAACACCATGAAAATAACTGTGTACATACAAGATAGGTGAAAAGTAGTTGGAAGGCAGAGGAGCTAGGAGAGTCCTCCTATAGAAACTGGGATTTCAGCTGAATCTTGAAGGAAGATTGCAAAGCCCACAGGTGAAAGTGAAGAGGGAGAGCATTAGCAAAGCCAGGTCAAAGTATGGACTAGAGACAGATTTTGTATGTGAGAAGCAGCATGTAGACCAGTGTAGCTGGATTGTCGTGTGTGAAGGAGACCGATGTATAAGAAAACTAAATTTTTTTTTGGTGGAGGCAATTGAGGTTAAGTGACTTGCCCAGGGTTACATAGCTACTCAGTGTCTGAGATTGGATTTGAACTCAGGCCCTCCTGACTTCAGGACCAGCGAGGTCCTCTATCCACTGTATCACCTAACTGCCCCCTGTTAAAAAAAAACAAACTTGAAAGGCAGAAAGAGGCCAAGGTTATGAAAGAGCTTTAAATGCCAAATACAGATAGGTCCTGATTAGTTAAATAATGTTTCTCCCAAAAGTGGTCATATTATTCAAATCCACACTATATTTCCATTAGGCTGGAATGAATTACCCTATTTTACATAATTATAGCTTCAAATAATGTGAATTCAAATACATGTGATTCATTATTTGCCTTTATTATTGACTTAGCTCTAGAGGACTTTTTGATCTTGCAGGTAATAGAGACAGACCAGAGTTTATTGAATGAGAAATGGTCAGACTTATCACTTTGGCAGCCAGATGATTGATTATTAGAGATGAGAGATACTTGAGAAAGGAATCGAACATAGAAGGCTATTGTAGTAGTCCAGGAGAGAGGTGAGAAAGACCTGAACTGGAGTGGTGGCTAGGTGATATACTGTATATGAAAAATGCTGTGAATGTCCTGGATTGGGGTGGTATATAGGGGATTTGAGAGAACACTCTAAATGTAGAACTAAATAGGATAGAGTAATGAATTGGATAAGGGAGAGGTCAAAGATGAAGTTTAATATAGGGGCAGTCTGATGAATCCATGGCAGAAGTAAACAACAAGGTCCTTAGGAGGCAGAATGAGTGAATGGGTGAAATCTGACAATACGAAAAGTGGGAACTGGTTGTACTTTTTATCACTGCTGTCATTTTAATTGCAGGCAAGTGGGAATGAGTGTTTTAAAAAGTAGCTGGTTGTTTAGTTTCTGCAGGGAACATGAATCTGCTACAGTGTGCTAATTATTCTTCTTCTTACTGGATCATTGACTGTCTCCCTTGACTAATGACTTACTATGCATTTCAGTTTGCTGTGTCAGGAGAGTCTCTGAAAGAGGTGGAGGTTGATGCAGGCCATTCTTTATCTAAACTCGGAGTAACGTGAGAACAAATCGCTTATTTTCAGATTTTATATTTGTCTCTTTTCAACTGGATAACTATTGTTTCTCCCTACATTTTCCAGCAAATTGTTTTTTAGCTTTCTTGAAACTTTTTATGTTATTAAATGCCTGTTTCTTTGTCTCAGCTGAGAGAGAGAGAGAGAGAGAGAGAGAGAGAGAGAGAGAGAGAGAGAGAGAGAGAGGAACGGAGGGAGAGGCAGACAGACAGACAAACAGGGGGCAGAGAGATAGAGACAGACAGAGACATATGGAGACAGAGGCAGAGACAGAGAGAGGCAGAGGTAGAGACAGATAGAGAGGCAGAGAGAGAGAGAGAGAAAGATTTAGAAAAGAGAATGATATAGTAGAAAGGCATTGAATCTGGTGATAGGAAAGATCACGTTCAAGTCATGGTGATTCTGATTCTTTTTTAATATTCATTTTATTAATATCTTTTGTTTTTTTTACACTGTCTGCATTTCCTAATGTGTCCATTCTTTCTCCCTCTCCCATAAAGTCATCTTGTATTAAAGCAAAAGAGGGAAAAAAAGTCCAGTAAAAGTATAGACCACTTCTATTAAGTCTGATGTATGGAGCATTCCACACTCATTCCACCCCCACCTCTGCCAAGAAGTGAAGGAAGTTCCTTCTCACATTCTCTTAGGGACAAGCTTGCTCATTGTAATTTTATTGCATTCCATTGCAGTTGGCTTGGTTGCTATTGTTTTTTCATTTGCATTTTGGTTGTCAGTGTGTATATTACTTTCTTGGTTCCACTTATTTAAATCTGCATCAATTTTTTTGTCTTTTTATGCAACTTTATATTCATCATATTCATTGTTTCTCATGACAGTATTACATTTTTTTTGAGTACCATAACTTGTGTAGACATTCCCAGGTTGACGGGCATGTACTTTGTTTCCAGTTCTTTGTTGCTACAAAGAGTACTGCCATAAATATTTTTATGTCTATTGGACCTTTCTTTTGATCATTCACTTCCTAAGGGTATATACCTAAATATACCTAAAATTTTGTGACTTCATATCTGTGTTATGTTTTGCAAAGTACTAAATCTTCCTTCTCTGTAAAATGAGCAACTTAGATTGACTTGACATTTAATTTCCTTTCCCACTCCAAATCTGTGACTTCATGATTTAACTTGCACTATTTCCCTTATGGTGATGGTAGAAGGAAGGTATTGTACATAGATAAGTTATTATTTTTACATTAATAGAAATGTTCTTAAGTACTTGTTGATCTGATAAAGACCTTTTGATTTGGGAGTTTAGGAAGGGTTATAATAGGACCAATTTACAAGTAATTTCTTGGAATACTTTGCCATTTCTCCTAATTTTGGAGTTCCATAGAACATCAGGGCATTCTGCGAAGTTTTTAAGGTTCATTCTCTAGTATACTACGCTGAGTCTAGCAGAATTCTCCTTTGGCTACTTCTCATAGCCTGTACATTAGCTCTCTTCATCTTTCAGAACTTTTCTTCTTGTCTTGCTCATTCCCATTGTACCACACAACCACAAAATTACAGGATTTAAAAGTTAAAAGGTACCAAAGTAGATTCTAGATGAATCCATACATGAAAAGGAATCTATTCAAACATACTCAACAAATCATCATCTATCCCCTTTCTGAAGACCTCCAAGGAGGGGTGGGGGTCCTTTCTACTTCTGGAAAGCTCTAATTTTGGGGAAGTTTTTCTTGGCCTCTTGACACCTTCCACCCTTTATTCCTGGTTCTCTCCTATGGGGGAAACAGAGTAAGTCCAATCCACGATAACCCTTTAAATACTTGAATACAACTATCACACCACCTCCTCCCTGTAGTCTTCTCTTTTCTTTCATCAAGTATGCCCAGTAGTTTAACTAATCTTTGTTTGTCATGAACTTAAGGCCCTTCATTAACCTGGTATTTCTCCTTCTAGGTAGTCTCCAGTTTATCAGCCTCCTTCTTAAATTTAATACCTACTGTTCCTGATGATGTCTTTTAAGGGCTGAACAAAATGGGGTTATCACCTGTAGGTTTGTAGAAGCTCTTCCCTTTATAGGGCAGCTAAGTTTTGTAATAGACTGGAATCAGAAAGACTCATCTTCCTGAGTTCAAGTCTTGGCCTCAGACACTTATTATATGTATGACCCTGGGCAAGTCACTTTACCCTTTTGCTTCAGTTTCCTCATTTGTAAAATGAGCTGGAGAAGGAAATGGCAAACCACTATAGTATCTTTGCCAAGAAAATCCCAAATGGGGTCACGAAGAGTCAGACATGACTGAATAACAAGAACAACATCTCCTTAATGCACGCCAAGATTGCATTAGTGTTTTTGGCTGTCATATCATACTATTAACTCAAAATAAAGCTGGTTTTCTAATTGTCGGAATGCCATTCTTTTATTCAATCCATTGACTTTATCAACTCAGAGAATGCTTATATTGGGGGAACCTTACACACTCTTTCTTCTTCAACCAATTCACTATACAGATGAAGTATTTGTGGTCCAAGTGGTAAATTTGGAACTTGAACCTAGGCCTTTTGACTCAACTTTAAAAATGAAAGAGCAATCTGGAGATAGTTCTTATTATATAGTAAGATATATATGTATATATGGCATATATACATATACAATATAGATATATAGAATATATAAAACAAGTTCCTATTAAGTACTTAAAAAATATAAATATTTTTGAGATGTTATATGTTAGAGACTTGAGAATGATGACTGAATTAAAGTAGAATGGAGTTTAGAACCATAATTTGGAATTTTTGTACATGGGATAATGGGAGAATTAATTAATGTGGGGTGTCAGGAGGAGGCAGCAGCATGCTGCCTCAGGATATTTAGAAATTGCCATGCTGCTGAAAAACTGGCCACTACTGGGAATGCTGATGGAGGTGAAGGGCTTTTAGAGTTTAGCCATTGGTTGGCACAATGTGTCTTGAGATTGGGCTGCCTCAAGCCTTAAAATTTGGATGTCTTGGAAAAAAAATAAATTATGGCTATGATGTAGATATTGAAGAAAAAGCACAGGACTGAGGCTCAAGAAACAATCTTATGTTTGAGTCTTGGTTCTTCCCCAAATTAGATTTTATGCATTTAACTATTTTTGTGATTTTGACTCATCTGTAAACTTGTTATAATATTAACTTTCTTTACTACATGGAGGTTTTGTGAGGATCAGATAACTTTAAGTGAAAAAATTCAAGGTCTTGATAAATAGATGGCATTATTGGACCTGGAGAAGAGATGTGCTTTTGAGTGTTGGATGCATGAATTATTTTTCTAATGACTTTTATGCAATAGAATGAATTCCTGCAGGGCAGTTGTGGCTTCTCCTGTTCTTACTATTTTAAAACCAATACCCTTGTCCACCTGCATTGGATGGTTTAGTTTACCTAACAAGAGGATGGATCAACTGCCTCTGCATTCACCCTTGTTCTGTCATTTTTACTTAAAAGGAAGTTACATATCATACATTTTTTACTGGCAAGACTGATGTACACATTTCTCCTTAACCAGAGATGAAAAGTGCCCAGTGGGATATATTCTGAACTTTTACTGAGCTCTGATGGCTTTATTGAGAAGTAATCATTTGGAGAAGATTTGCTGCACCTTTGGATCAAGCTGTAACACACATGAGGGACACAGCTGCTTTTCCAGCTGAGCTCACTGATAAATTTGTCTGTGATGGTTTAGTACATTTGGCTTGTTTTTAACCACCCACCTGATCCCTTCCCTATTCCTCAGCATGTTTTCAAGAGATTTTTAAAGAAAACAAGGGTAGCAGAAGACATGCAAAATAATGCGTATTATTTTAATGCATAATGCATAATATTTAAAAGGCAGTATTTTAGGAGGAAATTAGTTTCAATATAATATACATTCATTTGCTATTTATTAAGCAGTACTATGTACAAAAGCTTAATGCTATATACCTTGAAGAAGATATAAAGATTCTCTGCCTACCCTCTTTTTTTTTGACCAACTCTATTGAAGCTTATGATCTAAAATTTAGCCAAATGAATGAAATATTTTTTCTACTCATTTAGTTGGTAAACAATATTTATTAAGTGCTTACTATATGCCAGTTCTAGGGACAAAAAAATGAGTAAAAAAGATGGTCCCTACCTTCAAGGAGCTTACAACCTAGTGGAGAAGATAATAAGTAAACAAATATGTGCAAACAAGCTACATATAAGATAAATAGGAATTAAATTAGGGAAGCCATTAGAATTAAGAGGGATTGGGAAAAGCTTCTTGCAGAAGATGGGATTTTTGTTCAGTTTTAAAAGAAGCAGAGAAGCCACTAAACAGAAAGGAGTAGGGAGAATATTCCAGACATGGCAGAAAATCTAAAGAAAATGTCCAGAGCAGGGAGATGGAGTGTCTTATTTGTGGGACAGCAAGGAGACCAGTGTTAAAGAGTTCATATAGGGTAGGAAAGTGTAAAAAGTTTGGAAACATATGAACATGTTATGATGGGCTTCGAATGCCAAACAGAAGATTTTTAATTTGATCCTGGTATGAATAGGGAGTCACTGGAGTTTATTGTTGGATGACATGGTATTTTAGGAAAATTACTTTGGTGGCTGAATGAAGGATGGATTAGAGTGGGAAGAGACTTGAGACAGTTCCACCCACCAGTAGACTGTTGCAATCATTTGGGTGAGGCCATGAGGGGCTCGCAGAATGATGGCAAGTGTTAGAGGAGAGAAGGGAGAATATTGAAGAGATATTGGCAAGATGAAATCTACTGGCCTTGGCAGCAGATTGGATATAGGGGTGGGGAGGGAAGAAATAGTCAGGAGACTAGGTTGACTCCTAGGTTGCAGACCTGAGAAATGGGGACAATATATGGATGACATGTGTGCTAGAGAAGCAGCTTTTTGAGTTCAAAAGGAAATGGAATTAGAAGTCAGAAAAATACTTATCCAGTGTCAGCATAGTGGCTGTGAGACCCTGGGCAAGTTATGACCTCTCTGGGGCTTTGCTTCCTCACCTGCCAAGTGAGGATCTCCAGTGTGACTTGGAGCCTTAAAATTTGATGAACTTCTTAAAGAAATGGCAAAGAAGGGCATTGACCGCATTTCCTGAATCAAGGAGTATATGTTTGCCCTTCCTCACTAACAAGGTTAATGACTGGAGTACTTGAACATCTGTTTATAACCCTTCCTTTTCTCTTCCCCCACCCCTTCCTCCCATCCCACAGATGGGCCTTTTTGTCCTTTTGTGGCTAACAAAGATCTGAAGACATTAGAGTTCTCATGTCACATTAGAACCTGTGAAAACAGCTGTCTTTGACAGATTTGAAAATTGTGTTTAAGATGCAAAGGTAAATGTGTGAAGACTGGAGTCAGCGTTACCCTGAACGCTTCATACTTCTTTTCTTCTCACAAGCATTCATTTGTTTTCCAGGAGCTTTTCCTTTTGTGGGTCCTCTGTTGCTGCCAATGGTGGCTGCTTGTGATTTATTCTGAAGCACAGGATGTAATTGATACAGCGACTGGGGAGTTTAATCAAATTTGCTCCCACGCATGCAAGATATGTTCTTCTCATTTAGTCTTATTTGGCAGCTCTCTCTTCATATCTTTCCTACATGACCAACCTGTGACTGTCTTTATACTAATTCAGAGATGCTCATATCAATTTATTTGATATGATTTAGTGAATGTACAGAGCCTGAAAAATTTAACCATGTGTAAACGAATACTTTTATTTTTTGAAAAATAAATACATATTGAAGGATGGTTCATAATGCTATCCACATACAGTTCTTAAAGGATTAGGAAGCATTTTTTTCTCATGGCAACACTGTAGTTCAGTAGTATGAATGTTATTCCCATTTTATTGACAAGGAAACTGAGATTCAGAGAGATTACTTGATCCTGGCACAGAGCCACAGGTGGCAGAGTCTATGTCACGTATATATGAATATCTATTCAGTATAGCATACAAATTCAGGCAGGAATATGCTGGTAAACATTTTATACCTATCTCCAAAAAATACACGTGATACACTTTAAAGATTAATTATTAAAGATTATTAATATTTCACCCATCATTTAAAGTGTATATAATCAACAAAACAATACATCAAGTCCTGATTTGTAGCATTTGCCTGTTTCTAAGGTATAAACGTTCACTTTCAAAATGTAGCAATTGACTCTCTCTGTTAAAATGGTATGAGCTGAATCCAGGACATCCCTGAATTCCAGCCATCTGGATTCCAAGTCTAGTCTTCCTGCTACAATCTCAACGTCTCTCTCTTTGTCTCAATCTGTCTCTGTCTCTGTCTTTCTCTCCCTCCTCCTATTTCTCTCTCTCTTTCTATCTCAATCTCTTTGTGTCTCTTTCTCTTTCTCTTCTTTTGCTCCCTTTACTAAAGATGTAAAGAAAAGGGGCATTTGTCTACTACGGCTAAAAAGGCCGTAGACAAAAGATAAAGAGAGTATACATGTTTGAGTACCAAGGTATCTTCCCTGCCTTCTCTGTTACTGTAGAGATTGATTAACACCATCCTCCCAGTCTGGCAGGTTTGCAACCTAGGAGTCATCCTGGATTGCTCACTCTCTCTTACTGTTTGTGTGCGAGCTGTTGCCAAGGCTTACCCATTTCACCTTTGCACCGTTTCCTGAGTGTGCCCCCTTCTTCCCTCTGCCACCGCTCCAGGGCAGACCTCATCACCTCCCACCTTGATGACTACAGTAGTGGATTTCCTGTCTTAAGTCCAATCCATTCTCCATTAAGCCACTAAAGTGATTTTCCTAAAATGCAAATCTGATAATGTCACCCCCCTATTCAGTAAACTCCAGTGTTCAGTTTGCCTCCAGGAACAAATACAAAATGTTCTGTTTGGTATTCAAAGCCTTCCATAACCTACCCCCTCCCACCTTCTTCAACCTTATTCCCCAACATGTAGTCTTCAGAAATACAATTGACACTGGCCTCCTTGCCGGCCTACGCACAAGACTCTCCATCTCCGTCCCAGGCATTCTCTCTGACTTCAGCCTGTACCTAGTATACTCTCCCTTCTCTCCTGTGCTTACCACCCTGGCTTTCTTTAAGTATAAACTCAAACCCTACCTTCTACAGTTGGCCTTTCCCAGCCTTGTAATTCCAGTGCTTTCCTCCATTAATTATTTTCTTTTTATCCTGTGCATAGTTTGCTTTGTATATATTTGTTCGTATGTCCCACATTAGATAATAAGCTTCTTGAAGTTGGAGACTGTCTTTTATCTCATTTTGTATCCTCAGAGATTAGCACAGTGCCTGGTACACAGTAGGCACTTAATGAATGTTTATTGATTTGAACTAGATTGCATTTATCTGGGTCTTATAGTTAACATTCTTGAGTCTGAACTTAGAAGCAGCAATAGATAGGATTTCATTGGTATAAGTAACTACTGTGAGGGCAAATTGGTTCTTTCTCTGCGACATTCTGTCTTTGAGAATGGGTCAGTGGGGTCTTGACCCACAGTTTAAGAAGTGCTGACGGGATTGAGAGTGGAAAAAGTTTAAAAAGCCCTTCACCCTAAAGCACTGAGAGTTTAAGTGACTTGTCCAGGGTCACACAACCAATATGTGTCAGAGGTAGTACTTGAAGTCTAGTTTTTTTGGCTTCAAGCCTGGCTCTTTATCTCGTCCTGTCCCTGAAGCTACCTTGATCTGCATTTACAAAACAAATGCATTAGAAAGTGATTATAAGAAACTTCTTTCAAACTTTTAGGAAAGATTTATTGTAGACTTCTTTTACAAAGTACGGTCTCCAGTTGACTTTATTTCTGAGGAGGATGCTATCCTGGAGGTGATTATGATCTGCATGTGTCTATGAGCTTTACAGGTCCAGTATGAGACCAATAGCCACTTGTATACTTGTAGACTTAACTATTTAAAATATTATTCAGTATAAAAATTTAGATTTCATTTATAGCTTTTCTGGGAATATAAATTCATTGTGTGGAGTGAACATTCTTTTCTCTTTTTGGTGTTTGTCAAATAGTTGTAAGATTTTAATAGTCAGACTTTCAAAATGAAAATTATAAACACATCAGGATTTATTGGGTTTGAAAAAACTAGGATTCACTTAATTGAGCAAGGATATCTTTCAAGCTAAGTGGATTGGTTATAAGATGAAAACTATCTGCCTCTGGGCTACTTAGTTAAATTTGCCTACTTCAGTTGAGATACAATTAATTCCATTGCATGATTTTTGGTAGGAAATAATGACAGAGGCCTGTGGTCACTCAATAGAATGACCTGTGTTATTGGGTTCCTTTGTGAAATCTGTGACACCCTATTTTACTTTCTGGTCCTGGTTTTTCGAGACCTTTTTTTGCTGTCCTGAATGGGAACCTATTTATCAACACCCTCGCAATTAGCGTTGATTTACTCTGTCAAGGTTTGGTGACATATATGGAAAATGAAAACGTTTTCTGTGTGAGTATAATGTTCTATATACAGGCAGCTAAGGGAAAAGGTATGATTGAAACACAAGTGAAAAATGAACTCTGGGTTCCTGGCTTATGGCTAGCTCTTATTTCCCCTGGACCATGTTGTAGGAGGCAGTTATTTTTAAAAAAAAATATTATTCAGTTGATCCAGGTTCCTGTAAATTACTATAATTTAAAAAATGCCATGTAATCTTTCATAATTAAATGCCAATAGGCAGGGTATACTATTTTCTAAAATCAATCTATCTCTTCTAGATTCTCAGGTTAAAAATGTTGAATGGGGAGGAAAGGCTGTGGCTGCTGAATCTTCTGAGCTTGGGAATTTTGGGTTGCAGCAAGCTAAGCTGATTCTGTTGTCTACACTAAGTTTAGCATTAGTGCGTCGAGCCCCTAGAAGCTGGGAGCTAGGTTGCCAAAGGAGGGATGAATCAGCCCATCTCAGAAATGAAGCAAGTTAAACCATGTGTGCCAATCAGAGCATGGCTGGCTGAGAAGCCCTTTTTACTTCCAGCCTTGAAGAGATAGGGAGACCTAGTCTTTAAAAATAAAAACAAAAACCAAACAAAAACAAAAAGCCAAGGGAGGAAAGGTGGGTGGGTGGGTAGGTGGGATGGAACAGATATTGAAAATAAGTAAATTTATAATAAATCAGTATGTTGAAGAGCAAGCCACTGCTGTGGGAAAGGGAAGAATGACAATGATTTAAAAAACTTTTCTTTCCTTCCTTCCTTCCTTCCTTCCTTCCTTCCTTCCTTCCTTCCTTCCTTCCTTCCTTCCTTCCTTCCTTCCTATATAAGTTTCCCTCTTGGTTGTAAGGTTACATAATTATAAGGATTTTTAAAATATAGAAATAGGGCTTTACCTTTAGTCACATAAAACTTCACTCTACCTATCTATATCTGTCTGTCTGCCTGTCTGTCTATCTATCTACCTACCTATCTTCCAGAGTAAAACTAGGGTTTACAGTATATGCCCTCCCTATATCGTTGTGATATATATGCATATATAATATATAATGTCTATATACATAAAATATAGTAATATATGCCCATATGTGAACACATGTATATTCACATGTCTATATGTATAACAAAGAAAAAGAAGAGTAACAGCAGCAGCAAAAGTTGTTATTTTCAGCTCTCAATGTCCTGATA
The DNA here is from genome assembly GCA_028646575.1 of Pseudocheirus occidentalis. Lineage (NCBI taxonomy): Eukaryota > Metazoa > Chordata > Mammalia > Diprotodontia > Pseudocheiridae > Pseudocheirus > Pseudocheirus occidentalis. The sequence goes on along the minus strand of CM053593.1, from coordinate 312,528,885 downwards.
ATTAATACAGGGTAGCTTAGGGGGCTCAGTTGATAGAGTGCTGGGCCTTGAATCAGGAAGACTTGATTTTATGAGTTCAACTTAGGCCTCAGATACTTATTAGCAATGTGTCTGTGGTCAAATCCCTTAACCCTGCTTGCCTCAGTTTCCTTTTCTGTAAAATGAGCTGGAGAAGGAAATGGCAAACCATTCCAGTATCTTCGCCAGAAAAACCCCAAGTGGGAGTTGAACACAGCTGGAAATGACTGTACAATAGTTAGTATTATTTAGAGGGGGAGAAAAGCAACCAATGACCATGAAACCACCTGGAATTTAGGTGAAGATGAGTAAATCTTGCATATTGACACCTGTATTCAGGGCTTCCATTCATTAATGATTAATCTCAAATTACCATATGGTGTCACATTTTTATAAAATACCAGTTAAACTCAGTGTCATGAATATTATATTTCAAGTGGCATAGACTCCAAATCATCTTATTTCTGAATCAGTAATTGCTACATGAAGAAATACTTTCTTATATGCCCAAAGCTTTGTTCCTAATTGTTTTTTTTTGTTATTTTCATGTTCCTCTGTTTTCTCACTACTAGAACTATTTTTTTCAGCTTTTAAAATTATAACTCTAGAATAGCAGTCAGCAAATTAGCCACATACTTACTGAATTCCTGTTATGAGATCAGCATTTCAGTATGTATTGTGGTGGAAATGAAGAAAGGTAATTTCTGTGATATCACAGTTGCAAGGACCAAATATTATTTAGCTTTAAAAAAATATCGAGTTTAAAATGTTTATACTAGTGAAACTAACATTATTAGCCCATTTGGTTTGTAGAACTTTCCTGCTATTTGTGCCTACCAGTCTCAATTTACTTTCAGAGGAAAAAAAATTAAATTTGTAATTATAAGATCAGTCAAGTTCTGACTACGTTTCACTTCCTGTATGACCTTGGATAAGTCTCTTTAAGGGAAGCCAGGTGGTACATTGGCTAGATCACCAGGCCTGGAATCAGATACTTACCAGTTTTGTGACCTTACATAAGTTATGTAACTCCATTTGCCTTGGTTTATTCATCTGTAAAATAAGCTGGAGAAGGAAATGGTAAACCACTCCAGTATCTTTGTCAAGAAAACCCCAATTGGGGTCATGAAGAGTCAAAGACAACTTAAACAAATGAACAAACCACACACACACATACACACACGTGTACACACACGATCTCTTCAGTTTCTTAATCTTTAAAATCAAGAAGTTGAATCAGATCATCTCTAAAGTTCTTTTCAGCTGTAAGTCTGTGATCTTCACGGCAACCTAATAAGAAAGGGATGACTTTTTTTCATTACACCAACTTCTACAAATGAGCAAAATGAGACTCTAAGAAGCTTTGTGGCTTACCTAAGTTTCCACAGCTAGTAAATAATAAAGACAGGAACCAATCCAGACCTTTGGACTCCAAAGACACCTCTCTGTACTGTACATCATACTGCTTCATAATAAAGCCTTCTTTATTAAATTTTCTAAATTCTAAATTTAATGAATACTGAAATGAAAAGAGAATATTTGCATATGCAAAGTGAACAGCAAAAATTTATATTTGAAGCTACAGATCTCTATCACATATATATAATGTTATTTTTTTTTAAAGTTGCCATTCAATACTCATCTTCTGATTAATTAAATCTACTCCTTAGAAATTGCTTTTCTAGTAAAGCACAGGAAATTAACTACATCAGGAAGAAGAAAAAAACCCTTTAGAAAATCTGTGGGGAAGTCTGAGTAAGAAGTGGTTTTAAAATTTTATTTAATTTTTCATTTTTATGGTGAGCTTTAAACTGTAGTAAAAGCTCACTTAGAAAGGCTTAGTAATTTTGAATTTGATTGCTTTGATGAACCTTTGCCTGTAAAAAATATCTTTCAGGGGGGCGGAGCCAAGATGGCGGTGTAGAAGCAGCATGGTACCGCAGCTCCCACACCACCACCCTAAACACCCATAAAATATGAGCCCAGATAAAGCCTAGGACTCTCAGACTCACAAAAATACAGAGAACACACCTCTCACTGAAGGCAGCTCAGCAGCAGGGGCTCAGCACGGCCGCTGGGAGCAAAGGCCAGAAGACCCTGAAGCCGAGACCGTGGCCAGATCTGGGATGGTGGGAAGGAGCTGAGCGGAGCACCACAGCCAGTCAGCAGCGGTTCTACAGCCTCCAGCACCTCCACGTCTGCTAAGGAGTGAGGAACGGGGACAGGAGAGGGGCGGCTCCAACCACAGCGAAGCAGAGCCCTGGCCAGCCCAAAACCGCAGCCGCTAGGCCCCAGGGTGGCCTGGAGGAGCTGAGTCTCCCAAGCCAAAGCATGAGTCTACTTCAAAGAAAATCTAAAGCACCTGCCTAAGGGATCTTCAAATCCTCAGAGATCGGTTAGTGAAAGTGAAAATGTGAAAATTAATTTGGGGTGGGGGTAAAGCAGTTCGGCCAATCTGCCCCCGGGCAAGGAAGCAGTGGGGGAAGGGAACTGCTGGAACCCCTGCGGGGCCCACCAGGCTGCCTCAGAGCCCCTGGCCTGTGGACTCTGCAGGGGGGCTGAATCGATTGATCGGGCCAAGTGCTCTTGCATTGAG
>CM053593.1:312508422-312525771 GCA_028646575.1 Pseudocheirus occidentalis | reverse complement strand
AGAGAGAGAGAGAGAGAGAGAGAGAGAGAGAGAGAGAGACATGAAGTCTGTGAACAATGTTATAGATCTCACCCACCAAGAAAAGCAGAAAGAAATGATATCTCTGAGAAGTGTTCTTGATGGCCAGGAGAAAACCAACAATGACTTAACCCTTCCAGCAAGACCTCAGTGTGAGGAGTGATAGAGGGTTGTATCTGACTGTTCACCATAATGCTAAATGATATTTGCAGAACCCAACCCACATTTCAGCCTTTCCTTTCCCTGGCTTCATTGTGGGGACAGGCTCCCAGGGTGCAAGGTCATTCTTCATGCTTTGTGACATTTTTATCTTGGACTACTATAGGGACTCCTGATGGGATAGAGGAGCCCCCCCACCCACACAAGACATATAGGACTGAGCTGGGCAAGTCTAGATCAAGGCTGGAGTCTTGATCAGGATCTGCAGTTAAAGGTAGAGATGTAAACATAATTGGATTCTGTGGAGGAATCAGCAGTTAAGTCCTTTCTTTTTCCCCCCAAATTGTAAAAAGTTGCTATATCTGTAAAGTTTCTTTTATAAAGACTAAGGAATTGATTTTCCATTTTGTGATTTTCGTCAAATAACACATGTGACTTTTCTTCCTTTGACTTGGCAGCATGGTACAGTGGAAAGACTGCTAGATATAGGCCCAGGTTTGAGTCCCCACTGTGTCATTGACATTTATCTGGCCTTTGACCAATCACTTAACCTTCTTCATCTGCAAAATGTGGTGAGTTAACCTAGATGATCCATAAAGGCCCTTCCAGAGCTATCTCTGTGATTCTAAGGTTGATATTCAAGTACCATCTGGAGAAATTAGTAGAGAGAGGCAGTGTGGTTTAGGGATGGGCCACTAGATTATCCTTGTCTTGGTCCTAACACTAATTCACTGTGTGACTTCAGGCAAATGATGTCTTCGATAAAATAAAGATGCTGGTCTAGAATGATGCCTAATATCCCTTCTAGTCCTGACATTCTAGGAACGTGTGAGTCTTATCTGAAGATTCTCCCAGAAATTCCTCTGTGGGGCAGTCAATGAGGCACAGTAAAGGGAAAATCTGATAATTTTCTGGTGAGTTTATACCTAACTAATATATTAAGTCCCCCTGACCTTTTTTTTTGTCAACCTGGTTCTGTAACCATGTTTTTTAGGGGGTAGTGGAAGGGGAGGAGATGCAATTTGCTAGCTTTGAACTAGAATATTTCATTTTATGTCATTCACATTCTGGCTGTCATCTAAGAGTTATTTTTAAAGACCCCTATTCCCACTTCTCTGACACGGAACACTACTTCAAAACAAGTGGCACTGACCTGTGTCGCCTAAGCCTACATAAACCACAGGAGGACTGAGACATTCAAAGCCAGCTCTTGGCCATTCACCCAGCCCCAATTTCGTCAGACAATTGCAGACAATCTGCCTTGCTTTGACTGTGTAGATCCAAACAGAGAGCTCAAGCTACTGTATTGTTAACTACTATATAAAAGAGATTTGCACCCATCAGGTTATTCTCAGTATTTCTTGGCTCCCTGCCAGGTGGTAAAACTGATTCAAATCACCTCCTGCCTCTCTGCCTCTTCTAGTTTCACTGTAGGATTCCTTTCAGAAATCAGGAAAGCAACAATGGCCTCCTGTGATTCTCTTTTGCTGTAATGTATATTGTATTCCAATCTTCCCCTCTAGAGCACAAGCAGGGTTACAATACCAGTGGCCAATCTTTTTGTAGCAGCAATGCCAATTTAACTTTTTTCAAGGGAAATTGATTGGCCTAAGCTAGGGTAGGGACCTATGGGAACCAAAAGGTATGGTACCCAACCTATCCTACTTTCTATTTTGGCTAATGCATTCATTTATAATGGATGAGATAAAAATTCTGTTATTTCTAGGGTTTTATAAACTCAGTGTTTACAACAGCTAAAAATGTTAAATATTCTCTTGCTTTTCTTATAACTCATGAATGTTACCTATAGTTTTCATTAAGGTTAGAAAAACATCATTAACAGAATATATGCCCCAGTATTTTAGTTTACTTTATTAGACAGGCTCAGCTTACAGAGAAATATAGATATTTAAATCATTTCCTATTTTCTCTCGATTATGAAATCCCTCATTTCTGAGAAAGATAGGCTAAATTCTTCTATAACAATCCCAATAAAATCTCTCTGTAATCAGATTCCCAAAGTCTAGCCTTATTTTACTTATTTTTATTTCTTTCTCTCTCTGGCAATCAAGGTTAAGTGACTTACCAAGGGTCACACAGCTAGTAAATATCTGAGGCTGGATTTGAACTCAGGTTTCTCTTTGATTCCAGGACTAGTGCTCTATCTACTGTGCCATCTAATTGCCCCATCTTACTTATTTCAAATGATATGCTCTTTACTACAAAATTCCACTGTGACAAAATATATTCCTGTTCGTAGGAGCTGCCCTCTACTGCTGAACCTAATATTGGGTATTTCTCATTTGCTTCCATTAACTCTTGAATTTGACTGTTACTATAACTACCTGGTGACAAATAAAGTCCTTCATTAAAAGGAAAAGTAAACCTGCTGAATTTTATATCATAAAGAGCACTGTGGGGCAGCTAGGTGGTGCAGTGAATAAAGCACCTGCTCTGGAGTCAGGTGGACCTGAGTTCAAATCCATCCTCAGATACTTGACATACTAGTTGTATGACCTTGGGCAGGTCATTTGACCCTAACTGCCTCACCTTCCCCCCTCCAAAAATAAAAAGAGCACTGGATTTGGAGTCACAGGACACTTGAGGGTGTTTTTTGAATGAGAGGAGATTGAGTGAAGGCTATTTGAATTCAAAACCATTCTCAGGCCTTTACTAATTATGTAACCTTATGTTAGTCATATATAACCTTTCCCAACCTCAGTTTCCTCATCTGCAAAGTGAAGATAATATTAGAACCTACCTTACAAGTTTGTTTTGAAGCTAAAATGAGGTATATGTTAAGTGCTTTACAAAAATTAAGGTGTTATATAAATGCTAAATATTATTGTGAATAATTTTTGGCAGTGCTATTTATTACCAAGGGCAGCTAGGGGGCATAATGGAAGTCAGGAAGACAAATCTTCCCAAGTTCAAATCTGGCCTCAGAGACTTAATAGCTGTATGACCCTGGGCAAGTCACTTAACCCTGTTTACATGAGTTTCCTCATCTATCAAATAAGCTAGAGAAAAAAATGGCAAACCACTCCAGTATCTTTGCCAAAAAAAAAATACTCTAGATGAGGTCACAAAGAATTGGACATGATTGAAACGACTGAACAAAAATGTGTTACCATCGAGACTTCACATCAGTCATTCAGTCTTCCTGAACCACTATTTCTTCACCTGCCAAATGAAGGGGTTAGACTAGATTTTTCTCCAGGGTCCCCCACCTTCTCCAAATCATAGGAATCCTATGAAATATGATACAATGGCAGCTGTGCTTTTGGCTTGTACTTAATCACAAAGAATAGATAAAACCACTGAAAAATCACTTCGTCTTTTGCTCAGTATTGATCATGAAGATGTCTAAAGTCATCCCCCTGCCTCTGCGGCATTTTGGCATCCCTTTGCAGTCATATTCTGTTGTTGAGGTCTTACCAGCAAAAAGAGGAAAGAATCTATGTTCCATTTGGGGGTGGAGGCAGGGAAGAGATTATAGCAAAGGCAAACTCACATCAGTCTAGACACACACACACACACACACACACACACACACACACACACTGAGAGGCAATTAGGTGATGTAATGGGTAGAACAAATGCTGGAACTGGACTCAGGACTTCAAATTCAGTCTCAGATACTACTAGCTGTGTGACCCTGGGCAAATCACCTCCCTCTGCCTCAGTTTCCTCATCTGTAAAATAGCAATACTAATACTACCCTTCAGTATTGCTGTGGCAATCACATGAGTCCATATCTGTAAAGCACTTTGAAAACCTTGAAACAATGTTAGTTATTAGGACTGTGTCTAGCAAGTCAAGAAGGCTTCCTCTAAGCACCACCAGATCTTGTGTTTCAACAACATAACGTTAACAGTGTTAGTTGGACGTTTTCTAAAGATAAGCACCAGCTTGGCTGAATTCAGTCTTCTAAAAGCCACAAGAGTTTTGTATGAGATGACAGATATCCAGTTGGATTGAATTTCTCCCCTTTTTTAACCAGTTATTTTGATACTCTATAGACATAATATAAGATCCTCCTGTATAACATAAAGTAAAATGGAAACTTCGCAGTTAGTTATGTGCTTTCATTCGATCCAAGTAGATCTGTCCAACACACACACACACACACACACACGCACACGCACACACACATACACACATACACACACACATACACATACACATACACACACACGCACACACACACACACACACATACACACAACCCTTAAAAAAAAAAACCTTCTCTTGGGACCCTGTCATATTTAGCTTGCTTGAGTCATCAAAACCATAGCATCACAGAGGCAGAACGCAATGGAAATACTCCTGAATATGGAGTCAAATGACCTGAGTTCAAAACCCAGTTCTACTGCTTTTTACATGTGTGACTTTGGGCAAGTCAATCCCCCTCTCTGGGCATTAGTTTCTTCCTCAGAAAGATGAGGTCATTGGACCAAGTCATTGGTCACTGGGCATTTGAGTTTCCTTTTAGTTCCAATCACTGATGCTACAATTTAAAGCTGTCAGGAACTCTAGGGACCATTTAGTTCACCCACCCACCCCCCTCTTTTTCTTACAGATGAAGAAACCGAAGTTTAGAGAACTTGCTTGCCTAAATTTACACAATGAGCCACTCAGTCAGAATTCCAGTGAAGGATTTCTGATTCTTTAATCCAGGTCCTTCACCTAAACTATGTTGCTTTTACTTAATTATTGTTTTTAAAACACATCTCAATTTGCCCTGTGGACCCAAAGCTATAGAGCAAAAAAATCAGAAACCTGGTAGCACTCCTGTCTGTTTATTTTTAATGGATATCTTTATTTAGAGTTCAATTAACTTAAGATATTTCTCTAGGGCAAACTTTTATTGCCTCCCCCCCTTTTTTTTACCTGAAGCAATGAATCATTCTTTCCAAAGGAATCACAGAGGAATCAGACTTCCAGGATGGTGGAGTATAATCTATATTTAATTATTCCCATCACTGCAAGCACCAGGACCAATGTAACACCATACAAATCAATATATGATCACTCAATAAGTATGGTTCAGGGAAGGATGCAATAAATTCTCTCCAAGTGCCTGAGCCAGCCAGATCTATTATAAAGCTAATACCCTTCTTGCCCTGGCAAGGCATTTCCTGGACCTTTTGCCCAATGAAGCACTTTTTAGGAAATGAAGCTAGCAGATGAGGAGATGCTTCACAGCTTTCACTTTGACACATAGGGAAAAAAATGAAATCCATTTTTGTATACAAACTTTTTTTAAAGAAGAATTTTAAATTCTCCCCCACTGCCCACAGAAAATGCACATTGCAGATGTTCCCTGATGGCTCTTCTTGCTCTAAATATGTGCTTTGATTTAGAGATGGAAGGAACCTAAAAGAGCTGTCTAATCCATTGCTTTCCTTCAACAGATGAAGAAACTGAGGCCCAGAACACTGAAGTACTTAGTAAATAGACTACATGCAGGATTCTAAACAAATTAGTAGGTCCACTGTCTCTTTTCATAATACGATTTTTTTCCTCTCCCAAAGGAATGGAAAGTTATATATATATTGTGATTGTACCATCCCCTAATTAAAATTAATATTCAAATAGCTAATGACTCTTTGATAAGGAATTTGTCTAAGTCGAGGTGGGGAACCTGTGACCTCAAGGCCACATGTGGCCCTTTAGGTCCTCAAGTGCTGCCCTTTGATTGAACCCAAACTTCATAGAATAAATCCACACTTGAGGACTTAGTCACATGTGGTTTCAAGGCTGTAGGTTTCCCATACCTGGTTTAATTAGTCATGAGAAAAAAGTGGGGAGGAATCATGAGTTTAATGAGTTCACTAGGTTAAAGAAAGCAGCCTGTGGATAATTTAGTTCAGGTATTTTTAAATACGGACTTGGCAAAATTACTTCTGTCCTGCTGAGCCTATAGAACTAACAACAAAATTGTCTCCCAACCTGTACTCTGACTTTAAAATGAACCCTTCAACTACAGTTGACCAAGACACTGTTCGCCTGAAATAACCAGTGCTTCCAATTCCATGGAAGACCCACAAAATCCTCGCTGACTGTTAAGTTCTGACCAGAAAAGTTCTCAAATGAGAAGGGTCCCAGGACATCTCCCCAGCCTAGCATCACAGCCCAGTTCCTGTTAGAGAGAAATCTTTTCAATCAGAGTATTTGAAATATTACTAAGTAGCAACATATGGAAATATCATGAAAAAATAAAACACTGAATGCCAGTGTTTTTAGATTCTTATGTCCCATCCAAGGAAAACAATACCAAATCTCTTCAAAATAGAATGAGAAATCAGATTGAATATTGGGCACAACGTATTTAAGAACCCTCAGTGAAACTCAGCTTTGGGAATTCTCAAAAAGAGCTGACCAATAAAAAGAAAAAGAAAGTAAAAAAATAGTTGTCCTAGGAATAATCTGAATTTCTTTGGTTTTGGTTTTTGGTGGTTTTTTTGCTTTGTTTGTTTTCTTTTGTTTCACCAAGTGAAAAGAATACTGGACTTGGAGTTCAAATCCTGCCTTTGACAGTAACTGGACGACCTGGAACAAGTCACTTGATAATCTAAGGCTTGATCTCCTGGTAAAACAAGGAGGCTGGAGAGAATAGCCTCCAAGGTCACTAAGTCTAAGATGATGCTATGCTCCTAGAATAAAAAAGACTTATCTCCAATTTTTCCTTCTGCTACATTCTGGTCATGCAGCCCTGGACAAGTCACTTAACCTGCCAATACATCAGGCAGTATTCTAGTTTTAGAAAAGTTGCAACTCTGCATTGGTGGAGGCAATTTTCACACTGGAAGTTTCCTATACCAATGAAACCAGAAGTCAAACCATAAGAAAAGAAATCTGCCCTCCAGAGGAGTTTCTGACATTGTTCTAGAAGCACATGTACAAAACACTTGTATAAAATACTTTCAGTATTTGGGTTGTACAACATGAGGAGAAAAGCATGAAATTGAATTTGGCCCCTTTCATTTAGTTAGTTTGGGGAATGATGTTTGAATTTTTGTCAGCCTCACCATCCCACCCTACAATGTCTTCTGAATTGTTCAGAAAACAAATGCCCATAGCCCGTGTATATTGTCACTCTCTCTTTCACATTTTGCCCAGACATAAATGTTTCTGTGTAGGACAAGCTGACCAGATATAATTTTCAGAAATCTCCTGCCAAATCCCAATGATAGAGAAATTGAATATAAGTGTAAAGTCATCTTAGAGCACTTACAATTAGCCATCAGATCTTCATGAAATAGAGTCAGTGTATCTGGAAAAAAATTTCTACTCTTGTTATTTGACTGTGTAAGTCTGTGGCTTATAAATCTCTGAAACTTTTTCATTGTGTTTTCCCAATGTGCTGGGATATAAGACAATGTGTATAAATGTGCTGTGATTTTCTTGCATGTTCTGTATGAAAATATATACATATATGAATAAAGGAAAACTGAATTGAGAGGCAAATCCGCATTTTTTCCTTATCATAGAACTAAGAAAAGCACGGGGTCTAATGTAACTTCTGCCACATATTAGATACATGACCATGAACTTAAATTTTCATTGTTTCAAGCAACTCTAGAAGATTCAAAATTGCAAGGCAAATGCAAACTTGCATTGATAGAAGTAGATTCCTCACAGGGAGTTCTTTAATAAATTGAATAAATTCACAAGTCTGGGTGAAAAAAAACATTATATGTAGGACTCCCCCATCATTCCAGTGAGTCCATCAACCAACATAACGAGGGTATTTTTAGATGACAGGTTTAGATAGCAGAATAAAGAGCCTGGGATCCCAATTCTATTAAATTGTAGAAAAGATATTTGACAATTTCTGAACTTGTGATTTGGGGATTTAGCAAAAACCTTTTGTAGTCATTCTTTTGCTCTTGAAGTATTTTAATTTTAGCACCAAAAGAGTGATGACTGAAATGGTCCCTAAAGCTCTAACTTCTATTACTAGTAACCTGTAGAGAAATATTAAATACTTTGGGGGAACACAAGATAATTACTCAAAGTTATAACACTAAAATCAATTCTGTTCTACCTTTTCTAATAATTCTGTTTAACCTATTGGCTGTTGAAAATTGGAAAAAGTTTCATATACTATTATAAACTAAATGAGATTAAGAGTAAAGTGGGTTTTAAGATCCATTGGTACTTCAGAATGTAGAATTCAGCTTTTGTGTGAGTATTCTCTACAGTGAAAACAAATGATGCAAAATAATGTGTAATCATAATTTCATTGCATAGAAAATGGATGACCAGGGTTGGGTAGGTGGTGCAGTGACTAGAACACCGGCCTTGGATTCAAGAGGACCTGAGTTCAAATCCAGCCTCAGACACTTAACACTTATTAGCTATGTGATGTTGGACAAGTCACTTAATCCCAATTGCCCTGCCTTCCCCCTCCAAAAAGAAAAAAAAACATTTTTCAATTTAATGTAATAAAAACTTTCAAAAAAAAGGAAATGGATGACCAACAGTAATCTTCTTGAAAAAATATCCCCAAATATGTCCCATGCCTCTATTATTGATAATGAAGGTGACAGTTGAGGGAAAGTAAATTTCAAAGATTGGAATTCTGCTTGTTGTTTTGAAAGGTAGTTTAATTCCCTATTGAGAAAGCAAGTACAAAGTGAGGCAGGGTTGTAAAGTAGAAAGAGCATTTGATTCTTTAAGTAAAGGACTGGAATTATGCCTTTAATGTTTGCTACCTGTGTGATCTAGGCGAAGTTACTTAGATTCTGTTGGCCTCCATTTTCTCATCTGTAAATTGGTGGAATATGATTAGATGTCCTCTAAATTCCTTTCCATTACTAAATTTATGATTTTTTTATGATTTTTGATAGACCTGTGGTTTCATCAGCATGCAGAAATTCTAGCTACCCAATTTTATTAACATTTCATAGCCTTAGAGCATGGATTCTTAATCCCTTTTTGCTATGGATCCCTTTGATAATCTCATGAAATTTCTGGAATCCTTCTCAAAATAATGTTTCAGTTCTTACCCAACCCTTAGTCATTGAATTGGTGATGCCTTAGACAAACTGAGTCCTGGCAAAGACCTTAATTTAGAAAGACCTAGGACATCTACTGTGTTCTGGGCCATTGCCAATCATCCTGACTTTTTTTTTCTTTTCACTGGATTTTGATGACTCTGGAGGCAAGAGTAAGGCTGACAGCTTTGTGCATCTCTGCCTCACTTAAATCCAATTCACCCATAAATCAGGATATCAACCTTGTAATGTCATTGGCCTTTTTGAAGAAGGAAGGATGAACACTAACAATGTTTTTAATGCATAAGATAAAATACAGAGAATTACAAAGGAAAGTAATGATACTGAAACTCCCAAAATAATTTTGAAAAGAAGTTCTCAGGTTAAGAACCCCTTTAGAGGGTCACCTGTGCAACTCTGACAGGTCAATTGACTTGCCAATGGCTATGTATGTATGTATCAGAGAGAGAAGTTGCATCCCTGTCTTCTGGGTCATGGGACGACCCTTGACCACCAAGCATGCCCTACATTGCCTTCCCCCTTTGCACCCTCCATCAGACCCAGCTGTCCCAGAATACAGCTATTGGGAAGTAAGCAGAAGAGGCTATTTCTAGGCATAATCCCTGTCCTCAAGGAGTTAATATTCTATGTTTTACTGAATAGAAACATTAGGTACACAGATAAGTAAATGCAATTTATACAAAAATTAAATTAAGTGAACTACTAATAATATGTAAATATCAATATTTTTCATGCTTGCTGGATGGATTTTACACTACACATTTCTCCTTCAAATCCTTCTCCTTTTTTCCCCATGTCATTCCAACTCACCATTTCCTACCTAACTGCATCCTGACTCCAAAAAGATTTCTACTGTGTTTAAAGGCATCTATCATATCCAGATGGTCTCTCAAGGACATAGACTGTGTCTATGCATAATGAAAACTCAGATTTTTTTCTGAGTTAGTTTTGGGGGCAGTCACAGCCAGAACATCTTCACTGGTAAGTAAAGAATGTTGTGAATAGGTTGTGCATCTGTACTCAGCAAAAAAAGACTGTCAATAAGCCCATTTTGCTAGACTCTGGGTTATCTGCAGTACAGGCTAAGGAGTTTAAGCAATCTGAGACTGTGCAGTCCTGTTGTATGAGTTAACCTATTCCACATCTGGATATCGTGCCATTCAGTGACACAAGTCACTAGCTGGTCAGGTAGTAAATCAATTCCAGTCAATAAACATTTACTAAGCTCTTAATATATGACAAGCATGGTGCTAAATACTGGAGATAGTAGAAGCCAAAAGAAGAATAACACCAACCCTTGAGAAGCTTACATTTGAAGAGAAAGCAGTAAAGAGGTTGGGGGGGATAGGCGAGGGAAGTGCAAATGTGGCAGACCAGGGGGCCCTTCCCAAAAAACGTTGTTAAGAAGGAAATACTTCAGAGGAACCACCCAACCCCACTCCAGGGGCAGAAGAATCTTCCAGTGCAGGAAGGCTGCTGGACCATGAGGCACGATGGAAAAAAGGTTGAAAAATCTAGAGAAAAATGAAGGGAAGGAATAAATGAAGGTAATAATCAGAGGGATTTAGAACATAATAGGAGGGGGGGAAATTATCAACTTGGTCTGGTTTTCTTAAGATAACAATATGAAGGTTTTTTTAGTGTTTTAAGAAGCAGCCCCTGAATCACTTACCCTATTTTTTTTAACTTGCTATTTTTTAGAATTTATTATTTGGGCACAGCCTCAAATCATCAGTCTACTTCATCCTTAACTGAATTATAGGATATATTGTGTGAATATTCCTCATACTGCCCTAGAAACTCTCAGAACTTGTCCAGGAACTCTTAAACAGTGAAGACTCTCCCAATCTGACCTGTAAAAGGAGCTCCAAATCATAGGTCAAACCTACTCCATCTGACACTCACTTGGACTTGACTTGAGGAGAATTGGCTTCCTTCAAACCCTAAGACTTAAACGAACTTTAAAAAGAACATCTCTGTTTAAAGAAGAGATGTTTCCCCTTACTATTTTTTCCCAGACTGATTTTTTTTTATTTTGAAATAATTCTTTTTTTAAGAGCATCATTTTTATTTTTTTTATTCTACTCAATTTTCCCCAAGAAAATTTTTTTTCTCAAATTACATGTTAAAATATTTCATAATAATTCTTCAAACACATAAGGGACATTCAGATAAAATATATGTGGTACTCCAGTTTGAGTTAATTAAAGATTGGAGTGGAAGTAGGAAAGGTACATGATGGGAAGGGTATCTGTTGATAAAAAAAAGTTAGTTGGGAATATGAGCAAGAGAAGACATTCTACAGTATTGTAGAAGAGTGATGATAAGTATTCCATGGGTTCCCCAATTTTCTTCTCAAAGCAAATCCCAAGGTTTGGCTTCCTTGTGTCTCCAATTTTCTCATTGCCACTACCTCTCCTCTTAATATGAGCTCATCTACATCCAGCTTTGCCCATTGAGGCTACCAGATGTCTGATGTGGGAACCATCTCCCCAGAAGCAGGAGCAGCAAAGTCCTGGTCTTTATCTCCCCCAACAAGGTGATGTTAGTCCTGCTCTCCTACCCACTCACTCCACACACAATTGAGGGTGACTTTCATGCCATTGGTCTTAGTTTCAGGTGCTTACTCTGGACACAAAAAAGAATTTAGTCACAACTCTTGGAGTAATAGTTTATTAGAATCCTAATTCAGAAGAAAAAAATTTTTAAACCATCAAAACATAAAAGTGCATCCCTCCCTACTAACCACTTCTTCTATTCCCTCAATAAGAGTAGTAATGAGACAGAATAGAAGGGAGGAAAGAATAAAAACAAAACTCACCAGTTGTTCTTAGCTTTATATTTTCTGTGACATATTCGGATAAGAATTAACCAATAATCCTTATTTGTTTGTTTATGAAAAAGTTGCTTTTTATTTTTATGTATTATGTAACAGGAAGAGTGATAAGTCCAATTGTCCTGTGGTACAAAGGGAAGGGTAATAAATCTCCTAACTTCTCCTCCTATTCTTTTCCAAGGGAAACTTTCATTCCTGCCAGAAGAGAAAGCAAAAGGTTGGGGCCAGAAACTACCACTCCACTCTCCTCAGGGAGGGGCTAACTATTCCCTTAAATATTATTCACCTAAGGAATACAATAGGGTTCCAGTCTAACTTCTGATCACTTTGTCATTTTGGTGTAAGGAAGACACCAAGCTCCATATGCAAAGCATCACACCTTTCCCACCTAATACCAGTTCCACAAATGAATACAAACAGCAAAGAAGCTCATTTATCCAAATTGTAGCAAAAGAGAAATCACATAGGAGAATATGTACCAGACAGTAGAGAGTAAAGGAGCTCTCCCACTGTGAGCAAGATAACTCAACTCAACCCAGAGAGCATGTCCTCAATCTCAACCAAGAGAAAACTACCTATCGTCTCCAGTTTTAGCAAGCTTAATATAGGGACATGATGGAGACTGCTAGCTTACCTCATGTCTTCCTTCCCAGAGTCTTCTCCTTTGGCAACCTGAATGGGATTGGCCTCTTCCATCTTTGCTCTGGAAGCTAGGAACAAGTAGTGTCAGAAGCCCTCTGACAAATAGTCTCAAAGAAGACTGGTATGTGGATTGACTAATCCTGAGAAGTTCTAAAGCTGCATTCAAAAGGGAATTCTCTTCTGGAGACTCCCTCTACTGGCTAAAAACTAATGCTCTCACCTCCCCCCTAGCTTTGCCCCATTCCTCTGAAAGGTCAGGGCCTTCACGTCCACCAATAAGGAGAGAGTCTCATGACAAAATGATGAACTCCTTGTCAACTCAGCTCAATTTTTCCAGTTCAAAACTGTATAGATTAAGTTATAACACTGAGTACTTAGCAAAAACAGACTAAATGTCCAGCACAATGTTACAGACTACAGGGAATTTAGTTTCAAAAGGCTTACAAATCTTTCTTCAGATAGAGAACAAAAGAATAATGCAATACAAACTGGGGAATCGTAGATTTAGAGGAGAAAGGGACCTTCAAGGTCATTTACCCATGGGTTCATAAATGTAGTGCTCAAGACCATCTAGTTTCTCATTTTAAAAGATGAGTATCTTACTTTAAAGAAAGTGCAACCCAAGAAACTTAAGTGACTTGCTCAAGGTCATATGGGGAAATAATAGAGGTTTTCCAAGTGGTACAGTGAATAGAGTATTGGAGCTGAAGTCAGGAAGACCTGAATTCAAGTCTAACCTCAGAAGCTTAGTAACTGTGTGACTCTAGGAAAGTCACTTAACTTTTGCCTGCCTCAGGCCCTTAACTATAAAATGGGGATGATAATAACACCTACCTTCCAGGATTGCTGTGAGAATCAAATTAAATTTATAAAGTGTTTAGCACAGTGCCTGACACATAGTAGGCTCTTAATAGATATTTGTTCCCTTCTCTCCCCTCTGACTATAAATCTGCTGGGTTTTGTTCTACTACTCCATGCCCCCTCAAACAAATGAAAAACAAATTTTTACATACTATACATGTAAGAAGATTTTTTAAAATGAGGGCAAAATCACCAGCTGAAGCCTACAAAAGGAGATGGTACTTGAAGTAAGCTTTAAATTTAAATAGATAGAGGATGAAAAAGGGCAAGGAATGTCAACAAAGGCAGGGAGATAAAGATGAGAGTCAAATACATAGGGAATAGCAAGGAGATATCCCAAGGGGAATGGAGGGACTCTGTTGATGTCTCCTAGAACAGGGCTTCTTGAACTTTTTCCATTTGTGACATTGTTTCATTTTGGCAGTGGTCCTTGGTGGCCGAAGGGCATGCACAGTGCAAAGTGTGCATGTTTTGTGTTCAGAACCAAGGCTTCAGAGAAGTTACACAATATAACACAGTCAAGTGAGGCCAAACACACCTCAGATTTACTATATGTTTGATTTTTAATTAATTTTTGCTTGTTTCGGGTTCAGAAACCTTTTACTGTTGCCAAATTTTGCTCGACCCCATCTCAACCCACACTTTAAGAAGCACTGTGCCTAGAACAGTGGTTCTCAACCTTCCTAAAGCCATGACCCTTTAATACTTGTATGTGAGTGTATCTGCATGTGGGCAGACCCGCCTAGAGACAGGTAGAGGAGCGGTGTCTCAATTCCTAAGACCATAAGAAATATGTGTTTTCCAATGGTCTTAGGTGACCCCTGTGAAAGGGTCATTTGACCCCCAAAGGGGTCATGGCCCACAGGTTGAGAACAGCTGGCCTAGAAGATGAGACTGGATCCCAGGTGGGACTATTTATGGTTTTTTTTAATGTGATATTCTCAAAAGATTTCACTTTGACAGTCAGTCATAGTCAAAGTAAATGAGGCTAATTTCAATGCCACTTTAAAACTTCTTAACTCTCAAAATTTTCTCTCAACTTAGAGCAAACAATACGCTAGTCATGGCACAAACTCTTGGCCGGTTGCCCTGGGAGTTCTGCCAAAGGTCCCTGCAATCATCTTCAATGGGTCATTTATTTTATGGCTCCTTGAAGGTCTTGCCTAGAAGCACATTCTTTATTCACATCCACAAGGTGGGGTCCTTTGAGGTAGCTGCATCACCCTCTGAAAGTGTCTTTTATTTCACAATTTTCCAAAAGAAAAGATATGCACTATTTCAAGAATATTGCAGTGGTATGATGTGACCATGAATGGAGAAGTGGTTATGACATTTATTGATGAGCCATCAGAGTGAACACTACTTAAAAATCTTTGGAATCAGAATTCACACACTTGGAAAAGTGTCCAACATTGAATACACTAAAAAGTTAAACAAATGCACTTTACGTCCTCCAATGTATATAAAAGAAAAAGCCAGAGATGATATCTCCTTCGGAAGAAAAAACAAATTCATGAATCTGTCTTTTCAGTTGGATGTTTAAGAAAGTGCCAACCAATCTTCTCAGCATTGGCTACTATGGTCACCTGTAACACCTCCTCCAACTTGAATGCAGAAATGCTGAGAAAAGGAAGAAAATGTTGAGAGTCAGTTTTCTTCTGAAAGCAATTAGCAATTACCAGTATTTATGCAGTAAATAATAAGAGTCAGGCGAAATGAACAGATAGTGATTTAGGATTCAACACACTTTCACTATTATAACAGAAGAACCATGAGGTTTTTCTTCCCCAAAAGAAATAAAATTTTGAGAACTAAAACTAGTTTAGGCTGCTGTCCAGATTTTCACAAAGAACTTAAAAATAACATAATATTCTATTGTATATATTTATTAACTTTTGTCTTTCTAAAGATGTGGTGATGAATTGAGAGAGGCTTAAAAAGGACGGGAGACTCTACCCAGCACAGGTCAAGGATAGAAGTAAAAGAGTCTAGAAACTATAGGCAGGGACCCTCAGGTCAAATCCCAAATCTGACACTTACTACCTTTGTAAGATCATTGGTAAATCATATGCCTAAAACAAAAAGGTCAGATTAATTGCCTTCTCAGCCCCTAAATTTGTCGTTTTCCAATGTCCTATAGATGGAGCCTCTGAATTCCTTCAAGCATCTTTTAGCAAGTAACAAAAAAGGACCTACTACTTGCCAGACAATATACCTGCAAAGTTCCACCAAATGATTGTGTGTTGCCTTAATTAAAGCTATGATAGCCTTTCAACTAGATGCTACAAAAATTTGCTTCCAATCTACCCTTCTAGTTCACTCCTCTATTACTTCCCTGCATGAAAGCAGATTTGTCTTCTCTCTGTCTCCAGAACATACTCTAGGCCAGAGGCAAGATACAAAAGTAGCAGGAAGTATAGTTTCAAGTTCTGCCCCTGAACCCCTAAAAAGTCTTCCTCCAAACAGTTCTAGAAAATGTAGCAGACTGAATCTGATAGGGAAATTTCCCCTACCCACAAAAAATATCATGAATCATTTGTCATGCCTACGTTGGCATAAGGAGACAAACAGAAAGATCTGTGGACACTGGAAATAGGATCTGGCTAGTAACAGTCAAGGAGAACCTCAGTTTCCAGGAAAAGCTTGGGCACTAAGACAAGATAAGGTCTCAGATGCATACCAGGGTATCATAACAAGAATAGGTGCCACTTGGCAGCTTAATCACCCACTACATAAGTTTCAGGTCATGATGCAGGGCAGGTAGAGGAAGGCACCTAGACCTGATGTTCTGGGGTAAAGAGCAGTGTGTGGCTCTAGGCTGTGTATTGCAAAAGGAGCACATTCAAAAGGAAGGAGTGGTGAGACTTAGACCTCAGGAATGGAGTAGTGTCTCAGTTCCAGTTTCTAGCCCCACACGAAACCTGCAGAAGAATAACCAGGGCAGGAATTGGAGACCAAAGGGGAGCTGGCAGTTTTGTCCCTCTATCAGAGGTTCCCAAACTTATTTGGTCTACCATCCTTTTAAAAAAATTTACTGAGCACCCTTCTGGGGTTAGGTTAGGTTAACTTTTATTTAATGCTCCTCAATTGCACCCAAGGCTACTACTGCACACATACACCCCAATCATTGCAACATTCTCCAACTTTGGGAACCTATGCTCTAAATCAAGAGAACTTGTTGGCTCACTGATAGTGGCTGAGTCCAAAAGCAATCAACCATTGCTCAGATTCAGATCTACATCAGGAACTTGCAACACTCAGAAGAAAGGGGCAACAATCAGACTTTTTCCCTGGATCCATCTACTTTGGGGACATTAAAAAGTTACAATCTACAGCCCCAGTCAATTTACCAATAAACAGCAATAGAACTAACCCAGATCTTCCTTCCCTCCATAAGTATGCAGAACCCATCCCTAGAATCAAATCTGAAGTCAGAAAGTAGACGATAAGAATGAGCAAACAGAGAGAATTCAGCCATAAAAGGCTGTGGTTTCCAAAAATGCTCAAGGTACAAACACAGAAAAGGGAACATTTTTAAAATATCCTCAAGCAAAGTCTCAAAAAAAAATAATAGCTTGGACACAGATTCAACTAGAATTCCAGGAAGAGGTACAACACTTATTGTTAAGAGTTTAAAATTTTTTATGAATGAAATGAGAGCAATAGAATTTTAAAAGTGGAAAAGAAAGGAGAGCTATGAAAGAAAGAATTGGAAAGGGAATTTATAGCTTGGTCCAAGAGTTTCTTTTTTTTTTTTTAATTGGATGTGTGATTATACAGGACATCTTCATAGTGGACAGATTGTGA
>CM053593.1:312489341-312507922 GCA_028646575.1 Pseudocheirus occidentalis | reverse complement strand
AGCGAGAGCTGTGTTCTCTGGATTTTTGTGAGTCTGAGAGTCCTAGACTTTCCTAGACTTTGTCTGGGCTCGTATTTTATGGATGTTTAGGGTGGTGGTGTGGGAGCTGCAGGACCTTGCTGCTTCTACGCCGCTATCTTGGCTGGTCCAAGAGTTTCAAAACCTTGCCCAGGCAAGAAACTTTGACTATGTCTCCCTGGTAGGATATGAGTAAGTACTCATTCCTGGGTGCTGCTGCCACTGAGGATGATTAATTGAATTAGGACTATTGTTAATCTGAGCTTTACCAGCTTTACCACTGGTTTATTTTTTCAAAAAGGGGGGGGTGAAGAAAGAGTACAGTGGAGACCTCAGAGACTCAAGTTGACAGAGGAACCATACACAAAGTTTGGACATGGATTCCTAAAGGATCAAGGCCTATCTGTGCCTAGACCCCAAGAAAATTCTTAGCCCCAAAGTTGGAAGTTGTGTGTATAGACCCTCTCTCTTCTCTGTCCATGATAAATTTTCAGAACCTCTCTGTGGATCAGATGTTCTAAATTCCCATGTCAGATATATGTGGGGTCCTTGGGTTCCTTAAGGAGAGTGTCATGGATCAATAGGATCTTCCTCTCAGCTCTCAGCTTCTCATGGGTCTGTTCTATGTATGTTTGGTTCTCTCAGCTCTACCCCTTTCGTCCCTTCTTCTTAGATATGTCTATTCCTATTTAAAACTCTAGTCTATTGGTTTGGCTCAGATCTATAATTGCTTAGGATTCTATAAATCATCATTGTTCTGGTATCCGTGAGTAAATATCAGGGCAAGGGTATTCACTTATACCTCACAGAGGAGATGCAATCAAAGAATTGCCTCATTCCTCAACCTGGTCAGATTGACAAGGTCAATAGTGCAAAGTTTTTTGGTCATATGATGGTCCACTAGTAAAAATATTTTGAGCACATATCCAAATATGCATAGATTTATTTGTTAGTAAGTTACATACAAGTATTACTATGTTAGTAACTACACACATTTTAAAACCTAGACAAAAGAGATATTTTAAAAGAATGATATAAGAATGCAATAGCATTCGATCCTAAATAAGAAGAAAAGAGGAAGTATTTACATAGTGGCCACTATGTGCTAGGCACTGTGCAAAGC
Source organism: Pseudocheirus occidentalis (assembly GCA_028646575.1). Classification (NCBI taxonomy): domain Eukaryota; kingdom Metazoa; phylum Chordata; class Mammalia; order Diprotodontia; family Pseudocheiridae; genus Pseudocheirus; species Pseudocheirus occidentalis. The sequence goes on along the minus strand of CM053593.1, from coordinate 312,506,781 downwards.
AAATTATAAGTTATAATTTCCATTTTAAAGGCAAGGGAACTGAGATAAAATAACTTGCCCAGAATTGTGCATGTAGTAAGTGTCTGAAACTAGATTTGAACTCAGATCTTCCTGACTCCAATGCCATTGCTTTATTTACTTAGCCATCTAGCCACCCTCCTACAGTCAATAAGGAGTCACTGGAATTTGTTAAATAGGGGAGCAACACAGTTATACTTTCACTTTAGGAAAATTACTTTGGCACTTATGTAAAGGATGCTCAACTCCAAATGTTCATATGGGCTATTTGTGCCCAACCTGTGGTAGAGCCTTCTGGCCTCATATTGGTTTGATCAGCCACAGTCTGATACACTATATTTGACTCCAACATAGAGCTGACATTTTGGTCCTCTTAGAGAATGAAAAACAACAAAGAACCAACCAGAGGATGGATTTGAGAAGCAAGAGATTTGAGGTAGGGAGGTCAGTCAGGAAGCTCTTGCAATAATTCTAGCTAGAGATGATAGCCAACTAGGGTGTTGGCTGTGTAAGTAAAAAGAAGAGAACAGATGTGAGAGATTTAGGGATAGAATCAACAAGACTTAGCAACTGATTAAGCATATGGATACCTATAGGTGGACATGACAGAAAGTTTTAAAATGGAAGATGACGCCAGAGTGGTGAAAACCTGAGAATTCCTTGCAAAATCAGGGAAGGAGGGTCAGGGAGTAGGTACAGAACATTCCCAATGGCATTCTCATAGCTGCTATGAGTAGTGGTTGGTCTAGGTGATAACTGCCGTGAGGGGCTGACACAGCTCAGAAGGGGAGGGATGAGGAGGAAAACTGCAAGATTGCACAGCTAAAGGAAAGGGCAGATTAAGAGTGGGTGAATGTTGGAAGATAAGTCGTTGTTGTTTTGCATTGTCTTGCCTATTGAAGCAGGGGTGAGATTTGAACTCCCCTGCTACCATTTGGACTGGCTTAGGACACACTTTGGGATCAGACCAAGGCCCCCACTTAGCAGAAAGCCAGACAGGGCTACTTCTGATTATAATCTGCAGTCAATAATGCAAAGCCACCATGTTCCTGTGGTATAATGGGTTCAAAGTTAGGAAGGCCTACATCAAGGACACTTGGAACCTGGAGTCACTTAATCTCTCAAGGCCTTAGTTCCCACAATATAAAATGAGGACTTGGACTTGGCACCCTCTAATGGCCCTTCAGGCTCTAAATCTATGGTCCCATTGTTTGAATTAGACTAAAACTTAAATTATCTTTCTCTTGTTCCCTTTTTTCTCTTTACTTTTATTTTTCATTCTTCCTCTTCAGTTTCACAATATTTTGTCCATTTCTTCATCTCATTATTGATATAGCATTTGTCAATGGAATTTTGCATTTTTCTGGGGCTCAATACAATCTATAAATAAGAATATTTGGAGAACTTCCTGAAATCAGAAAATGGGATGAAAAGAAATATAGATGCAACATGAAACAAGTGCACAGACTTGAAGGCAAAATACATCTAAATTCTGCTTCTTCTGCTTATACCACTGCTGAATAAGTTAATTAGGCCCCTGTCCTTGTTTTCCCATTAGTCAAAAGAAGTCATTTGAGTAGAAAAGCTCCAAAGTCCCTTCAAGATCAAATTCCTCTAATCTACCTGACCTGTCATTTCAATATTCTGAATTTCCTGGGGGTGGGGGGGAAGAGAGAGAGAGACAGAGACAGAGACAGAGAGACACAGAGAGAGAGAGATGATAGATAGATAGGTAGATAGATAGATGGATAGATGGATGCATGGATGGAGAGAGAGAGAGAGAGAGAGAGAGAGAGAGAGAGAGAGAGAGAGAGAGAGAGAGAGGGATGGATGGATGGATGGATGGATGGATGGATGGATGGATGGATAGACAAACAGACAAAAGGGGAGAAAGGGAGGGAGAGAGTGCCTTTATTAAGGGTTTATTATGCATCAGGCTTGATGTGTTCTAACGGGTTAGATGAGACGATATCACAGAGGGCATTTATTCATGAGTGAAGACTAAACTAGATAACTCTGAATGTTTTCTGGGGAGTATCTTATTTTAGGGAAATTCTTTTTTTGCTGTAAATTTAAACCTCAAAGTTTAACAATGTAATGAATACTTGAAAAACTAGGAACAACTAGGAATGGTGAAGAAGGAAGCAATGAGAAATATGTAATGCAAATTTTATGGCAGAAATACAATTTTGTCAAACCTAAGGAATGCTAGGAAATACTTCCAAAGCTCTTGCACATTTGAAAACATGCATCATTTGAATAAACAGTAAGTTAGCATTTGAAAACAGATTCCCCCAACATCATTAAAGCTTTATTTGCAGAACAATATAAGTTAACATGCACCAACCTAATGTAAAACCCACTGATTATTTGGGGCCATTCTATTTATTCAGATAAGTGGGAAGCTCACTTTGTATCCACAAGAGGTCACTCTAATCTTTGTAGAAGAAAAAGGCTGAACAAGGAGGCGGCAGCCTGGAACATGACATTTCTTTCCCCGCATAGAGCAGCAAACAGGGAAGTTGATGAACAACAAGTGCTGTTTTGAGACATTTCCTGCCAGTCCTTCTGTGTTGCTTTACTCAACGGACTTTCTTTTGTTCAACATTTTTAAAAAGACATTTGGCAGTGCGATTTAAAAGCATAAGGTGATGCTTCCTACATTTTATTTCAGATTTGACAACATGGGAGTCTCGGGTATTTCTAGGAACAGTTAGGAACAATCAGAAAATAGGGTCAAGACATCCATCCATGTGGTTCTAAATATCATATTGCCCACCAAACAAGAACTTCAAGAAAATGTAGTGATACCATACTAATCTGTATCATGTGAGGTGCAAAAAAACAATTCTCCACAGAGACGTGTCCCAATAATTTAGGTGCAATTAGTCTAGAACAGCTTAGTTCTACTTTTCACAACAAATGAGATTGCAAAGCATGTGTAAAGATCATTGTGATGCTCCCTGGGTTCTGTGTGTGTGTGTGTGAAAGATACCTATTTACACTGAAGGCAGGAAAGCCACTTCCTGCCTTACGACAAAAAAGCAAACCCACAGCTTCTCACATTCTTACAATGACAAAAAAACAAACCTACAGTTTCACACAGTCTTCCACTGCTGCATCTCATTTGTAGAAGTCTATAGTCTTTTATGGTGATGCTTATGGCTGGACCATCTACCATAGACTAGCTTCATTGATTCTACCTTCAAGAAAAACCTAGCTCCCCAGCAGAGTTACATTCTGTTTAGCTGAGCTATCATTCTGAATCTTTAAGAGTCTTAGAATATTGGAACTAAAAGAGATCTCAGGTATCCCTTGCTTTTCAGGAGGAAACTGAGTCCCAGAGAGGTTATATGACTTGCTCCAAATCACACAGTTAATTAGGAGAAAAGCTGCAACTAGAATTCAGGTCTCTTGGTTCCCCATCTAGTGTCCTTTCCTCTGTGTCATGATGCTAAAAGCACATTACCTTTTTTAACTCAGTGAAACTCAGTTTCCTTACTTTGAAATGAGAATACAGACATCTTGGCTATATTGAGAGGAACATGGATAGGAAGGTCCAATTCAAATTTGACAAGTGAATTCAATAAGCATTTTTTGAGGGCTTGTTATTTGTTAGTCCTGCCAAGGGTACAAAATTGAAGACGGTTCCTGGCCTCATATAGCTTAGGGGCTGATAGTGCTATTAAGTCAGGGAAAGATTGCACCTAGCACTTTATTTGGACCCTGAGGAGTAATAAATTGATCTTCATTGCCTAGAATGTGTATCTAAATCTAATACAAGTACTTCTGAGAACAATTCATGAGAATACATTTTACACAGATATTTATTCAATATAGAATGTGGAACTTGGGTATGTTTAGTCTTTTGGGATTATGTAGCACCTTTTGAAATCCAAAGGCTTATTACTTGAACATCTGATTATCTCATTTATTTTTATAATATCTCTGGGAGAATAAGAGAACAACATCCATTTTACCTATGGAGAAACTGAGTTTAGGGGTTTTGGCCAAAGTAACAACCTGTGGCAATTCTCAATTCCCTCTTCACAGAAAAGTGGGATTCCATCAGTTTTTATTAACATCCGTTTTATTCAAGAATCTCCAAATGCCTAATAAATGGTATAATTTGTCTTACTAAAATGGGGGAAAACATACTAGTTAAACATACTAGCTAAAACATACAAGTTAAATGACTTGTCCCCAATTCATATAATAATTCATTATTAGGGTTGTGGGTGGGAGGGGGAAAGATGGAAGGAAAGAATTACCACTATACTTAGAAGTTTTTCTCTGCCATCACAGGTAAAAGAGAATATCTTATTTTAGACAGCAGAACTACAAGCAATTAATGTGTTGCAAAAAGACAAATTTAGGATCAATGCCCAGGGGGAAAAAAACTTCCTAACAGTTAGAGCTGCCCCAAAGTGGCATGGAATGCCTCAAGAGGTGATGAGTACTCTTCAATGAAGGGAAGCTGGATGACCACTTGTTGGGCCTCCGATAGTAGAGAAACGCAGCTGTATGGGTTGAACTATCTGGTAGCTAAGAATCTTTCCCCACTGTAAAATGCTTGATTCTGTGACTGGATGACTATGACCTCCAGTGTATAATTAATAAATATATGTCAAACTGCCTCTTGTTCCTTAGTTTCTGCTTTTCATATCAATTTTACCTCTAAATTCTACTCCAAATATCAATACTTCCTAGGACTTCTAATAACCTTTAGAAATGTGCCTCTGGGAATTTTTTGCAATGTTCTTCAAACCTTTTACTTTCTAAGAACTGGTTTTCTATGATATATGCAGCAAGAGGCCTCATGGAGGACCTAGAGACTTGAAGAGCTTGTCCTAAATGTCACCACCAAAGCACTCTTTTCAGAGTGTTCTGGTGCTGAATCCTATAAACAATATGCTGTTGTGAGTTGTAGAATGAGGAGGAAGAGTGTCAGGAAATCTTGAAATCTTAAACCTCCATCTTCTGAGATGACCTCTCGAGTCAGTTCTGGACTGAGGTGTCCCCAGGAGTTATCCTCTTTTGACCTCAGCCACCAAGGAAAGCTCTGCACCATGATTACTCTGAATCACTAGTTTCGATTAGTTACAGGATACATGAGGACCTAACCTTGAAAATTAAGCTTGAATTGGTAGTATTTTCCATTTATCCTTTAACCCATGGTGACCTACCTTGAGCAAACATCTATGAACACTCCTCAAAGAAATTGGTTCATTGATGGTATAACAAAGCAACTATAGTAGTTTTTTGAAGAAATACAAAAATATTCACTTCTATCACTCTCCTTATATGCCAAATGAAGAAATTTCCACATTTTCCACAAGGAGCTATCTGGAGAGGTAAAAATAAGGCCTTACATAACAACTTTATTAGTTTGACTCTTGGTCAAATCCTCTATACTCAGTGATACAAAACTACCATTACTTGGGACAGGACAAGGTTTTCCCAGGTCTACCTGAACTTCAAAAGAGGGGGGGGTCATAATATCCTGGCTTTATCCTCGTCCAGGTATCTCACTGATTTGGGTATTCTCTTAAATCCATACCTATTCATCCTATAAATCCTTTTCCATGTCCTTTCCTAAATTCACTACAGGAGATCCACCCTGTGGCCTAAGGCCCTTCCTCACATCCTTTTGACAGCAGAGGATACCAGTGGGAGTTTCTGGATTATTCATTAGTCATCACACGATGATTACTTTTTTAAGCATTATGTTTGTAAAGAGTAATGCCTATGGAGTAACTCCATTTTTACAACAAAGGAAGTTTCAAAACATTAGTAAGAACTAGTGTGTGTCTGTAATAATTCTGAGAAATCCAAAATTGACTTCTTGGGGCCAGTTTCATACCATCCCCCAGCTACCACCACCCCAGTCTACACAGATACAATGGCAGGAATTAACATGTGGAATTTCAATTTTCAAGTAGGACATTGATACAACCACCATAACCCCTAATGGATGTTACCAAAATTCTTTATACAACTATATCACAGGTGACTTTTGAAAACCTTTAGAAAGCTTGGCTGAAGAAACCAATGGACGGACCTTTTCCTCTCTTCAATTTCAATAGTGACATGAGAGTTTGCAGTAAAAGGTTGATGGGTCTGCCCCAAAGCACTTATTTATTATTAAAATTCTATAGGGAGACATGGAAATTTATCTACATGACAGAACAAGTATTTCTTAAGCTAGTGTCATTCCTATTGCCCTAACCATACTTTACAGAAGTGTTCTTTTTCTTTTCCTTTTCATAATAAGAAAGTTGACAGTATTAAATCCCATGGAGCCTGAAGTTGTTTTAATGGATTGGAAATTTGTATTTAACTGATAGGTGCAGTTTAGGGGTTTCCTTACATTTCTGATGTTTAGGCTATGAAACAGAATGTACCATTTCAATGGTCTGCTTGATGTAAGACCAAAGCGAGCCAAGGTTGTTCTCTTAGTGAGCAGTAGTTAGATAACTCCAAAATGAGGCAGCTTCTTTCCTTATCTTGTTCCTCTAATAAACCAAGTTCATCTTCAACAAGGAGTAATAGGATTTCTAATATATCTTAATAAGAATTCTATTACAGAAGTGTTTGCATCTGTTTGGCATTTGATTACATATGTGTTTGTATATGCGTACTAATATATAATTGCAAATATATACACATTTTATATATACATATACACATATGGCTATAACTACAACCAATGCAATTATATATAACATATATTCATAGTATACGTATATATATATATATATATATACACACACACGTATGTATGTATATATGTATGTATATCTATTCTTAGCAATGTGAGAGAGAGCTAATTAAAGGAAGAGTTTCCTTACAATAAAACAAAACATAGAATTCCTCTTTTTTGAATGACACATCAAAGTTATATAAAAATATAATAAACTCTAAGATCTCTCTGGCCAAAATATCCCAATGTAAATAATTTTAAGCTAAATTTTGATTTGTTTTACAAATAGTTGGCAGCTCCCTTCAAATATGTGAAGGGATATCAAAAGAATGAGGTATTAGAAATTTTTTGTATGGTCCCTGAGACCAGAACCAGGAGAAATGGATGGGAATTAAAAAGAGATGGGCAGCTTGTGAAAAGGAAAACTTCCTAACCACTAGAACTCTTCCAACATTGAATGGGCTGTTTTTCAGGAAACAATTGGTGTCTTTAGATGTCTTTAGGCAAAGGTGTGGAGATGCCTTGCCAGCTAAATGGTAGAAAGGATTCTCACTCAGGTATGAGTTTGGACTAGAGCCTCTAAGGTCTCTTCTACCCCTGAGGTTCTATGATTCTATGAATACCACTACCTGTATAAATAGGGAAAGAGAATCAGGGAATGTTAAAGCTAGAAGGGACTGTAGAGATTGTCTAATCCACTATTCTTAGCTCCATTCTATAGATGGGAAAACTGAGGCTGGGGAACTAAGGCTAAAAACTGAGGGAAGACAAGTGACTTGACCAAGATTCCATCGCTAATAAATGACAGAGCCATATCCTTAATCCAGATCTTCTGATTCCTGGTACAATGTATTTTCCATTATACTATACTGCTACAATGGAGGATGGAGGAACCAAACAATATATTTGGCATGTCCCCATATATATCCTAAAGGTTTCCTGAAAATACTTTTGACTTCACAGTTAATTCAGCAGAATGAAGCAACTCACCAGTATTTCCATTTTTTTCTCAAATTAAAAACATGTCTACTTAAAACATGTTGGCGATTCAATCAGGGGGAAATAACATGATCTTATTAACACTGGTAAGTCTGGAATTCTATAAATAGACTTAAATAACAAACATATACATATTTATATGTACATAGCTATATATTCACATAGGCCATAAAGTGAAATATAACTTTACAAAAATAAAACCAACTATGAATTAGCTCAAAATTTTTTTTCATTCCTTTGAGTAAAGAAATTGAAAACCTTAAGGTGCCAAAAATATCCTTGCTGTGTGGATCCTAGGACACCTGGACACAAATACAAATCCTGTAGTTGTACCATTTTCAAGTCTACAGGAAGCAGACAGACCCTTCGTAATGCATGGTTAAGTCCTGTAGTTGATGAAAAAGTCAGAAAACAGATGTCCCCAAGTGGCACAAGCAACATCATTCCACGTGCTGTAGAATTCCCCTAACCAGTGTGAAATTTGAAAATGTCAAGTAGTCCTTTGAGTCCACAAATGATAGAACATTGCTCCCATGGAATAGCTCTCTTCTGAGTCTTTCTTTTTTGTTAAATGCCAATGTATTCCCTTTAAGTGGATGTGGAAATGAGATTGGTGGTCTGCAACCCCAAAGACAAGATTCTGAATTAAAGAGCAACAACAACAAAAAAATCATTTATACTGTATGCCTCCCATCTAAAAGTGACATGGGAAAGATGGCGACCTAACAAGATAGACCATATATATTCTTTTTTAAATTCTCTTCTTGTTACCAAGGGACTGAATGATGAAATTATCAAAATCACTTATGAGTGAATCCCTTCTCTATTCCACAGATTGCTGTTTTGTGTTCTTCAAAAGCAGATCATACTATATCGTATGAATCTCTTCTCCCCCCTCCCCACTTCCTCACTTCTTATGGCCCCTCATATATAGAAGGCCTTCAATCATATATACCTGAATTAAATTGATTGATTCATTAAATGGATACAAGGTCATTTGAACTAGGGATTCCATGCATTAGCTAATTTGCTTCCAGTGAAGTTGCCTTATCAGGCCAGATCTGAGGTTCTGGGAAATAGTTTTTAGGTCTCCTTTTAAGGAAAAATGTAAGACTTTGTAGCAGCTTAAAGGTGTTGCTGAGGACAAAACAAGGTAGGGAGAGAGTTCTGGCTTGATCTCAAATAGAACTTTCGACATGGGTGAAGGGAGGTTGTCCCTCGGGCTCCAGGTAAGGCCCTTCAGCGGCAGTCTTTGCACTCTGCTGTTGATAGATCTCCTGAACCAACAAGCTGTTTGTGCTCTTCCATTCTCTATACTTCTTTGCCGTCAGCTTCGGATCCTCCAACAGCTGGTTAATCATGGCTAAGTCATGTTCTTTACACTGGCAAAGGGGAAAAAATTAAAAATGGAGTCATATTGTCTATACAATCCAAAGAGCTAGAATTAGTCCTTTGAAAAAAATTACTCTTTCATCAGTAGCTAGCATTTATTAAGTTACTACCCTACTATACAAGGCTTTTCCAAGGAGATTAGCTGATAAAGAGAGTAGAGTCCAACAGTCAAGTCGGTCAATTATTATTATTAAGTCAAATATTAACTGTTTATTATGTGTAAGGCACTGTGCTAAGCAATCACAATACAAACAGAAGCAGAAAGACAGTTCCTACCTTCAAGGAGTTTATGTTCTAGTAATGTGTGAAAATGACACACAAAAGGAAACTAAAGGGGGAGAAAGGAGAGAAAAAGCAGCAGACACAAAGAAAGTCTTAAGGAGATGGATTCACACTACAGCCTGGGGAGGGATGAAGACCTCTTTGTTCTGGACCTCCTCCTTAAATTGGAGGCTCCGGGAGGAATCAGCCAATTAGAAGGAGAGGCCTCAGGAGTGGAAAGTACTTCCAATGCAAGAAATAATCCATGGATGAAGCAAGCTTCCACAGTGCAGAGGGTAGAAATATAGAATTACAACTAATTGGTTTGATGCAAGCAAGGGTTTTTTATTTTGTTTTTGAGACATGGACCTTGTAGGCAACAAAGAAGTGGCTAGTAGACAGCACTGAAGATTAGAAGCAGAGTCAGGATGATAGCTGGGGCAATATACTTGAGAAGACGAGAGGAGTCAGGATGAAGGATTCGTGTGGGAGAGGTTAGTTAGTCTTAGCAAAGAGAAAGGCCACCTCCTTCATCTGAAATAGGAATAAAGAAGAAGGTGGGGAAAGGTATTTTCATGCTGTAGGATGAGGAGAAGAAGAAACAGCAAATTTATGTGTGAATATAAATGATCAGTAATGGCCAAGAAAAAAAGGATATACCCTGTAATTATTTAATACTTTAATGTATGATCTTTGCATTAACCTCTAGAGATAAAACAGAGTTGGTACTAATTCTATCCATTTACTAACATTTAATTGGCCTCAAAAAGTTCATGTATTATGCAAAGAATATCAGCAAGTCTTTTTTAATATGGACTGAATATTTGCCTTGTGTCTGGGATCATATAGACATAGATCACCCATTATGAGCTAAGACAATACAAAATATGTGTTAGACATCACATCTGCTAATGTAAATAACCATGCTTCCCAAGATGATGCTGCTGACCCACCATCAGCAAAACAGGAGCTTTCAATTGATTTTCAAGTAGCCCTGTCAGCACTGTCTAACTGTCCTCAGACATGCCTGCTCCCAATTGTTCTTACTGAAATACTACAAGTCCTTCAAGACACAACTCAATCTATAATTCTTTCACAAGGCAGTCAGTCCCTTACTGCCCCAATCAGGAATGCCATGCTTCTGACCTCACATTTTTTTTTATTCTACCTCATTGTTACTTGTATTTATGTGACATATAGCTCCTCCCTACTCTCTACAGGATTAGAAGGTATAGGAAAACAGGGACTATTTTTATATCTCCCTTGTTGCCTAATGAAGTAGATTTTGTTTTGGGGTTTTTTTGCTGTTGTTCAGTCATATCCAACTGTCCATGACCCCACGTTGGCATTTCTTCCTCCAGTTCATTTTACAGATGAAGAAACTGAGGAAAACCAGGTTAAATGACTTGCCCAGGGTCACACAGCTAGTAAGCATCTAAGGCCTGATTTGAACTTGGGAACATGAGTCTTCCTGACTCCAGAGCTGCTAACTCTATCCACCTAGCTATCCCATAATAATGATAACAGCTAGCATTTATATGGTGCTATACAGGTTTGGAAAGCACTTACAAATATTACCTCATTTTGTCTTCACAACAACCCTGGGAGATAGATGCTATCATTATTATTCTTATTTTACATATGAGGAAACTGAGGCAGACAGATATTAAGTGACTTGCCCAGGGCCTATAATTGTCTGAGGCTAGATAGGAACCCAGATCTTCCTGATTCCCATTCTAGTGCTCTATCTACTGTGCCATCTAAATGTGAGTTATTATTATTTAAGATTTTTTGAATGAAAAAAGGGGAGGCACATTGATGAATTGAAGCTAAGAATTGTAATTGGCTTAGAAGCCACAAAAGGGAAAGAGTACAGTTGAAAAATTTGAGCAATAGTAGGCAAGTCAATGAAATTTGGGCAGGAGACAATACAGTGGATAAAGTACCTGATTAAAAGTCAGAAATGCTACACTCAAATATTTAATCTCCCATTTACTCCCTGTGTGATATTAACCAGGTAACTGAACATTATCCCTTTTTTAGTTTTGGTTTCTTCATCCATAAAAGGGAGGCACTGGAAAAGATGATGACCTCTCAGGTCCCCTCCAATCCGAAATCTCTAACTCTAAGTCACATACATAGAGAGTAAATACATCTGGTGGGACTTGGAAGGTTTATTTTTTAAGAGAAGCACTACTTGCCCCTCCTATGTCCTTATGTTCAATTTTTTAGAAAAAATGTTGGGAAGTTTTGGTTAGCTTCCATGTTCTAGCATGTAGACTCCTTCATTCATCTTTATATTTTCCCTGTGGCATTGGATGCAATAGGATTAGAGGATTTGGAATGAGAAGAAATCTTAGAGATTTTTATAGGCACCTCCCTCAGTTTATAGAATAAGATACTAGGGCCCAGAGGTGAATGCCCTCCTTACTCAAGACTATGTTATATCTATTTTTCTACATGCTTTGGATATATCCATTTACATATATGTTCTCTCCCACATTAGAATGGGAAAATTTTAAGGTTAGGGATTGATTCTTTGTATTTTTTTATCCACAGAACATATCATGGTGCCTGGTAGGCAGCAATTGCTGAATAAATTGCTATTAATTGATTAATCTTAATTGATTGCTTGATTGATTAAATAACTAGTCCAAATTCAAACAAGTAGTATTTAGTGCAACTTACTCAAGGTTTGAACTTCTGAGTAACCCAGCTTCAGATTAAAAAATGGAAAGGCCGTCACACCATAATATCTCCCAACAAATATTCACTGAATTAAGGTAAACAGGGTTTCCAGGATCTAGGTTTTAAACTTATAAAGAACTTTTCTTCTATTAAGAATGACAGTATGTTCTAATCACACCATGATATTTTAATTAATACAATTTATTAAGTGCCTACTACCATGTGCCAGTTATTGTCAAGGATTTTATATTTTTCATATGATATTTCTATTGCTTAGAAAAACTTAACAACTCGATTCTTCAAATATCTAGTCTTTTTGTGAAATTTTGCAAAATAACAAATGTTTATATTTTTTAAGGCATTAAACTCCACCCCAAAACTACTATATTGGGGGGAGAGGAACCTTCTTCTCTATTTGGTTCCAAACTCATACTACTCTTGTATTCTGCCAAACAACTTCCAACATATTTGTCTCATCTCTAGGTTTCCTTTTCTTATGAGTAGAGAGAGAAAGGGCTCGTAGAGATTAAAGAAAGAAGTGAAGGGCAAAAAGAGTATGGGCTTCTTTCCTAGAATATCTCCTGTGAGGGCTGCCAACATTTGTGGAATAACTGCATTAATATATGGTACTGAGCCCAAAATAGTTGAATAAATGTTTGGGGGGGGGAGTTTCCACTACTATGAATGTTATGCATGATTTTCTGGTAAATAGTCAAGAATTTTAGTAGTTTTCAAAACTGAGGGCAAGACATTTCTGACTTTTATTTCCCAAGGCAAATATTCAATCTCCAGCTGGACTTAAGACCTAACTATTACAAATGTCTTCCACCATGGAGTATTTAGTGTTAAGCACTGTTTATAGTGAGTATGCTGCTAGTGAGGGTTTCAGTCACTCCTATAATGGTTCAGTCAGCTAATCAGATGGATACATTATTAGTGAGTGAGAACTAAGAAAGCCTTAGCTAAAAGTCAGCAAACATGGGAGTGACCCAAGAATACCTGGAGATCTGTATTATGGCATGTCACAAAAATGCATTCAATTCTTCCAACTTGCGGAAAGAACTTACTTTAAGAGCTTACTTTCTAGTTTGTAGTCAGTGCAGGGATTTGCCTTTAGTGCAGGAATATGCCTATGGGTAATATGAACTATTGCTTTAAGCACTCTCCTTGTTTCTTTCTGAAACTTCTCTGCTGTGTTTGCTTTGTCCACACTCAAGTTGCTAATTCTGAAGACTATAAAAATCACTCATTTCATAGAGCTTTTCTATATTACTTAATGGGCAGTTGTGCCAAATATATATACATGCACATATTTTTTCTAGTGTTATTGCACTTCTGGTCATGAGCCCCTCCATGCTATGATAGTCTGGACCTTCCCTTCCCACAGCAGGTGCCGTCTGTCACTGACAGCCCCCTGCTCTACCCGAGGAACATACAGCCTTCTTCTTTAAGTAATCATCATCATCTTCTTCTTCTTTTCCTTCTCCTTCTCCTTCTTCTTCTTCAGCACTTATATGGCCTTTAAGGTTTGCAAAGTACTTTGACAAATATTTCATATTACCCTCAAATACCCTGGGAGGTAGGGGCAATTATTATCCTCTTTGTACAGGTGAGGAAACAAATTGAAGTTAAGTGACCTGTGCTGCTCACACAGCCTTTTGGGCCAGATTTGAATCATTCCAGGTCTAGAACTCCTTCTACCGTGTCACCTTGCTGTTTAGCATGTTTCTCTTTTCTCTGACTTACAGAATATAATATATTCATTGGAAGAAAGCAGAGACCCACAAAATGATCTGCAACTAGTCCCTACTGTAACAAGTCCCCCCCATATAGCGTGGGGGGACTTTTCAGTCATGTCCAACTCTCCATAACCCTGTTTTGGGGTTTTCTTGGCCAAGTTACTAGTTTGTCATTTCCTTCTCCAGCTCATTTTAAAGATTTACATATACTTGTGATCAAATCGGGACACATAAACTACACATTGCAACTGTCTTATGGAACAGGAGAGTCAGTGTTACCCAGAATAAAGACCACAGGATTTGGATTTGAAAGATGTGGGCTAACCTGAATCTAACAATTATTAACTACAATTGTGCGTAAGTCATTCAACTTTTCAATTTGCTCCCATAGGGGTATTTGGGGGAAGGTACTACATAAAAACTGAATTATTATCCTGAATGGTTAGCTTATAAAGTAGACAAATATCCTATATCCCAACATTAATCATAAAGTTAGTGCTTCTCTTTTCATTTATTTTATGTAACTATAAATTCATATATTTGGAGCCAGAAGGGACCATAAAGGGCATTCAGTCTTATTAGTCAAAGCATTAACAAGCGATAAAGTGCCTAGTGTGTGTTAGGCTCTCTGCTAAGATACAGGAACACAAATAAAAAGAATACAAACATCTCTATGCTCTAGGAGCTTCTATTCTAAGGAAGGAATGCACATGTACACATATTTATATATATATATAAAATAAAAATAATTAATGCAAAGTAGTAAAGAAAGGTAAACAGTAGCAGGTAGGAGGAAACAATCAATTAAAAAAAAAACATTTATTAAGTGTCTACTATGTGCCAAGAACTGGGATACAAAAAGGGTCAAAAAACAGTCCTTTCCCTCAAGGAGCATACAATCTAGTGGGATGAGGAAAGGCTTAATGTACAAGGTGGTGCTTCAGTTAGTTCTCAAAGAAGAGAGGGCTTCTATGAGACCCAGAAGAAGAGGGAATATATTCCAAGCACGGGGTATGGGCAGTGTAAAAATAAGGAAACAAGGCATGGAGTACCATGTATAAAGAACAAAGATAAAGCAAGTTTGATTGGATCACAGAGATTAGGAGGAAGAGTACTATATAATGAGGCTGCAAAGATAAATTGGATCTTGGTTGCTAAGGGCTTTAAAAGCCAGAATACTACATATTTATGTAGCAATAGGAAGGCATGAGATTAAATAAGTAGGAGAGTAACAAGATCGGATCTGTACCTAAGGAAAATTACTTTGGCAGCTATGGAATAGAGTGAGGAAAAAATGAGGCAGGGTGTCAATTTGAAGGCTATTGCAATAATCTAGGTGAGAAATAATGGTGGTTTGAATTATGGTGGCAGCAAGGATTTGGTGGAGCCAGCTAGGATGAGTTCATTATTGTTAAAATTTCATGTAAGAATTTATACCTCTAAAATTGGTAAAAACTACAAAGCATGGCCTGATTTATTTCACTGATTGTCCAAATTTAAGAAAGTGACTGGAGAAAATGTTAATAATCTGGATTAAATTTAAAAGTATGTCATGCATATTGGTTTCCCCAGAACACCTATAGTTGATTGATATACAAATGAAAAGGAGTTGAATCAAAGAGATGTTGTGTGGAGAGAAACATAAAGATTTGGTAACTGATTGGTCATGTGAAGTGAAAGTGATTGAAAGGATAAAAATAATACCAGAGAGTAAATCTGAGAGATTAAAAGTGATGCCCTCAACAAAATACAGGAGAGGTGAATTTTAAGGAAAGAATTAACAGTTCCATTTTGGACATGTTGATTCTGAATATTCCCTCAGACATCCAGTATGAAATGGTCAATAAGCAGTTGGTGATATAAGAGAACTGGGGGAGAATATATGGATCTCTAAGTTACCAGCATAGAAATGATCATTAAACCTATGGAAGATAATGAGGGTACCAAGAGAGAAAGTATAGCTAGAGAAAAGAAAAAGGCCAGGACTGCCCTTGTGAAATAGCCATAGTGAGAGAAGGCCATGATATGTAGGATAAGTCAACAAAGGAGTGATTACATGGGTAGGAGGAAGAGAAAATCATGCCATGAAAACCCACAGAGAAGACAATATCCAGTAGGAGAATGTTAAATGCAGCAAAGAAAGTAAAGAATGATAAGAAATGAGAAAAGGCTTTTAGGTTTGGCAATTAAGAGGTCATTGTGAAATTTGGACCAAACAGTTTCAGTTACTATAAGTTCAGAAACCAAAAGGGTTGAAGAGTGAATGAGAAGTAGAAGCAAATAGCATAGACATTTTTTCTAGGAGTTTGACAGATAACAAGAGAAGATATATACAAAATAATAGCTTGAGGAGATGCTAAATTCTAGTGAATGTTTGGGGTTTTTTAGCGGGGGGGGGTTGTTTGTTTTTTAAGATAGAGGAGACTAGGGCATATTTAACAGCAGTAAGAAAGGAACTAGGAGATAGAAAAAGATTAAACATTAAGAAGAGATTTTGGGGGAGCATGGAATATGGTAGAGAAGACTGAAGGGGATGAGATCCAGGACATGTGTCAAAGGGTTGGCCTCAGCAAGAAGAAATGCCACTTAATTCCTGAAGACTAGAATAAATGAGAAGAGAGTGAGGTATAAAGTCAAGGGGTTTTAGGTGACAAGAAGAGGAGAAGAGTTCATGGTAAATGGCCTCAATTGTCTCAATAAAATGAGAAATGAGATTTTATCTGAGAGAGAAGAGGAAGAAGAGGTATAGAAGACTTGGAGATAAAGGGAAGATTTGGAATAGCTTCTTTGGAAATGAGATAGGGAATCAATTGGAAAGGAATGAAAAGATTGTCCGGCTGCAGCCAACATCCAGGTGAGGTTGGAAAACATGAATTTATAATGTACTTGGCAAGACTGTGTGCCTTTATCCGAGTTTACAGAAGCGGGGGAAGCAGAAGGTGGGAGTAATCCAGGGCATGGTTTATCAAGGGGTGAGCCATCCCCTCATATTAGAGAGAATGAATGCCAAACTTACTCTTTATAATACCCTCCTAAAGCCTTCTCTCCTAGTCTTACTACAAACAGAAAGTATTCCAAATAGATGTTTTAGGATGATTTCATCTTTTGTTGACCAACATGAGAAGCCTGTTTAATATCCACTGAACCCTTCACTTTGCTGTTTCATAGCATTGCACTGCTACAGTGCTTCCTGGTAGCCCACTCATGATGCATAATGCTAAAACAGATTGAAAAATAGAAATAAACAAGCTGATCTATCAAAGCTTTCCAGAATTGAAATGTTTTCTCTCGCTCCAGGGAGTGTTTTCCAAAGCCTCTAAGACTCCCGTCCATGGTATTATGCTGATGTGGAAGCAGGATGTCATTGCTATTAAGAATCATTTTAGTTACAGGAGGACCCAAAATAACTCTGGTACATCCTGTGCATTGTTAGCATGTCATGAAAACATCTGCTTATCCATGATCACACATACGCACGTTTCACTATTCTGCTTTCATTCAAATTCCAATCTTTAAGCAATTTCACTAACTTTACAACTCACTTAATAGAAGAGGCACCAATCTAATCTTGATCAGACCATAGCAGATACACACACATAATCACACGCCAAGTAAGTTTTAATACATTTGGAGTAATTAA